>OV816023.1:63663067-64263067 GCA_929113105.1 Agrypnus murinus | reverse complement strand
GCATGATGAGCATTATAGAAAAGTCCTATATTCAGCTGGTAAGGGCACAGTGTCAACAAATTTAACTCCTCCAGAGTAAGAAGAGAAAAGTCTAGTGACTGAGTTTTCGTCTGCTTTTTGCCAGACAGTACTACTTTTTTTTGTAAACCTAGATCTTGCATTCGTTCCTGTAAACCGTTGTTGTCGATCATTCGATCAAGAACTTTCTGTGAAAAATCTTTGCGCCAATCCTTCTTGGTGAACAAAGGTGGGCAGAATGGGTTGATTATAGCTATCGCAACTTGAAGAAAGGACTTTAGCTTAGGCAAGTACGCTGCTGGGATAACGTCGTCAAAAAACTTAAATTTGTTCTTCAAGAGGCCATTAGCAGATTCGACAATCCAACGAAGCATAGTGACCTAAAAAAAAATTAAGTTGAGATATTTAAAGGTGTACCTCTACACCGTAAGGTAGAAGAGGACCGATTATGTATGTATGTACGTATTTAAAGGTGTAATTCGGTCACTTAGTAGTAAATGTACCAATCTGGAATTGTTTGCTTGTATGGTAGTAAATTGTGTTTGGTTCTTTTCTAAAAACTCCGGCATATATATCTACAAGCCATGACTCTCTGCTGTTTCTCTTGCTATTTTAAATCCCCTGTCCAAAACTAGCACATCTCCTTCTTGAAGAACTGACCAGATTTCGTCACGTTCGTCCAACATTTTCTTTAGTATATTAGCATCATTATCGCCTTAGTCGCTATAATATAATCCAGAAGCGTCTATAATATACCCGTCTGGACAAACAACCATCATTGGCTTAAAAATATTTCGCTTCTTGTGTAAAGAAAATGTTTGCCTTTGCAATCAGAAATCGGATGCCTTTCCTACAAAGAGGTACGTTCCATCTGGGTCTCTGGGTCCTGCCTCAAAACGGTTGAACGGTCTCTTCATGTGTCGTTCGTGGAGCTGTTGTCTTGTCACGTGAGTGTAGCCCGTGTATTTGGGAACAAATTCCTTAAGTAGCGCCTTCAAAACTCTTGATATTGTTTAACTAACTGTTGACTGATTTTTAATTCCAAAGAGAAACCCTATTACACGCTGGGATAAGTTTAACCGCAACTTCATTAGGAAAATGGCAAGCGAGTTCCTGACGCTTCTGTTTGCGCTATTTCGGAGGTCACGTTGTAGAAAACTGAGGAGGACTTCGAAGTCATTTTTATTTATTCCAACCAGAGTCTCGTACTCTGTTGTAGTCAACGAAGAGTTGTCGAAAGAAACCGGGTAGTTCTGTCGGTTCATCAGTTCCTTTGTTAATTTTATCCACTTGGCGACTTGGTAGCCTGTCATTGTTGCTTTAGTGGAAGAAACTTCAATGCTGGAAAGAGCGTCCGACTTTAGATATCCTTCTTCCAGGTGAGCGGTGCAGCATCTGTTACATTCTGGAATGATAATACCAGTCTTCAGATATGCATCAAGGATTGTTGATCGTTTTATCTAAAGCAGTGACTTTGAGTCGAAACAGCAGAAGGAATTCCTGGTAGGGTCACTTTAATAAAAGCTCCAGTTGATGTAGATGACTGTGGGTTCTGCTCTTGTTCAAAATACAGTTCCTCCACCTGTGGTCCTTCCGCTTCGTCCTTTTCGTATCGTAACAAACACATTTAGTTTCAGACATATAAGGTTACCATTAAACATTTACTTACCATTGACGTCAAAGAATCGAGATGTTCCATATCAGATTCAAAAGACAGTTCCTCCACCTGTGGTCCTTCCGCATCGTCCTATTTGTATCGTAACAACCACATTTAGTTTCAAACGTACAAGGTTACCATTAAACATGCACTTACCATTGGCGTCAAAGAATCGAGATGTTCCATATCAGATTCAAAAGACAGTTCCTCCACCTGTGGTTCTTTCGCATCGTCCTATTCGTATCGTAACAACCACATTTAGTTTCAGACGTACAAGGTTACCATTAAACATGCACTTACCATTGGCGTCAAATAATCGAGACCTTCTGTTATCTGAGACTCATTGGTTGTATTAGGAACTTGAGGTTTGGGATTGCTAGGAATAAATTGCTGTCTACACGTGACCTACGCAATAGCGCAAACAGAAGCGCCAGGAACTCGCTTACCATTTTCCTAATGAAGTTGCGATTAAACTTATCCCAGTATGTAATAGGACTTCCATTTTAATTGCCTTTTATCAAGAAATATGTAGATAATGTAATGTGTGCAGTATTCTCTAATCAAATTGATGAAACTCTAAATATTATCAATACTTTTAATAATTACATTCAATTTACAATAGAAAAAGAAAATGATAACAGTATTCCTTTTTTGGATACAAGGTTGATTAGGAGTGAGGATGGCGTTACTAATTCTGGACTGGTACTAGAAACCTACTAGCTCAGGTAGATACATTAATTATCACTTTAATCATCCTATTAATCAAAAGATCAACATCATTTTAGGTTTAAAAAATAGATTGCTCATCCTTCATGATATGTATAATAGAAAGTTCTGAATAATATTTTACTTAATAATGGTTATCCAAACATCTAATTGTTATACAACACACTAATCAGAAACCCACATGATAACTCCCCTAAAGAGAATCATGGGGATGTCGTTAGCTACAGAAGAATTCCATTTATAAACAATTTAACTTCAAAAATTATGAATATTCTAAAAAATAAATATTTGAAAATTATTACAATACAATGTAAAAACTGTTTCTAAACTATTTTCAAAAATTAAAGACGGGATTCCTGGCTATACTGTGTAGTTTTTGTAGGTATAAAAGGATTTGCATTAGTTTTAATAATACAATATTTCGAATAATATTCAATCCAAAATAAAGCCGATTTACTTTGAAAACGTGAAATAACATTACTCCCTCTTTCAGTGTCCTCCTTTGCCACTATCTGACCATCCTTGTCCCTCTCCGCATCTCTATGCCTCTTTCCATCACTATCTCTCTCTCTCTCTGCCCCCCTCAGTTCCCTTCTGTCTTTCTCCCTTCCTCTGTGTCCCGCTCTTTCCTTCTTCGTCCCTCGCTGTTTCTTGCTGTCCCTCCCTGTCCTTCTCTGTCCCCCTCTGTACCTCGTTGTCCCTATCTGTCCTCCTCAAGCCTTTTTCTGCCACCCATTTTTTTCTTTATAAATTATTCATTCACCCCATGCTCCATTACAGAAAATCATACTACATAGTAAGTATATAAAGTTTTATCACGGAACCTTTTGATGATTCTTACTACTTTGGTATTCCATCACACTACTTTTAACCACAGCACTCACGATTTCACTTTTCGGGACTCGGTTGTATACACTGGATTCATTACTTCATTGATGACTTCGCTCTTTTGCTAATTGATCATCTATGTCCCTCTCTGTCTCCTGCAGTCCCTGTGTCCCCATTGTCCATCTGTGCCCCCTGCGTCCCACTATGTCCCTCTGCGATCCCCTATGTCCCTCTGCATCCTCTGTGCTCCTCTATGCCCTTTGTGTACCCGTATGTCTCTGTGTGTCCCCCCATGTCCATCTATGTCCCTCTGTGTCCCCCTATGTCCCTCTGTACAACTCCTGTACTCCTTTGTCCATCGGTGTCCCCATTGCCCATCTGTGTCCCCCTATGTCCATTTGTGCTCCCTATGCCCCTCTGTGCCGCTTATGTCCCTCTGCGTCCCCCTATGCACTTTGTGTCCCCCTATGTCTCTCTGTGTCCGCCTATATCCCTCTGTTTTCCCATATATCCCTCTGTGCCCCCCTATGTCCCTCTGTACTCCCTTTGTCCTGCTGTCTCTATGTGTCCCCCCTTTGTCCCTCTCTATTTCGCTGTTCCTCTGTGTTTGCCTCAGCCCCTCCTTTATCTATCTGTGTTCTCCTCTGTCCCTGCCAACCCTCTTTGTCTCTTGCAGTCCCTGTGTCTCCTTCTGTCCCCTCTGTGACTTCTTTGTTCTGCTGTGTCCACTCCCCCTATGTCCCCTTTGACCTCTGTGCCCCCTTGTCCCTCTGTCGCCCTTTGCCCCTCTGCGTCTCCCCTCTGTCCTCTTATTCCCACTTCTTCGCTCTATGTCTCCCTTTAGGTACCACTTCGTCCTTCTGTGCCCCCTTCGTTCCACTGTGCCACCCTTCGTCCCTCTGTGTCCCCTTTGTCCCTCTCTGTTTTTCGATGTTCCTCTGTGTTTTTCTTTCCCCCTTTGTCTCTGTGGCTCCCTCTGTCCCTTCCTGCACACTCTGTCCCTCTCCGCTCCTCTCAGACTTTTGTACCCCCTGTATGTCCCCTTGCCTCCCGTGTCTCTTTCTAGCCCTGTCTGACTCTTGCTGTCCCTGTATCTCCCTTTGCCTCATGTGTCCCCTTTGTACCTCTGTCTCATCCTTCTGTTCCTCTCCATCACTCTGTCTCCCGCAGTCCCTGTTTGTCCCTATGTGTCCCCCTTTGTCCCTTTATACCTCTCGCGGTTACTTTGCGTTTTCTTGTCCCTTTTGTCCCTCTGTGTCTCTTTGTCCCCGTCTGTCCTTCGCTGTCCTTCTGTCTCTCTTCTTTCTTGCCCTTTATCCTCTCTCTTTCAACCTCCTTCCCCCTTTCCCCTATCACACACCACGGGCCTAGTTGTCATACACTAATAAGCCATACGCATTGCTTGTTTGTAATGTGAATTGTAGCCCAGATTCGGTTTCTTATTCCTTATAGGGTCCTTTGTTCTCCTCATAAATATGTGAGTTTAAGATAGAGGTTTTTAATATTTTGAAAGGGGTATAAAAATTGTTAAAATCAATAGCTTGCATGATGGCATTAACTGCAGTAATCGTTCTGATTAATGGAGAGAAAAATCTTTTATTAGTTCTATAAGGAGGAACATGCAGAATGTTTCGAGGTCTTGTTCTATGTGCTGGAACGTATAGACTAACCAAGGACAACAACACAGGAAAATCAATTCTATTATTTAACAATTTATATATAAAATTACATCGCATACTTTCTTTCTTTTGGCAAGCTGATAATATTAAATTCTAATCTTATATCCTGATTCGGTTTCCTTCAACATCTGAGTGGCCGTTTAATGAAGTAAAAAAGCAATTAAAAGAAGAAAAGGGTCCTGCCGTAGGGATAAAAGTAAAACCACCCACGTTCGATGGAAAGATACCTTGGTCCATCTACTACAAACAATTTGAGGCGGCCGCTGGGGCCAACGGGATATTGATTATACTTTGGATAACGACCATGTGTTTTATAAGAGAGATATTTTAAAAATATATTTTGAATAGTTTCTATCTTATTGTTAGGAGTGGTTGGGCCTGGATTCCAAACAGTAGATGCAAGTTCTAATTTTGATCTGATCAATTAAATTTAAATTTAAATCGTAAATATAGATCGATGTAAAGCAATCCAAATTAATGTACTGGATAAAAACAACAATAATATAATTATAACAGTCATTTATAGACCCCCGTCAACAAGTGAAAAAGACTTTTGCATTGGCTTGAACAACTACTTAATAAATAAAACGCAAAACTTTAAATGTATATATCATGTAATACTAGGTGATATAAATATTAATATAAAAAAGGTAACACCTGAGTCATCAGAATATTTAAGTATACTTAACGAATATAATTTTATTTCTGTTATTAACAAAAATACCAGAAAACAAGGCACATCTAAAAGTTGCATCGATCACATCTTCTTAAAAACAAAATTTGACATTGAAAATGACATTTTTCCAGCAGTGTTGGACCTTTTAATTACAGACCATAAGGCCTTATTTATAAGTTTTTCTTTAAAAAAAACCGAAAATGAAATTGAAAACAAATTTTTAAAAATTACAAATTACGAGAAATTAAAAAAAGATCTAAAACTGGAAAACTGGAAAATTTGTTATGAAACCGATAACGTTGATGTTTTTCTTAATAATTTTGTTAATACCCCCGAAAAATTGAGGGAAATAAAATAAAAGATGAAATAAATGGTATTCTAAACAATGATAATATACTAATAACTGACAACCAAAAAATCAGTAATCTATTTAATAAGTATTTTGCTAAAGTGGGGATAGATCATGCAGAGAAAATTCCTAAACCATGTACGCCTGCACCTAAGAGGAATCCGTTTCACCAAACATTCTTCTTAGAATCTGTAACAAATATAGAGGTAAATAGTATTATAAATTCTCTTAAATCTAACAAATCACCAGGTGTTGATAATATTACCGCGGATTTATTAAAAATAACTGCAGTCTACATTACTGATCCGTTAACAATATTGATCAATAAAATATTTGAGCAAGGTAAATGTCCTAACCAATTTAAGAAATCTATAATTGTACAAATATTCAAAAAAGGCAACAAAAATCTAGTAAATAATTATCGACCTATCTCGCTTATAACTAGTTTAACTAAGATTTTTGAAAGGGCTTTATCTGATGGGCTAAATAAATATCTTAATAAATATAACCTGTTATCCGTAAATCAATTTGGTTTTAAGAAGGGACTATCTACTACCGATGCTATAACAACTGTAACAGATCATATCCATAAGTCACTAGATAAAAGTACCCCAACCTTGGCCATATTCCTTGATCTTGCCAAGGCGTTTGACACGGTTAGTAATCCGCAATTACTTGATGCGTTGGAAGACCTGGGGGTTAGGGGCATGCCATACTTATTATTTCAGAGTTACTTAAACCAGAGGACTCAATTAGTAAAAATAAATAACATGCTGAGTGATGAAGAAATAATTGAGTACGGGGTGCCTCAAGGTACAATACTAGGGCCCTTACTTTTCTCAATTTATATAAACGATCTAGCAACTATGAAAATAAAAGGCAAAATAATATGCTTCGCGGATGACACTGTAATTCTTTATAATAGTAACTCTTGGGAAAATTTAAAAATTTTGGCAGAACAGGAAACAAGTAAAATCTTAGTCTGGTTGAATCATAAACTTTTGACTGTGAACATTGAAAAAACTTACTTTATGCCTTTTGCCATCTCTAAAAACAATTTACCCGTTTATAAAGATCTACAAATAGTAAATCATGACAAGAATGTTCAAATAAATATGAAAGAATCGGTCAAATACCTAGGGGTAACTATGGACTGTAACTTGAGATGGGGTAACCATATTGATACGGTGTGCAAAACTCTACGTTGTTTATTGTATAAACTTAAATACCTGAGTAATATCTTAGATTTTGTATATGTTAAAACAATATATTACTCTTTAATAGAGTCTCGTATTAGGTATGGTATTCTAGCATGGGGAGGAACACATACCACACACTTACTAAAACTGGAAATATTACAAAAGAAATTCCTAAGAATAATGTTGAAAAAACCGTACAGTTATTCGTCAGATCTCCTATAGAGAGAAGCAGACATATTTGATATAAAAAAGTTATACGTATTTAATGTAATAATTTTTACTTACAAAAATAGACATCTTCTGCGGCATCTTGAACACGACTATGAAACAAGAAGAAGGTTCAATGATTTCGTACAAACTGAAAGGGTTCAAAAGGCTTTTGGGGAACATTGCCACACTTATTTTGTTCCCAGGATATATAATTGCTTACCTGAAATATATAAATTATATATTAATAAAATAAATTCAACTACATTAATAAAAACAATATTTAAAAACTTTTTAAAACTAACAAATGATTTCATAAACCAAGTATATTTGACTTATATATAGATAATTGTATGATAAGTTTAAAACACTGGATGATAAATTTAAATTAAACAAAATTGGTAAAAATTATAAAACGAATATTGAAAATTTTATAATAAGTAATTGTTTTATTTCCCTCAAATAAAATAAATAAATAAATAAATAAATAATTTAATTAAAAAAAAAGTAATAACAATAATAAAAAAAATTGTATACTTGCCTGATTATTCGTAATTTTCCCTTAAAAGGTTGTTCTCCTTTTTTTGACTAGACAAAAAAAACAAATAAAAAAAACACGTTATATCCGAATTACGTTCTCTATCTACACTGATTGTAAATTAAATAATGAAGATGCACCGTGCACAACTTTTGGTTTTTTCGGGGATTTCCTTTATGTTTATTTACATTGCGTATTGTAAATTCTGTAATGTTCCTTATGTGAATTCTATTTGAATTATGTATACATAATTACTTAAAATGTAACTAACTGTAAAAGCTGTAAATTTAGCTAACTGTAAATAAACGTTATTATTATTATTACTATTATTATTATCAAAGCATTATACAAGTGAATAAAATCTTTAGTAGACCTAATTTTTAAAAGATGCTCTTACAATGTTATCAATGTGATTGTCCCAATCCATAATTGATTTAAATTGTACCCTTAAGTCACGTATGCTATAAATGTGTTCAAGATATTTACTATTAATAGAATTCTGAGTTTATTGAAAGTTTCTTAATAGGGAAGACACATATACCGTCAATTGAGGAAATTCTTGCATTTTCATAAACGTCATTACTAAATTAATTAGAATATTAGTTATAAATGCATTAAAAAATTACAAATTTTAAGTAATTAATTTTTGAAAACCTTGAAAATTTAAATAAATTTAAAATGCAGTACTGGTGTCCTCTAATGGATGAAACTTTGTTACATCTTACAGTTCCAAAGACGACCCACTGTTGGTACTAATGTAACAGTTAAGAGTCCTGTATTACCCGTCAGTTTGAAAAATATTTTATTTTCAAGTTCAAATATCTTCTACTTATTAACGAGTAATTAATAGAATAATGTACGTTATGCTATGTGTAATTAAAGTGGTGTAAAATGTTTCTGTTAATATAAATTCAAGGCCAAATTCGGTTTTAAATGACGAGAATTTTTAAATTTAATTTTTTCAAATAAATTGAGCATTTTTAGAAATTTCGCTTATCTGGAAATATTTTTCTAACAGAAACGAACAAATACAAAAATTTAAAAAAAATACGTGCGTCTTCCCTATTGTGAATGTCACAATATATAACTACAAACCAGTAGCTCTTTTGTCGACAGTATCTAAATTCTTAGAGACCTGTGTCAACAATAGACTGGTACAATTTTTAAACTCTACACGTTTTTGGTTTAAGAGGCAGTATGGCTTTAGACAAAAGAGTAATAGAACAACAGCAACAATAGACCTCATAACAAAAATTATGGCCAATTTCGAGAAAGGGTTTGCTTGCACTTTTATTTCATTAGACTTGTGCAAGGCTTTGAACATAGTAGACCATAATCTTCTATTGTTTAAAATAATCTTTTGAAATGGATGGCAATGAAGATAAATGCTTAAATTGTAAACAAACAATTCAAGAAGATTTACATTACAAATGTGATTTATGTGTACAAATATTCATAAAAACTGCATAACCCTTTCAGCATCAGAGATAAAATGTATGCCTCTCCAGAAAAGACTTTTAATTTTATTATGTAATGATTGTAAGAAGATGTTGTCCAAATCTCAATTAATGATTCAGCTGATAGAAGAAGTGAAAAATGAATTAACCGATTTAAAAAAAGAAGTTCAAAATTTAAAAACTGAAACAAACTCTAAACAGAACGATAGTGAAATAAAATTCAAAAGAGCCTACTCAGAAGTAATAAAACATGGAGAAAAAAATAGTCTTTTAAATAACTTACACTCACAATCACCTTCTTTAATTATAAAACTCAAACAAAAACAAGATTCTAAATTGACAAAAAATGACTTGAAAATGAAAATACAACCCAATCAATTAAAGATAGGAATAAAAAATATTAAAGAAATAAAACAAGGAGGCGTCGTAGTTAAATGTACAGATAAACGTGATATTGAAAAACTGACGCAAGCTGCAGAAAAAAGTTTAACTTATGGCATCTCTCCTACAAGATCAGGAATATACGCCAATTTACTAACCTTTTTATTTTTTTATATATGTAATTATTGCTATTTGAATTTCGCTGAGTAAAGACTTGTCGTCGTGCTACGTATCAAATAACAACAGTGTAAACGGAAATAAAACATTGTAATAATAATTATAAAGTAGGTCATAACATGACCTGCATACCAAGTGCATTAAAGTGCAATAATTGTGTTATTTTAACATAAAATGTTTAAAATAAATAAAACTTAAAATTAGAACAAAAGAAAGTGATTCAAATAAAAATCGTTTTAAAGGAAGTCAAAATTGTTAAAATTGAGGCACTAAGAACTAGTAAATTAATACCGCAGTGCAAAAGATGCCAGAGATATGGGCACACGCAAAAATACTGCCAACGTACCCCCATCTGCGTTAAATGTGCAGGGAATCATCTAAGAGCAGAATGTACCAAGACTGGGAATGCTCCTGCCAAGTGTTCTAACTGCACTGAGGCACATCCCGCCAACTATAGAGGGTGTATAATCGCCAAAGAGTTGCAAAAGCGGAGAGATAACGTTTCTAAAACTAGAAAACCAACTTCTATAGCAAGGACATTCGCGCCTGCTAAATTGAAGGCAGGTGTCTCATATGCACAAGTAAGTGAATCGAAGCAGGAAGAACCTAACTCTACCAATCCTAAAACCAAACCATCTATGATGCAAATGATGCAGAATATGATGAAGATGCTGGACAGAGTCAATGAGAGACTCGACAGGTTAGAAGCCAGGAGTACTGGTGCTATTCTCAAAAAAAAGTAATCCATGGACCAACAAGACTTAAGAATAGCTACATGAAATGCCAATGGCATCCTAAAGAGAAAACAGGAACTTGAAGTCTTCCTTCATACCCAGTACATAGATGTGTGTCTGATTTCAGAAACGCATTTGACTGCTCAATCCTACCTAAAAATAAGAGGATATAGATTATACCACACTATTCACCCCGACAATCAAGCTAAAGGCGGTAGTGCTGTATTAGTCAAAGAATCAATTAACCACTACAAAGGATAGAATTCCAGCTTACTATGGTATGTATTAAGTCCACGAACCAAAATTTAAAAATAGGTGCAACTTACTGTCCTCCAAGGCACAATTTAAAAAATGCTGACTATAAAACGATCCTACATCTTGGCGAACGTTGTATTTTTGGTGGTGATTACAACGCCAAACATGTGGAATGGAGATAGAGATTGACCACAACAAAAGGCAGTGAACTGAGAAAAGCCATGAGGAAACTTGGATGCAACCTCCACTCCTCAGGTAAGCCCACGTACTGGCCTACGGATCCCAACAAAATCCCTGATTTGCTAGATTTCTTTATTACCAAGAAAGTTTCACCCAATTTCATAGATATTGAAGAAAATCTGGACTTAGATTCCGACCATTCAGCAGTTATATTAACACTGAGTGAAAGGATAATTAAAAAAGAAGCCCGCCCCATGCTCGTAAATAAAACCACTGACTGGGAGAGGTTCAGAAATGATCTTCAAGAAAATATTCACCTTAACATTAGTTTGAAAACAATTCAGGAACTGGAAGAAGAAGCAGAAAACTTTGTTAAAATAATTCAGACAGCTGCTTTTAACAATACCAAGGAAATTACCCATATATCTAAAGGGGTTAATTATCCGATCGAAATCAGAATACTGGTAACAGAAAATAGAAAAGCTAGAAGAAGATGGCAGCAGTCAAGAGATCCGTCGGACAAAACCATCTTGAATAACAAATCACAAAAACTCAAGAGAGAAATTCAAAAACTCAAAGAAGATTCAATGAGCTCCTATCTACAAAATTTAACTGCGCACGAGGAAACAGAGTACTCTCTATGGAAAGCAACTAATAAGATCAAGAGGTCTGTAACATTAATTCCCCCTATAAGGAAGGATGCTGGGCCTTGAGCAAGAGATAATAAGCAAAAAGCAGAATTATATGCTGATCATTTAACTGAAATCTTCATACTCAATCAATTTGAAGCTAACACTGCCTTGGAAGAGGTTAATAATCTACTGTATGAAGAAATCCCTCCTGTTACTCCGAAGGAAGTAGCTAATGAGATTAAGACTAATCTAAACGCTAGAAAAGCATCAGAATTTGATCTCATCACTGGCCAAGTTATGAAACAACTGCTTAGAAGAGGTATTGTGATGCTTACGTACCTCTTCAACGCATCATTCCGACTAAAACACGTGCCTACAATTTGGAAAGTCGCAGAAGTGATTATGCTGCCTAAACCGGGTAAGTCGCCCAACGATCTGAAGTCTTACAGGTCATTTCTCTGCTTCCTATTATTTCAAAGCTGTTCGAAAAATTACTTCTTAAAAGACTGAGACCTTTAATAGAGAACAATAGGCTGATTCCAGATTACCAGTTTGGCTTCAGACAGAAACATTCCACCATAGATCAAGTGCTTCGAATCTCAGATGTCATCGAAAAAGCTCTCGAAGAAAAGCAAGTCTGCTCAGCAGTCTTCCTTGATGTGGCCCAGGCTTTTGATAGAGTCTGGCATGAAGGGCTCATACACAAACTGAACAAAATGCTTCCAAAACAATATGTGGAAGTTCTCTCCTCGTACATATCGGATAGAAACTTCAGAATTAAACAAGAAGATGAATACTCGGAACTAAAAGAAATTAACGCAGGTGTACCTCAAGGTGTACCTCCTAGGGCCTATCCTCTACCTGCTATACACCAGTGATAGTCCGCATTTGGGCGATGTTAAAATTGCAACTTTTGCCGATGATACGGCACTACTCGCAATAGGTCAGGAACAGGATGTGGCCACCAGTAAACTACAAACAGCTAGTAATACAGTACTAGAGTGGACAAAACAATGGAAGATCAAGCTGAACGAGCTCAAGTCTATCCATGTAATCTTTACGAACAAAAGACTAGTTGATATACAGCCACTAGACATAAATGGTACCGTAGTACCATACGCGAACAATGCCAAGTACCTTGGCATGACGCTAGACGCTAAGCTCCAATGGAAAGAGCATGTAAAGAAGAAAAGAACCGAACTTGGTCTAAAATATAAACAATATTATTGGCTCCTTGGGAAAAATTCTAAGTTGGCACTAAATAACAAAATTCTAATCTATAACCAGATCTTGAAGCCGATATGGTTATACAGCTCTGGGGTTGTACCAAAGCTAGTAACATTAAGCCCATTCAGACCTTCCAAAACAAGGTTCTGCGTAACATGGTAAAGGCTCCATGGTACGTCCGCAATAGTGACCTTCATCGGGACCTTGGCATTCCAACTGTTCAAGATGAGATTAAAAGGTTTACTAGCAGGCATGAAGCCAGGCTACATAATCATATGAATGCAGAAACTCTTCAGCCGGACAAAGAGAGAGGAGAACAAAACCATTTGAGCTTGTGTAGTGTTTTGGGTAAAAGCAGAGCATTGTGGGCGAGTGAGAATGTTTAGTATAGTTTCAACCAGAACAAACTACAGGACATTAATGGATGAACTCTAGCTTATAAGTATTTAGTTTAAGATTCATTAGATAAAAATTAATGGTTGATCGGCTTTGATCAGTTTTAATGCAAATCACCACACAGGTGTCTAATTAGGAAAAAAAATATATATAACAGTCTTGGTATTGTAATGCCTGGCGTGCCGGACTTTCACCCAAGCGGCCCGCGATCGACTCCCGGCGCCGGCAGATCTGGTTAAGGTTCTGCAGTTTTTCTTAGCTGTGACACAAATGTGGGATTTGCGCTGTTCCATCTGTAAGTCGGCTGCAGCCGCATATTGGGCCTACATAATAATAATAATCGCCCCCTCCCGCACAAGCTTATAGCTTCTGGGGCCTTGGTTTAGGTTATGGGTTGTAGTAGTTATTATTATTATAGTTATTATGAATTGTTGATTCTGCTTAAGAAAACTTTAATAATGGTTTTTATTTATTGAAGAAGGTAAATGTTTAATTAAAATAAGAAATACATATCTTTAATAAGTGCAAAACCATTTTATTGAAAACCCTCAAGCAAAATGGGTGGCTTCTCTCCTGAATTTACCCTATATAATTAAAATAAACTATATTATGTATTCTCTTTGAACATGCCTACCATTCGTTTAAAGTTATTTGAAAAAAGGGCCACTTATGTGTTTTTATAGCATTTATTTGAGTAAAAAAAGTGTGGGACTTATTAGAAATTACGAAGAAAGCATTGCTAATTATGAATCAAACGTGATTATATTAAATTATAGTTACATGTTATGATCCGATTGACATTATTATTAAGGAAAATAAAAGCTCCACTGCAGTAGCACATCCTGAGCTATGGGATCCCAAAGAATTAACTTTTATAAGTAGATCTGTTTTCTTACTTCGTGGATAGCTGACATGATCAGAAGGGGACCGTTGATTACGGGTAATACGCTAGTTTTTTTAATATTTACCGCTTTTTTTAAGTTCCATCTCGTTACTAAGGTCTCGTTATTAAAAAATGTAATAGTTTATTGGCTTTTATTGCTGTCTTTGATTTCTACAAAGTTCCTCATTTCGTTTGCCTTCAATATTGTCTATTTTTGTATTTAAATATTGCCGTTTTTGCAATATAATTATAGTGCTTAATGAATCTTCAGTTACCGTCATTTTTATTTTGTAAATAAAAATGTATAAATTTTTTATAATAACTAACAAATAACAGTTTATATTATAAATAGCTTACTTGCTCTCATAATATAAAAATTTTCCCTTATCTGCTGTTGGCGACATCTTCTAGAATCTACTAACTGTGGCAATAAACAATTTGTGTAAAAATTACAAAGCCTTTTTTCTCCATTTGCTTTTCCAGAAGCCATCATCCCTAAAAGTAATTACAAAACCTCATTATTAAAAACTTTAAACTATACATCATAGTATCTAATAATTACTAAACCTTATTTTTATTTTCTTCTATGTAGATTTCTCCTCTTGTATGTATTACAAAATAACATAGTTCTTGTTTTGCTATGGTTGTAGTTGTGTTTGAGTGATATTATTTGCTGTTGTAAAAGCAATATTAGGCAATCGTTTTTTGAACAACACTATCAATTGGGGATCGATTCATACTTTTTTCGGAATATTTGATCTCAATTAACGAAGTAATATTCCAATCAAGCAGTCTGGAGGGCATGCTAGATATGAAAATTCATCATCAATTATTAAACTATTTCTTTGTACAGAAAATCCAGATTGTTCTTTGATTAATTAAATTGCCTCCTGCTCGTGCTCCAAACCAAATCTTGCAGCACTATATCCAGAAAAAGTACTATATAACAAGAACCACACAGTTTTTGCAGTAGATGTTGTTCTTCGTAACTTGCAAATTTCCCCAAAATCTGAAGCAGTTGGGCGCTTCTTGAGTTCGGCTTTCCACATTTCACTTCCACTAGATTCTAAATCGGGTACTAAATTCTCCTGAAAAACAATAGTTAGAGATGAATATTAAAAAATGTTTCTCTCCTTTAGGTTGTGTACAAAAATAATCAACACACCTTGAATGATCACCAAATATGTGTTTTGGTTCATTAATGATGTCACCTTTAAATAGACTTGCTCTAACAGAAAAAATTCTCTTGCATGTTTTCTATGTTCCATAGCTTTCATTGTGGCATTTCTGAATCTCCCCCAAGGTGTTCGTATTCATAATTATCTCCGTAAGAATTATAGGAAAGTTGGAATTTTTTACAATATCTGAGATTTTATTAATGCAATTTCTAAGCAGCTGACTACAACATTCAATTTTACAAATTGCAATTGTTGGCCCATAGGGTGCTACTTCTACTAATTTTTAATCGACACTACTATTGCCATCTTCTATAAGTTTGTCGTAAATTAATCCATGTGTTGCAATAGATTGCCGAAATCCTTCAGCTATTATGTCAGCTTCCATTACTGTTGATGAATTCTTCCACTTCTTATTGAGTACTGGTCCTTTCGCATATTATATAACAATATTTATCTTTACCAACATACCATAATCTGTTTGTCCCCCGTCCAATAATAAATGCCTACAAAATAAAACTTATAATGAGATGTTCTTCATATCCTATCAAATGCACTTACAAGTAGATAAAGCATTGTTATTTGTTCGATAAAAACGCTTGCTATATTACGTTCCACAATTCCACTGCGGGAAACTACATCTTCAGGTGCTTCGTCGCTGAAGGAAACGATATCACGTGACTTCCAACTTTTCTGATACTGGGGCAGTATAAGAAAATGATGATGACATAATACTATCACCATCTGAAGATTCCACCGACAATGATGACAATGAAAACTTCATTGTCATCAACAGCATCTTTTGTAGAGATTTTCAAAGTTGCCAGGGCTTCCCATCTTCTGTGCACCAAAATTGAATTTTATTAAATTTATTTTTTATTATATTAACTTAGTCCTATATTATGTACCAATCCTTGTTCATATATCAAAAAATTCTTTAGAAAGATTTTAATTAAAAATAAAAAGTAAAATTATTTTCTTCCCAAACTTTAAGAACACGACACAATATACAGTACTATTTATTTACCATGCAATAGTATGTAAAGCGTATAATACAGCGTGCTGTGTAATTGGTTGCCTATGTGTGCATAATGGTTTGACTCAATTATTTTCAAATGATACATAGTGAAAACCATATATTGAAATTTAATTTAATAGTGCGGTATTTATTTTTAAGTTATTCAGAGCACTCTAGATATTAAATAACAATTTTGGAAAAAATGAACAATAATAATAATAAATCTAGAGAGGAAAGTGGCACTTTTCTCTCGAGCTCAAAGTGTCGAGTCAAGTCAAATTTGAGCGAGAATGAAAAGCGTTATCCTCTCATGTTAGCCACAACATTTTTTGGACAAAAAGGATTGTCTCCACACTATAAGATTTTGTAATCTTCAACTTTTAAAACAAACTTCATTCTACAAATATACAATTAATTGCATTCTAAATGTAATTGCGAAAATGTGCTTCTTGAAGATTAACTGCCGAGAACTGTATGAGTTTACTTTGAGCCAGATTGTATTCATAAACCAGCAAATGTTTACTCTATACATATAATATCATACCTGCACAGTTTGCTCAGATCCCAATTAGATTCCTATATCAATTTTTGCAATTAGAATCTTCACAATCATGTTGTATATTACAGTCCAGTGGTCGTGGCCTGTAGCAACATTGTCTGGTGTATGTGTAACCCCTAATATTGTGCTCTCCTCTTCTCTGGTCTGAGTTCTCGTTCCAAGCTCTCAATCTGAAAAACATATACGCTCAGCGTTGTTGTCTCCATAGCCACAGAGGATACAGGTGCTGTCTTCTTGTTTTTTTGAACCTGATCAGGTATTTGCTTGATTAGCATCTTGGTCTTCTCCGTATCGCGCCGCCACTGGTTGTTTCAATCTTCTAGAATATCGTTTCTTACTGCTGAAGTTCCTGTCTTAGTAATGACCATTGAGGCACCCCACAGTGTATCTGGTGGTGAAGTAATTTTGCTGTAAAAATATTGTAGGTATATAATTTTTTAAATAAAGATTAGTAGAAGGGAGTTATGACAATTTTAGTTAGATGATGCAAAGTGTTTGATAGCAGCATCTGCATTTGAAATTCTGCTCTGCAACACTCTGCATCATTTAACTGAAATGGTCATAACTTCCTTATTGTTTGAGTTATCTGACTCATTCAGTTGTTAGATTAAAGCTAGTTTTTGGATTTTTCAGAGTATATCAAGAAACTTGCACAAGTAAAAAAGTAGCAGGCTCCGAAGGCAAATTTTTTCAAAAATGATTTTTTCCAAAAATACGAAAAACACCCTTAACCATACCAAGCATATACTAAGATGATTCTATAAAAAAAGTTTCAAAAGGGTGATAGCTGTAACACAAGACCAATGTCGAAATTTGTAAAAACACTAAAATCTGCATTCGGAGCCTGCTACTTTTCTACTGTCCAATGTCTTTGCACGTTTCTTGAAGTACTTTGAAAGATCCAAAACCTAGTTTTAATCTGATACCTGGATGATCCAGATAACTCAAGAAATAAGGGAGTTATGACAAGTATAGTTAAATGATGTAGATCGTCGGGTAGAAGAATTTGCATCAAAGTTGAAATTTTTCAAAATTTCTACTCGGCCATTTTTCATCAATAAAGTCTGAAAAAATTAATTTAATGTTATTTCGTATGTATCTATGACTCCTGTGAACTTAGCACCCTTAATTTCTTGCAACCAAAAAATTCTTAGAGTTCTGAATAAATAAAGTTCTAGAGTTCCTTACAATATTAACAATAATTCTGGTATTTTAAGCATGGAAATCGAAAAAATGATCTTAGGGTGCTAACTTCATGCAGCACCCTTATTTTCACAAAAAATAGTTCTGATGGCATTTTTCGGCATAACTGTAAGAGTTCTAGAGTTCCTCATAAAAAATTTGAATAGTTCCGCTTAATTAACGAATATTTAAACAATTAAAAAATTGTTAGATACTCACTATTTCCGTAGTTATAATTATTATATTGTTTTATTAATTTCTTTTAATATTATTAACATTCATATTTCATTAAGATTAGCATTACATATATCACTTGTTCACCTATTATAGCATTTAATCATTAGTTCATTTTTATTTACAATCAATTATAAATTGTGTATCATTGACCTATTTAAAACTATTTATGATTGCCATACAATGAATCACAGAATTTCCATTTAATGTTAGATAAACATAATTGATATTAACTTTAAAATAATATTTATATTTACAGACAGCATATTGTATTTAGAAAATTTCCTTAATGAACGTTGAACTGTAAACTAATTAGTAATAACTTTCTTTTTCAATATAGATCACTTTTGTAGGCAGTTGATTGCCACCAGTCCTCAGAATAACTCAAAATTCATTTTTTCTATTTCAATCATAATAATAAGTATTAAATAAAATATATTATAGATTTAATAGTGTTTATTATCCTAAAATTAAACGAACACTACTGAAAGGAGGAAACCTGAGAAATACAACATAAATTTGGCGCGGTCGATAGGACGTCACCTTTTTAAAGAAAGAAAAAACAGATGCAACTGTTCTATCTTCAAGAAGAGAATTCCAATTCCAAGTGACGAAAAGAAAATCCAGTGTTTGCCACAGAGAATCGAGATTCCACGTCAGTCGAAGTCTATGATAAAAAAAAAATCTCTAGATAACTGGGTAATAATTTGGTAAGTACAAGTTTCCTTTAATCTTTAGTTGTTTGTATTAAATCTTGTGAAACTATTTTCCATAATGAGTCAAGGTAATGAAGATATACAAATTCCAGCAGATTCCCTTCCTAATTCCTCAAATCTCAATTCTAATTCATGTACGTTTTCAATAGAATTTTTGTGCAAATTAATTCCCACAGAATTTACAGGGAATAGGTTAGAGTTAGGACAATTCTTAGCTAATTGTAATAATGCAATACAACTGGCTTCACCAGATCAAAAAACTCCACTTCTTTATTTTATTCTAGCTAAAATCTCAGGTAGGGCTAAAGAGCAGTTAGCTCAGCAAACGTTCAGTAATTGGAACGAATTAAAGCAAAAATTAAAAGATTTGTATCAGGACAAAAAACATTATTGTCAAATCATGGAAGAATTAAACAACTGCAAACAGTACCAAAACGAATCTATTTCAGACTTTTATCAACGTTTAGAACTTTTAAATTCTCGCGCTCTATCCGCCGTTCAGCAATATACAATTGATAAAAAAATGTTGCCGGGTAAAGTTGAAGCAATTAATGAACTTACACTTAATAGGTTTATTTTTCATTCAACCCCTTTTATTTCACAAATGTTGCGGTGGAAAGATTTTAATAAATTGAACGAAGCCTATACAGATGCTTTAACCGAGGAAAAAGCTTTAAACATTCAAAAGCATTCAAAATTTAAATTATGTAAAATATGTGGTCGTAATAATCATGATACAGTTCAATGCAGAGTAAAACAAAGTCATAATCAAAGAAAATTCGTAAATCTAGCACAAAAACAAAACTCTCAATCATTCAGTTCAAACCCTAAACAACATATTCAAAACTTTCAAAATTCTCAAAGCTCTATTAATAATAATAATGATCTAAAAGAATCAAATTATCAGAGTAAATTTTGTAATTACTGTAAGAATAGAATTCAAGAATGTCGTAAACGTCAATATAATAATAATAAACGATCTGTAAACAAAAATACAAATTCTGCTCAAAGTAATCAAAATAACGGTCAAATTAATTTAAACTACCAAGAGTCTTCGACGGCGAACACCCCACTCGAGGACTCAATTGCGAATCTAACGGTGTTCGAGAACTAAAAATTCTTATATCAAATGATAATTTAAATTACATTGAAGTTATTTCAGAAAATTCAAAGAATAAAAATTCTTTATTCAAATTTTTAATCGATACCGGTGCAGGAGCTTCCTTAATCAAAGCTAATAAACTTTTACCTAGTACTATCTACAATTCTAAAGAAAAAATCACTCTTCACGGACTCAGTCCTAATAATCCTATACAAACAGTAGGAAGTTGCAATATTCCCTTACAATTTCACAATAAAATTCTGCATGCAAAATTTCATATACTAAACCAAGCTACAAACGTCCCTTTCGACGGCCTGTTAGGAAAAGATTTCTTACAGACAGAATCCGCAACCATAAGTTTTCAAAATCAAACTCTTTCATTAAAATCTCTGAATTCTCCAATCAAATTAGAAACGCAATCATCTTCATCAAATCTTAACTATCATTTAAAAGCTAGAACTGAAACATTAGTCGAAATAAATATTAAAAATCCCGACATCCTAGAAGGAATTATTCCAGATGTTGAACTACCTAAAGGTATATATCTATCCAAAGCTTTAGTCAAAGTAAATAAGAATGGTAAAGCACTCGCAACGATATTAAATACTCGTATAGTCGATCAAACTGTACCTCCAATTTCCGTATCTTTAGAAACAATGCCTACCACTTTCAAAATCATGAATTTAAATTCTACTTCAGGACCTAATTTTTCTCGTCAACAATTGCTTAATGAGAACCTTCGTCTAAATCATTTAAATCAAGAAGAAAAGGATTCTATTTTAGAAATATGCGCATCTTACAATGATATTTTCTATTTGCCCCACGACCAACTTTCTTGTACAAACGTGGTAGAACATGAAATCAACGTCACTAATCCACAACCCACTTTTACAAAATCGTACCGTTATCCCGAAGTTCATAAGGCAGAAGTTAATAGACAAATGGACAAAATGCTAAAGCAAGGCATAATACAACCTTCAATTTCTCCTTGGTCTTCTCCGCTCTGGATAGTACCGAAGAAAAGGGATGCCTCAGGTGAAAATAAGTGGAGAGTAGTAATTGATTTTAGGAAATTGAATGATGTTACTGTAGGTGATCGCTACCCATTGCCCAACATTGAAGATATCCTGGACCAACTGGGTCATTCCAGGTACTTCACCACATTAGATCTCGCTTCTGGATTCCATCAAATCCCCATGAAAAAAGAGGATCAACAGAAAACAGCATTTAGTACACCACTGGGACATTATGAGTTCACAAGGATGCCGTTTGGATTAAAAAACGCCCCCTCAACATTTCAGAGGTTAATGAATTCTGTTTTGTCTGGATTACAAGGGCTACAGTGTTTTGTTTACCTGGATGACATAGTCATTTATGCATCTTCTTTGCAAGAGCATTCCCAGAAACTCAAATCCATATTCGATCGTCTTATAATTAATAATTTAAAACTTCAGCCTGACAAGTGCGAATTTCTCAGAAGAGAAGTATCTTACTTGGGTCATATCATTTCAGAAGACGGTTTAAGACCAAATCCCGATAAGGTTTCTGCTATTTGTAAATTCCCAACTCCCAAAGATCAAAAATCAGTCAGGTCATTTTTAGGGTTAGTAGGTTATTATCGAAAATTCATAAGCGACTTTGCAAAAATCGCTAAACCTCTAACGCTTCTTCTCAAGAAAGAGTCCAGTTTCGAATGGACAGACTCCCATCAAAAGTCATTTGATTTATTCAAAGAAATATTGACGACTCAACCCCTGCTGAAATATCCAGATTTCACTAAAGAATTCATACTTACCACCGATGCCTCCAATTATGCTATAGGATCTGTTTTAAGCCAAGGCGAATTAACCAAAGATCAACCAATCGCTTATGCATCTAGGACACTCAGTGCATCCGAACAAAGGTACAGCACTACAGAAAAGGAACTACTCGCTATTATATGGAGCGTCATTCAGACCATATTTGTTTGGCAGAACTTTTACCATAGTCACGGACCATAAACCTCTAACGTGGTTATTTAATTGTAAAGACCTAGGTAGCAGATTAGTTAGGTGGAGATTAAAACTATCTGAATATGATTATAAGATTCTATATAAACCAGGTCGACTAAATTCAAATGCCGATGCCTTAAGCAGGATCATGATCGATGAAAATAGTCATCCCAATGAACACAAACAAGAGAGAACATTGTCAACCCTATATCAGGAATTTCTTCAACTCGAAGGAGAACTGATGCCCCCCAATTCGAAAATCACCGAAACAAATGAAAATCTTTTTCACATTTCCACTGATTATAGCCTCGCTCATTGTATCAGCCGAGACCTTAAATGTAACGAAGGAATAGCTAAAGAATTCAAGAATTTATTTGGGAAAATAGAAATTTTAAAAACCCAATCACCAGAAATTCATAAGGTACTCTATCTAAAACAATGTAACCGCTATTTACTTTATATGATTACTAAAAATAAATCTTTCCATAAACCTCTTTACGAAGCTGTCTTTATCACACTTAATAATCTAAAACTCTTTTGCATAAATAAGAATATTCATAAACTAGCAGTAGTTAGGCTAGGACAGTTCTGGGACAAAATCCCATGTTATTTTAAAGGGGCCTCAAAGTTAGCGAAAATACCACAAATACAAGATGGCGGTGGCTCGCGACAGCGTACCGTGTCTGCATATATCATCGTTAACTTCAAATACCTTTTAAAAATACATGGGATTTTGCTATGTATATTTACTAATTAACAACAAGTTAAGAAAAAATCCACATACACGTGTCAACTTTAAATTACGGTCGACAGACAAGTTTTGTACATTTCAGATGAATGAACGCTTTTAAAAGTAAAATAACACTTTTTATTAAATTTTTTTAAAAATGTTTTCTTCCAGGCTGAAATATAAATCCAAACATACAAGTTTTATCAACTAATAATTTCTTTTCCTTCTTTAGATGTAATGTACTAATTAAATCAACCCTCCTTTGTTAAGAGCATTGATTTTCTAGGGGACCAATAGGTAATTAAGATATATGTATAAAAGGGAGTCTGTATGTATGTAATATATAAACAGTTGTATCGTTTTTAAAAGCATATTCCAGAAAATAATTATCATTTCTAACAGCGCGGGGACGAGAGGTATATATATATATATATATATATATATATATATATATATATATATTTAACAGCGGTCACCCATGTTTTAATCATTATTAAAACAGCTCTTGTTAGTGGAGTGTAGCCATTATTATACTGTGAAAGCGTTTATTATTGCTTATTAATAATTGTGTGGTGAAAGTGCTTAAAACAATTGTTTCTAAATTATCATTAAATTGAATTTGCTTAAGTGTATTATTTATAACAGTGAGAAATAAGTGCTCCATCTAGGTGAGTTACTATTTTTATTTATTTAAAACTCTAAGTGTTATGCAATAAAACGTAGTAATCAAATTTAAAAGAAGGGTACATTATGTTTTGCTTCTAAAAATACGTTATTTAAACAATCTGGAACTTTTGACGTATATGATATAACTACAGTGTTACCGTATAAAATTCTTCAACTCTTAAAGTATTAATTACTTATCATATCCTATCTACGTAATAATTTAAAAAATAATTATTTGATATAAGAAATTTTAACACTAATTATCCATTGAGTTTTTATTATTATTAATATTTAATAACTCTATTAACCAAACGACCAGTGCTTTTATTACTTTTCTCAAAATCTTTTTCCTAAAATTTTTTCTAATTTTCTTTGCTTTTTGCATTTTAACAACTTTAAATTACAACTAGCATAGCATTTTAATATATGAACTAAACTGATTTATGAATCATATTATTTAAATTCCGCTTCAAGACACCTAGTAACTAGGTAATTTTTTTCCGCTTTTAGCTGTTTTCTCAGCGGTACGTGTAAACGAAATATAGAACGAAGTTCTAACTCTAGATTTCAGTTTCAGTGCAGCAACTGAACGCGTAACACTTACCTCTCTTCGCATCCGTACTTAAACGTCTACAAGAAAAAAAGATGTCATTCGCAATTCAGCTTCTTGATAACCTAAGGGATCTTGCATACAACCCGCAGCTACAAGGTAATGCTCGAGCCATCTCGAGTGCTTTAAAGCACTGTAGCACTGCAGTATGGAGAATCAATAGGGCACTGAAAAAAGAAACATCCATAGGGGTGAAGAACCATCTATCAACCTGCCTGGCCCAAGCGAGATCATACAGGGAGATTATTAAAGCCTTAAAAACTATAGGTGGAAGCAATAGTCAGCGAAAAGAGACAGCTCGCGATCGCGTGAAGTGGGCTGATATGAAATCAGCTTTTAAGTCACGTATGAGAACTGCTGTAATCACCAACATCAAGCATATTGATCCGAAGGCATTCATGGAAGACTGTTCAGTTATTTTTCGGAGACGTGTTCTGAATTCGTTGAAGAAAGATGCGGCGTTAAAAGTAAACGCAATTTTAACTGGATTATTCGAGATCAAGAAGAGAGATGAGATCATAGAGGAAATAAAGTACTTGAATACAAGAAATGCAGCCATTTATCAGGATAGTGATATATCCCAGTGGTTCGTAGACAATATTCAAAACTCTATCCTGAAAGATCTCGAGGAATTTCAAGTAAGTTTAAAAAATCTCATAAGTTAGAAATAAACTAATGCACGCATATTTCTTTATCTAGCAAAAGCAGAGCGGATGGAGCCTCAAATCAATTATCAACCTCCAAGTAAACATCAACAAGTTTACCCAGCAACTAGGCTCATCATACATCGAGCTGCCTGAGCAAATAAAAAAGAAGAAAGCTTGCATCAATGTACAGAATAATGATGAAGCCTGCTTCGCATGGGCCGTGACATCAGCATTATATCCATCAGCTCAAGAACTAAATTCTAGCAGGGTTAGCAGTTACCCACACTTCTCTACAGTACTGAGTCTTAAAGACATTACAATGCCGATGACGATTAAACAAATACCCAGATTCGAATGCCAAAATAACATTTCCGTTAATGTATACATCCTGGAGAAGCAGAAGGGTAAGAAAAAGTTCAGCGTGCACCCCACGTATTTAACAAAAGATAAACAGGACAAACATATCAACCTTTTGCTTCTCCAAGATGAATATTTTGATGATGATGATGATGAAGATGTTGTGACTGATATTCCAAAACCGCGCTATCACTATGTTTATATCAAAAATCTAAGCCGGCTGCTATCATCACAGCTTAGCAGACATGACGGCCGAAAATATGTATGTGATAGATGTCTCCACTACTTCCGTTCACAAAAAAAATTACAACTTCATACTGAAGACTGTGTTAAAATGAATGATTGTCGAGTAAGGCTACCAACAGCTGAGCAGGCAAAAGTACTATTTAAAAATCATAAGCATAAAGAATCAACGCCATTCATCATATATGCCGATTTAGAGTGTCTGCTGATACCGACTAGTGAAAACGACAAGGTACAAGACCATATCCCCTATAGTATAGCATACTACGTTAAATGCTCCTATGATGATACCTTGTCCTTTTACCGGGCTTATCGTGGCGAGGACTGCCAAGGATGGTTTGCTCGAGAGATGAAGCAGTTTGCTGAGAACGTTGAGACGGTGTTTCTTTGCCCTCTACCTATGAACACCCTATCGCCTGAGCAAGACGCTGAATTCCGTACTGCTACACATTGTCACATATGTCTGGAGCCATTTTCTGTAGATAACAACAAAGTGAGGGATCATTGTCACCTTACCGGTAAGTATCGAGCTCCTACCCATACAAAATGTAACATCAACTACAAGGACAGCCATACCATACCCGTAGTTTTCCATAACTTAAGCGGGTATGACAGTCATTTCATTATTAAGAACCTAGCTTCAGACTTTGACGGACGAGTAGATCTCCTACCAATCAATAAAGAGCGCTATATATCTTTTACTAAGAATGTAGAGCACAACTTAGTAAAATTCAGATTTATAGACTCTTTTAGATTTTTGGCTAGCGGTCTAGAAACTTTGGCATCCTATTTAGATGTATACCCAAATTTAAAATCACAATTCCTAGACTTAGACGAATCAAAATTCAAAATTCTGACTAAGAAGGGGGTCTTCCCTTATGATTACATTAATGACTGGACGAAACTTGATGAGACGCAATTACCAGACAAATCCAAATTCTACAATAGTTTAACAGATACAGCTATAACGGATGAATGCTATACACATGCCGAGAATGTATGGTACTCTTTCGGTTGTCAAAATTTAGGCAAGTACAGTGATTTATACCTGAAAACAGATGTATTGCTTCTAGCCGATGTGTTTGAGCAGTTTCGGTCAAGCAGTTTGAAAACGTACGGCTTAGACCCGGCGCATTACTATACTCTACCCGGATACACCTGGGATTGTATGCTTAAGTCAACCAAAATTAATCTCGAACTACTTACGGATATCGATAAAGTTTTATTTATCAAGCGCGGTATTCGCGGGGGTCTATGCCAATGCTCAAAACGGTATGCTGAAGCCAACAACAAATTTCTACCTAATTATAATCCTCAAAAACCAACAACATTTTTAATTTATGATGATATTAATAATCAATACTGTTGGGCGATGTCTCAGTACCTACCATATGGAGGATTTGAATGGGTAGAAGGTGATGATGATTTAGACAACTTTTATTTCAATGTACCGGCAGACAATCCTGAAGGATACATTCTCGAGGTTGATCTAGAACACCCTCAAGCCATTCACGACGCCCATGCAGATCTTCCATTTTGTCCTGAACATCGCACGCCGCCAAATTCAAAAGAGACAAAATTAATGGCAACGCTTACTGATAAGAAGCAATACATCATACATTACCGGAATTTACAGCAATGTTTGGAAAATGGGTTGAAGTTAATCAAAATTCACCGCGTTTTGAAATTTAAGCAGAACAACTGGCTAAAGTCATATATCGACTTAAACACTGAACTTCGTAAGCAGGCTAAAAACGAGTTCGAGAAAAACCTGTTTAAACTTATGAATAACGCGGTTTTCGGCAAGACGATGGAAGACATTAGAAAACACTCGATAGTCAAATTAGTAAACAAATGGGAAGGACGTTACGGTGCTGAAGCGCTCATCTCAAAGCCAAATTTTAAATCCATCACAATTTTTACTGGAGATCTAGTGGCTATCGAGTTAAACAAAACGGAAGTTTACTTCAACAAACCCATATATGTAGGCATGTGTATATTGGATATATCAAAATTAAAACTGTATGACTTCCATTACTCATACATGAGAAGGCGTTACGGCGACAAGGCGCGAATTTGCTATAGCGACACAGATTCTTTAGTATATGTCGTCGAAACGTCTAATCTGTATGAGGACATTAGACGTGACGCTCATGAACATTTCGACACCAGTGACTACCCCGAGAATAATACATATGACATCCCGAGCGTTAATAAAAAAGTATTGGGTATGATGAAGGACGAGAACGCCGGTAAGGTGATGACGCATTTTGTCGGCCTTCGATCAAAAATGTACTCGACGAAGGTTTTTAGAGATGAAGATGAGGAGATGTTAGATCTACAGAAAATGGAGCGGGCAGGCAAAAGTGATACGGAGATTCGACAGGCTCTTGAAAACCGAAGAACTGTTAAGAAGGCGAAGGGTGTCAAGAAACATATAGTTAAAAATCATATCACTTTCGATGACTATGTTAACTGTTTAAACGAAGGCAAGGAAACATCTGTGCAACAAAAACTATTCAGATCCGATAAACATCGAGTTTCAACCATCTCTCAAACTAAAATCGCGCTCAGCCCTCACGACGATAAGCGCTATATTATCCCCGGCACGCATGACACTCTACCGTGGGGACACTATCGCATACCTGCTTAACATAACTGTATAGAGTTAATATATAAGTTAAAGATAAGTTTTTTATTCTTCCGGCAACAAATAATGTAAATGCTAGTGTTATCATATTTTTCTTTAATAAGTCATCCTCATAAGTCTTACCTTGTTAGTTATTGTACATATCTACATAGTTTTATAGTTTTGTATATTTCTTTTCTTTTATAAGTCATCGTTGTAAGTCAATACTTAGCTGTATATAGTAAATGCTGTACTATATTTGTATATATTCTTTAAATCTTTTTATAAGAACTTTTTTAACATAGATGTTTCAATGAATCTTTATGTATAACAAACAAATTTTTATATATTTTTTTCACGACTTTTATGTGAAATCTTGATATAAAAAAATGATTGTATATATATTTGTATATATTTTTCTCGCATGTTTTATGTGAAAATAAAATTCGATAAAATGATTTTGTTGTTTTTTCATTTATAAACTATTATACTATGATTATATGAAATAAATTAAAGCTAAATAAAACCATGTATATCACTTGATGTTGTTTCATTTAAGGGTGTATGAATTAAACTATAAACGTTTATATAGGAAATCATTTCCACTCTGTCGCTCTGAAGTAAGAATCAATACATAGATATACTACTTTCTCATTAAACGTATAATCAATACATGTCCCTATTAAGCAATAATACTTATTACAATACAATTCAATTGACTATTCACCGCATAATTTGAACAACGTATAACCTACGGTGTGTGGAATTATATACAATGAGGTTATATACAAACTCGACGACGACTATTGTGATGGTCGAGCCCTATAAGCAGGAACTTAGACAATCGTTTACGCAAGAACGACGAGATATATTCTAAATGTACAAAGTGCAGCAATCAGGTTAGTAGATAAATTAGGGTGAGTAGTAAATAGTTTCCCTCTTCATATAATTTTATTAATGTACTAAAGAGGACCCTCCTACCAACCGAAAATCAATAAATGTATGCGTGCATTGCAAATTCACCCTTTGTCAACGTATAAAACGAATCGTGTTATAACGTAACAAGTTTATGATGTGTGATGAAAAGCAAGGTTATACGTTTTCACACACCCTAGGTTATACGTTGTTCAAATTATGGGGGTGTTTAAGTCGATATATGACTTTAGCCAGTTGTTCTGCTTAAATTTCAAAACGCGGTGAATTTTGATTAACTTCAACCCATTTTCCAAACATTGCTGTAAATTCCGGTAATGTATGATGTATTGCTTCTTATCAGTAAGCGTTGCCATTAATTTTGTCTCTTTTGAATTTGGCGGCGTGCGATGTTCAGGACAAAATGGAAGATCTGCATGGGCGTCGTGAATGGCTTGAGGGTGTTCTAGATCAACCTCGAGAATGTATCCTTCAGGATTGTCTGCCGGTACATTGAAATAAAAGTTGTCTAAATCATCATCACCTTCTACCCATTCAAATCCTCCATATGGTAGGTACTGAGACATCGCCCAACCGTATTGATTATTAATATCATCATAAATTAAAAATGTTGTTGGTTTTTGAGGATTATAATTAGGTAGAAATTTGTTGTTGGCTTCAGCATACCGTTTTGAGCATTGGCATAGACCCCCGCGAATACCGCGCTCGATAAATAAAACTTTATCGATATCCGTAAGTAGTTCGAGATTAATTTTGGTTGACTTAAGCATACAATCCCAGGTGTATCCGGGTAGAGTATAGTAATGCGCCGGGTCTAAGCCGTACGTTTTCAAACTGCTTGACCGAAACTGCTCAAACACATCGGCTAGAAGCAATACATCTGTTTTCAGGTATAAATCACTGTACTTGCCTAAATTTTGACAACCGAAAGAGTACCATACATTCTCGGCATGTGTATAGCATTCATCCGTTATAGCTGTATCTGTTAAACTATTGTAGAATTTGGATTTGTCTGGTAATTGTGTCTCATCAAGTTTCGTCCAGTCATTAATGTAATCATAAGGGAAGACCCCCTTCTTAGTCAGAATTTTGAATTTTGATTCGTCTAAGTCTAGGAATTGTGATTTTAAATTTGGGTATACATCTAAATAGGATGCCAAAGTTTCTAGACCGCTAGCCAAAAATCTAAAAGAGTCTATAAATCTGAATTTTACTAAGTTGTGCTCTACATTCTTAGTAAAAGATATATAGCGCTCTTTATTGATTGGTAGGAGATCTACTCGTCCGTCAAAGTCTCAAGCTAGGTTCTTAATAATGAAATGACTGTCATACCCGCTTAAGTTATGGAAAACTACGGGTATGGTATGGCTGTCCTTGTAGTTGATGTTACATTTTGTATGGGTAGGAGCTCGATACTTACCGGTAAGGTGACAATGATCCCTCACTTTGTTGTTATCTACAGAAAATGGCTCCAGACATATGTGACAATGTGTAGCAGTACGGAATTCAGCGTCTTGCTCAGGCGATAGGGTGTTCATAGGTAGAGGGCAAAGAAACACCGTCTCAACGTTCTCAGCAAACTGCTTCATCTCTCGAGCAAACCATCCTTGGCAGTCCTCGCCACGATAAGCCCGGTAAAAGGACAAGGTATCATCATAGGAGCATTTAACGTAGTATGCTATACTATAGGGGATATGGTCTTGTACCTTGTCGTTTTCACTAGTCGGTATCAGCAGACACTCTAAATCGGCATATATGATGAATGGCGTTGATTCTTTATGCTTATGATTTTTAAATAGTACTTTTGCCTGCTCAGCTGTTGGTAGCCTTACTCGACAATCATTCATTTTAACACAGTCTTCAGTATGAAGTTGTAATTTTTTTTGTGAACGGAAGTAGTGGAGACATCTATCACATACATATTTTCGGCCGTCATGTCTGCTAAGCTGTGATGATAGCAGCCGGCTTAGATTTTTGATATAAACATAGTGATAGCGCGGTTTTGGAATATCAGTCACAACATCTTCATCATCATCATCATCAAAATATTCATCTTGGAGAAGCAAAAGGTTGATATGTTTGTCCTGTTTATCTTTTGTTAAATACGTGGGGTGCACGCTGAACTTTTTCTTACCCTTCTGCTTCTCCAGGATGTATACATTAACGGAAATGTTATTTTGGCATTCGAATCTGGGTATTTGTTTAATCGTCATCGGCATTGTAATGTCTTTAAGACTCAGTACTGTAGAGAAGTGTGGGTAACTGCTAACCCTGCTAGAATTTAGTTCTTGAGCTGATGGATATAATGCTGATGTCACGGCCCATGCGAAGCAGGCTTCATCATTATTCTGTACATTGATGCAAGCTTTCTTCTTTTTTATTTGCTCAGGCAGCTCGATGTATGATGAGCCTAGTTGCTGGGTAAACTTGTTGATGTTTACTTGGAGGTTGATAATTGATTTGAGGCTCCATCCGCTCTGCTTTTGCTAGATAAAGAAATATGCGTGCATTAGTTTATTTCTAACTTATGAGATTTTTTAAACTTACTTGAAATTCCTCGAGATCTTTCAGGATAGAGTTTTGAATATTGTCTACGAACCACTGGGATATATCACTATCCTGATAAATGGCTGCATTTCTTGTATTCAAGTACTTTATTTCCTCTATGATCTCATCTCTCTTCTTGATCTCGAATAATCCAGTTAAAATTGCGTTTACTTTTAACGCCGCATCTTTCTTCAACGAATTCAGAACACGTCTCCGAAAAATAACTGAACAGTCTTCCATGAATGCCTTCGGATCAATATGCTTGATGTTGGTGATTACAGCAGTTCTCATACGTGACTTAAAAGCTGATTTCATATCAGCCCACTTCACGCGATCGCGAGCTGTCTCTTTTCGCTGACTATTGCTTCCACCTATAGTTTTTAAGGCTTTAATAATCTCCCTGTATGATCTCGCTTGGGCCAGGCAGGTTGATAGATGGTTCTTCACCCCTATGGATGTTTCTTTTTTCAGTGCCCTATTGATTCTCCATACTGCAGTGCTACAGTGCTTTAAAGCACTCGAGATGGCTCGAGCATTACCTTGTAGCTGCGGGTTGTATGCAAGATCCCTTAGGTTATCAAGAAGCTGAATTGCGAATGACATCTTTTTTTCTTGTAGACGTTTAAGTACGGATGCGAAGAGAGGTAAGTGTTACGCGTTCAGTTGCTGCACTGAAACTGAAATCTAGAGTTAGAACTTCGTTCTATATTTCGTTTACACGTACCGCTGAGAAAACAGCTAAAAGCGGAAAAAATTACCTAGTTACTAGGTGTCTTGAAGCGGAATTTAAATAATATGATTCATAAATCAGTTTAGTTCATATATTAAAATGCTATGCTAGTTGTAATTTAAAGTTGTTAAAATGCAAAAAGCAAAGAAAATTAGAAAAAATTTTAGGAAAAAGATTTTGAGAAAAGTAATAAAAGCACTGGTCGTTTGGTTAATAGAGTTATTAAATATTAATAATAATAAAAACTCAATGGATAATTAGTGTTAAAATTTCTTATATCAAATAATTATTTTTTAAATTATTACGTAGATAGGATATGATAAGTAATTAATACTTTAAGAGTTGAAGAATTTTATACGGTAACACTGTAGTTATATCATATACGTCAAAAGTTCCAGATTGTTTAAATAACGTATTTTTAGAAGCAAAACATAATGTACCCTTCTTTTAAATTTGATTACTACGTTTTATTGCATAACACTTAGAGTTTTAAATAAATAAAAATAGTAACTCACCTAGATGGAGCACTTATTTCTCACTGTTATAAATAATACACTTAAGCAAATTCAATTTAATGATAATTTAGAAACAATTGTTTTAAGCACTTTCACCACACAATTATTAATAAGCAATAATAAACGCTTTCACAGTATAATAATGGCTACACTCCACTAACAAGAGCTGTTTTAATAATGATTAAAACATGGGTGACCGCTGTTAATATATATATATATATATATATATATATATATATATATATATATACCTCTCGTCCCCGCGCTGTTAGAAATGATAATTATTTTCTGGAATATGCTTTTAAAAACGATACAACTGTTTATATATTACATACATACAGACTCCCTTTTATACATATATCTTAATTACCTATTGGTCCCCTAGAAAATCAATGCTCTTAACAAAGGAGGGTTGATTTAATTAGTACATTACATCTAAAGAAGGAAAAGAAATTATTAGTTGATAAAACTTGTATGTTTGGATTTATATTTCAGCCTGGAAGAAAATATTTTTAAAAAAATTTAATAAAAAGTGTTATTTTACTTTTAAAAGCGTTCATTCATCTGAAATGTACAAAACTTGTCTGTCGACCGTAATTTAAAGTTGACACGTGTATGTGGATTTTTTCTTAACTTGTTGTTAATTAGTAAATATACATAGCAAAATCCCATGTATTTTTAAAAGGTATTTGAAGTTAACGATGATATATGCAGACACGGTACGCTGTCGCGAGCCACCGCCATCTTGTATTTGTGGTATTTTCGCTAACTTTGAGGCCCCTTTAGAATAACATGGGATTTTGTCCCAGAACTGTCCTAGCCTAACTACTACTAGCAATGCCGAAAATTAGCTGTGGATTAGATAATCTAGACTGGACTAAAATCAAAAAAATGATTCATTTCATTTTTAAAGACACGCAGATTGAAATTAAATTGTGTTCACTATACCAAAGCTCTCAAAATAAATCAACCTTAATAACAATAATAAAGAAGAATGATGTATTCGAAAATTTCATTCAATATCATTACAAAACTGAAAATATACCTCGAATTAAATCTATTCCATTTGATAAATTTGAAAATTTCCAAATGTATTGTTTTATTCAAAAGATCTTGATGATAATAATCAATATTCTCAAATACTTAGAGATAATTACGATCTTTCGACCATTTCGGAATCAAGAATCTTCATTCGGTTATAAAACTGTCAAGTACTTCTAAAGTAACTTTCTTACTCATTTGTAAAAATTTCCATTTCGATAAACTCTCGTACAAAGACATTTTCTATGCCATCCGTAACCTTCGTACAGAACTAATTAAAAATAACTATTCCGGAAACCTATACATACATGATGTAACTATTGATAATACAAATATTAAAATACAAATGTTTACAGAAATGTTGCACTATTTGTTTAAAGATGTAACAGGCATTACTCCAATAATCTTGGATCGGAAGAGAATCCAACCAACTTCAAAGGAAGACATTTTAAAAATAATGCACGGCAACCACGATTCAAAACTCGCTGGTCATTCAGGATTTATCAGGACATATAAACGAATACGTGAAGCTTACAAATGGAACTCTATAAAAAAAGATATTCGAAATTACATAAAGCAATGCCCGTCATGTCAAATGAACAAAACAAATTTCAAACCTAGTAAAGCGCCCATGGAAATTACATCGACATCATCTAAACCTTTCGAACGACTAGCCATTGACATTGTAGGACCACTACCGCAAACTATAAATAACAATAGATTTATTCTCACCATGCAGGATGATCTAACAAAATTTTCATATGCCATCGCTATCCCGAATCATGAATCTCAAACTGTTGCTATAGAACTATCGAAATTTATCGCTATGTTCGGTATTCCAAAATCTATTCTTTCTGATCAAGGAACCGATTTTACTTCTAAATTAATTAAAGATGTAATGAAACTCTTCCAAACAAAACACATTCTATCTTCACCATATCATCCTCAAACTAACGGTGCTCTTGAAAGGTCATACTTAACTTTAAAGGACTATCTTAAACATTATATTAATAATAAACAAAGTAACTGGGACGAATTCATACCTTTTGCGATGTTTGCATATAATTCACATTGTCATAAATCTACAGGTTTCTCTCCATACGAAACTTTATTCGGAAGTAAACCTTATTTATCAAACGCCATTACTCATGCACTTAGCACCCTTAATTTCTTGAAACCAAAAAATTCTTAGAGTTCTGGATAAAGTAGAGTTCTAGAGTTCCTTACAATATTAACAATAGTTCTGATATTTTAAGCACGGAAATCGAAAAAAACGATTTAATAGGGTGCTAACTTCACGCAGCAGCCTTATTTTCGCAAAAAAGAGTTCTGATGGCAATTTTCTGCATAACTGTAAGAGTTCTAGAGTTGCTGACAAAAAATTTGAATAGTTCCGCTTAATTAACAAACATATAAACAAGAATTCATTAAAAAATTAAATTTGTCAAAATGTCGGTTCTAAGCAGAGTTCTGAGTAGCCTCCGAAGAGTTTTGTACAAAACTATTATTAGAACTCCTAATTAAACAATATTTTAATTGTTATAAACAAATTAAGAGTGCTACTTCAGAAAAATCGTTTCGGACCGGTGGAAATGTAATTGGACCAGCTGGACGATAGTTCTGAGCAGAGATCTGTGTAGCCCTCGTAGAGTTTTGTAGACAACTGTTAACAGAATTCCATAATTAACCATATTGTTAATTGTTACAGACAATGTAAAGTTTGTAATTATAAAACACGTAATTTATTGAATTCGAACAATAGTTCTGAGCAGAGTTATGAGTAGCCTTCGAAGAGTTCTGTACAGAACTGTTAACAGAACTCCATAATTAACAATAGTTCAATTGTTATAAACAATTTAATATTTGTAATTAAGAAAAACGTGATTTATTGAACTCGAACAATAGTTCTGAGCAGAGTACTGAATAGACCTCGAAGAGTTAACAGAACTCCATAATTAACAATAACTTAATTGTTATAAACAATTTAAAATTCGTAATTGTGATTTAGTAAATTCGAACAATAGTTCCGAGTAGCCCCTCCAAGAGTTCTGTACAGAACTGTGAATATTTTTAATTGTTATAAATAATTTTGTCTGTGCAGTACAAGTCTGGTCATGGGCGCCATTTTGTGTCAGCGCGCGAAATTTTAGGGTTTTTAGATTATCTCGCGACCCTTCATTCTTGCTGTTGCGAAATGTCAACTGTCCATTTGTTTTATATATGTTATTTACAAGCGCCTAGTCGGAGCACGGCCGGACGACGTGATTGGCCACGCGGTGACGAATCAGATTTAAATTTTCAACGGCGCGCGGCGGCAAATTGGAATGTAAATACCTCTTATATATGATTGTGTGTTGCGCATTTTACATGCGAATTAATTGAAATTACTGAAAACATAATGGGCATAATAAATTTGCTCTTCAATAATCCTTTCATTATCTACAATTGTAAATTAGAATGCGTCAACAAATAACCAACAATATGTTAAAAAACTGAAAGTGTATACTCTTTTTAACTCGTAAAGAAAGATAAATCATACGGATCAATAGCTTTAATAAATGATGCGTAGTGGTATACCTGGCATGTTTTTACAAAAACAAATAAAATAATTAATAATTAAAAAAATAACATCTTTCATTCATAAATAAAGACAAAAAAATGCACTGCTCTAATAAATTACAACTCCTTTTCTTAGCGTTCCCCTCAGTGTAGTCTTGATTAAATAGTTGAATTAAGAATATGTATGATAATTCAGATGTTCAGATCATTCATTGGTCAGCACTGTATTTCTCAGATTTTGTCTTTATTTATGAAAGAATGTATGTTATTTTTTCGTAAAATTAGCAAACTCAAATTAGTATACATGTATATTGTGCAAATATGTAGTTATGTAGTCAGACTTCGTAACTTGGGTACAGGCGCGTGCTGGCCCACCGGGATACCGGGAGTTTCCCGGTGGGCCTTTATAAAAATGCCTCGAAGAGCCCTATGCAATTACGGCAAGGGGGCGAACCAATTAAGGATGGCGAAAATAGATTGGGATAAACCTGTTCCTGCGGCAGTGATCAATAGCTGGAATTTGTTCAAGTTGGAACTTCCTAACCTTTCAAATTTAAAATTGTCTAGATGTATTAGTTTAGACTCGGTCGTCATAAAAGAACTTCATGCATTCTCGAATGCGTCTGGAATTGGTTACAGTGCTGTAGCGTATTTAAAGGTTCTATATTGTAACGTGTACAAATTCCCAATTTTATAATAAGGCAGCTTTATATGCATTAATAGAAAGGAATCTTAGTACGGTCCTGTGTAGTTTAACATATTTCAGTTGGGTTAAAAATGCAGACGATATTTCGAATTACAAAAGGTGTTCTCTTTAATACCAAAGGTCACCCCGAAGTGTTCATACAGATGAAATTGTTCCTAGAATAAAAATGCAGGATTTATCTTAAAGCAAATGACGTCTTCGTAAACATCAAAGTTTACCGCAAAAGCATTCCCACGGTTACAATTTGTTTCTAGTAGCGAAAATCGAAAATACAGACAAAATTAAGTTTATAGAAATATCGTTTTTTTTAAAAATGAATTCAATAATGTCAAAAAGGACATTTACTTTAAATTTATAGATCCTGGACGTGCCTAACTTCAATTTATATGAATAGATTTTTCTGCACGCAGACAAATAAAAAACGGTTTGAGGCCACGTGCAAAGTATCAAGCTACACCCTGAGAAGCAGATTTTAGGTCCAGTGAATTCCCCTCGAAGATCTAGAATGTTCCAGAAAGTTCCTAAGTGTTTATTTTCTTATTGGCTAGAGAAGTATTAGTCTCGTGTTTGATTGAGTATTTAATTTTCTCTTCTTAAAAATTCAAGTTCAGTATAGGGTTGCATTATTAATTTTAGGCAATCTCGCATAGAAGTCTCGATAGTCAAGTCGAGCAGCGCCTTCAAGCCCAGCGACGTGCCTCCGTTGTGGAGCGTGTCGTTCCTAGAAGTCTGCCGAGTTGGACACATAGTGAAGGCAATTAGTGAATCTGTTAAATATTGCCAGATCAATATTGTGGCCTATTATGTGTTATCGTTTTGAGATTTAATGACGTTTTGCGGTCATTTGTTTCTTGTCTACTTCGCCGTCAGGGTCTCGCATAGCAAGTCAAGAATCAGAGTCTCGCATTGACAGTCAGTCAGACAGTCTCGTATTGCGAGTCTAGTACAGAGTCTGATAGTAGAGAGAATTAAAAGACGGGCCGGGCGGATAATGGTTTTTCCGCCGACCTGGGGCTTTACCTCGGAGAAGCTCCCGGTGAAGTTTTACGTTAGTTTGCGTTCGTAAAATTAGTTTTTATGTATGGAACAAAGTTACAGTTTGAAAAGTATGATTTAGTGGTGCTAATACCGTTTTGTGTAGTTTTGATTACAGTACATGAGCTTACTTGCTTCATTTTATCGGCTAATTCTAGATGTTAATAAATTAACACAAATAATCCAGTTTACCGTCCTTTGAAGATTTGTGAAGAAAATCTAATCACGAATTGAAGTTTGTCGTTTTGAATTAACGAATTTATGATAATCCAATAATCTCTATTTTTGGGGTTTTCGTTATTATAATAGTAATACAATGAAATTGCAGAATTTGTGTTAGCTCTAGGATACTAGGATTACGCTGAAACAATATAACCTTTCGGTAACGAAATTTGACTAACAAGAAAAGCGGGTAGTTAACCGACGAATTATTGAAACTATATGGATTCAATTCTGTATTAAGGGATTGTTACTGAAACTACAAGCATGTAACAATTATGGTAGACTTCAACTCGCTAATCTTGGGTGTAACAGTTACATCGACGATTATACTTTCCAAGTTTTTCCTGTTTTTTCATCTATAATCTGTGAGGTATTTTGTAGCTAGTGTTAAGTGAAACAAGGGCATTATTGTGCAAGTGATGTTTGTGAAATTTTAAAGAATTGTAAAATTCTACCAATGTATCAAGGACTAAAGGATAAGTTGTTTGATTAGAGTAAATTTTATGTGAAGATTATCTGTACCATTTTCTCTAATGATTGTTTCTTGTATTTATATGTCTTGTAAATTTATGTCCATATTTTCCATTAATAAGAATTTTTATTAGGGTATTACTACCAAAACTATTACTATTGTCATGGGAGACAAGTGAATACTCTATTTACAAATAAATGAACATTTAAGTTAAATCCTACTATGATGATAATGGACCTAGCATTAAATTGAAGTTATTCAATTACCTAACCTGACTTAACGAAATTAAACTAATGGTGATTAGTTTTTTTATTATTTATTGTTAACCTATATTCTCTGGGTTCGTTTTTGCTTGATAATAGAATAACTTCGAGCAAATGGCACCCATATACTTTTATTATGTCTATTAAACCTTATTTTTCTTTACAATTCGTAAGCCATGGAAATCAGACTTACGACAAAGACACAATTTGTTATAAATGAGATCATTTAGATAAAAAGCCGAAGCATTATAAAGTAACGTAAATATCGTATTTATGAGTTTTGCAGTAAGTATTCAGTTTTTGAATTTTTATAGAGGTTACAGTGACGTCCATCGCGCGGCGTATTTTATTTTTTATAGTCAGAATTATTTATAGCTTGTTATGTAACAATATTCTGACGACTCTATCAGAGTTTTCTTGATGTACGGGAAAACTAGAGTTGTACCTCTCAAAACAATCTCGACCCCACGTTTCGAATTGTGCTGTGCTGTGTTGGCAGCAGAATTGATATAAAGTCTCATTGATGCTTTGAAGAAGGAGATCACGTTTGACGATACGATCGCTTGCAAGACTCCCAGACATCATGACATTTGTGGTTAACCGAGTAGCTTTCATTCAAGATATCGTGGCTTCTTCGTCATGATATCACGTTCCGTCAGCAGATAATTTGGTTGATAGTACCTACGCGGACTTTGCTAAATCGCAATTGCTAAATCACAGCCTTCATTCTCTGCACGTTTCTTTCCGCAAGAAGAACGTAAAAATTGTATTGACAGTTACTAATCCCATATAATAAATGATGTAATAATCGATCTAAATAAATAAATTATCCTTAAAAGATTAACCGAAGTGGGGTGTGGGGCCCTTTTAGGAAATATTTTCCCGGGCCTTAAAATTGACCCAGCACGCCCATGCTTGGGTACACGGTTATTGTGCATATTGTAACTTTAGAAATTTGTCCTAATATATATTATGTAATTAGGAGATCAAGCGATACTTTAAATCCGAGAAGATGTAAGGCGCCAGCCGAGGCGTTATATCTTCGAGGATTTATAGAAGCTTGATCTCCGTATTGCATAAGTTGTTTTATTTTATTTTGTATTTCAATCCTAATTTCTCCCTTTTAAAATTCATCCGAATTTATTGTATAATGAAGCAAGTTACCTTGTCTGTGTCATCATACGCGTAACCAAGGAGATAAAAAGCAGCATGTCACTTGTGGCTGTTATACAACATCAAATGATTTTTACGTTGCCAACAACAACGGAGATCAATAACGTCTTGAACTCCGGTGTCATTGACAACGGAGATCAAGCTTTACTTTATTTTACTAATTGTAGTATATAAACAATTGTTTGAAATACGAAATGAAATAAAAGGATTTATACAAAATTTAAAAAAATTAGAAAAACAGTATTCTTTGACAATAATCTCCAAGAAGATTGAAGTTTGTTTTTTTTTAGAAACATAATTACAAAATAATTAAAATAATGTTACTTTCCTTACGACTTTTCGTTAAAAAAGTCACCTTTCATAATCAATATCAAAATAAATATTTTTGAAGTAATTGCTTTATTTGTTTTATATCAAAACATGCCAGGTAAACAACTACGTATTTCCTATTGCTATTGACCCGTTGTTCAGTCCACAAGGAACTAAATTAAATTCTTATAATTTAGTTATGTTTTTCATTGTTATAACCAATGTTGTTATTGTTCCTATGTTCTCAAAGTGCATATACTTTTTGAATTCTATTTGTTCGTGCAATATGTGCCCAGATTCAGGCCGTGACTAGCAACAGAAATAGACTTCTGTCAAGATACCAGAATTTAAAAAGACGGTCAGTCGACCATAGTAGAATTGAGGCGTCTATTTCCAAAACCCACTATAGTTATATAAGATGATTTTTCAGAAACAGCGAAACACTGTTTACCATAGTAATTTTTAACCTAGAGGCTCAATTTTTTGGTAGTTGTAGAGAATATTACGTAGGAAACGGAAAAACCAAGTTTGTAATAAAATATAATTAATATTGATCATGAAAAATTGCAACAAAATTTACTCATAGTGGGTTTTGTTTTGAAATTTACATTATAGTGGAGTTTGTACCTTTTTCATCAGTTTAATAATGTAGTTATTTGTTATAATGTATTTTGAGTTGTACAAAAAGGAAACAATGTGGGTATACAAATGAACAAACTTCTATTCTCAAACGGTAGATTCCAAAACAACACAAAATTCCATATAATAAAACTATATTATTGAATAGTCACGTAACAAAAAAATAAGAAAATCCAATAAGAAACTTAAATTTTCAGACCATCGTCGTGTTGCAACTTACAAGTAATAGCGACTCAAATCCAATAAGAAACTTAAATTTTCAGACCATCGCCGTGTTGCAACTTACAAGTAATAGCGACTCCGTTTCCAGTGTCCGGATTTTGATCGTTGGTGTTCATAAGTTTAATAAATAGTTCAAGTTCTTCTATTTGTTCACTTTTCCAGTTTTCCCCAGTGTTTTTGCAGTAAATTTTCAATACTCTTAAGTTTCGTCTCCTTGATTTGTACACCAGTGAGAAGTCATGTTGGGGATGTAGATAGAGTAGCTCCCCTTTTTGTGATATATTTTGATTCGCCTATCATAGATCCGTAAGATTCTTCTCCTTGAATGGCGACGTTCCGTTTAGTCTTATGTAGAAAAAATCTTTTCGTCGGATTAAATTTAAAATGCCAGTTATTCAAAGGTTTTAAAATTTTGTCGGCTTCTTCTTTAAAGTCATAAATTCCAACTGTAGTGAAGTCTTGTACTGTTGCAAAATTCTTTATAATACCAAAATATTGTTGTGGTGTTTTTATGGTATCTGTTTTTCGCACAACTTTTTCTATCTGTTCAAAAACTCTATCCCGAGGGATAAATGAATGCCCAACCACGGGAAAAATTACTTCTATGGATTTAACATTGTGGCTGTTGGCAGATTGTAACCATTTCATGAGCATACACATTAGAATTTTGTTTTTGTTTTGCCCTCCGTACCCATCTGCCACCAATCGAATAGTCTCTATTCCAGTGAAATCTGTATTGTTCAGTCTATGAAAAACTGCACTAGCGATTTCGTTACTTCCTTTGGGTCTCTCGTATTCGGTCCAGCAATAAGCAAATACGTTGTTTTTAGTTAATTTTGTTTTAGAATTGCCAACAACAATGGTGAAGTTGTACAAGTTAAGCTGACTGCTAAAATAAGCTTCAGAATCTGGTAATTTCTGCAAGGGCATATTTTTTGGCAGTCGAATGACATTGTCATCAAACCTTCCCTTTTTTCTTGAAGAATTTCATAAAATCTACTTTAGCTTTTCTGATAACACAACACATGTTGAACAAGCATCAGTTCTCGGACTACCGAATCCAATATTATAAGCGGTATTAAAAATATACCGAAAGAAACACTCCCTTACCACAGGATTATTGTTTTCTGGTGCACTATATAATATCCACAAATTTTTCATGTTTAACTCGGGTGGCAGATAAACTCTTGCTATACCCTTTCCTCTGCAATAATGAGGCTCACTCACACTAAGAGACTGCACAAAATATTTAACAGCTTTTTTGCAACTTTGTTCTTCTGGCTGCGATGATCTCCTCCTCGACCTTCTTTAGGCATCTGTCCTTCACCATTAAAAATCTCTGTAACACTCCCTGTAGCCGATCTATGAGATTCAATATTCCCAAAAATGCTTCTCTGCAAACAGCAATACGTATTCTTTCTGGATTAACAATGTCATACTTAAATGTAAGCGATCTATTTGTCTTAGAGTCTCCTCTAAGCTTTTTTGATTTTTTAATACTGCAATGTTTGACTATAAAGTTGTCCTGCTCAATTTTGGTTTTATTGTTATAAAAGCCAGAATGGAAGGTTTGAATGTCACGCATTGTTTGTGTTCTGCATAGAAAAGCCCCCTTTTTATGACTGTACACTGGATACTCTGGCAGTTCTTTAGGAATATACCTAAATTTAATATCAACAATAAAGTGTTAGCAACAGGTAAAAAATCTAAGGTTTACAATTTTACGTATTTTGACGCTCAATATTCCTTTTCCATGTTGTGGGTAGCCGTTTTCTCTTGCGTGATTGATTGCCCGGAGTTTCTACAATTCCATATCTATCCACTTTACACTATTTAATTAATATTGACGAACACAACACACATCAACCATAACACAACACACCTGTATAACGAATTAAATTGGTATTCCAAAAGAAACATGTGCGCAGTCATGTGATACCGTCTTAACGCATGCGATTGGGCGGTTGCATTATAGTGGCATTTGAAATTAAGCCTAAGAAATTATAGTGGATTTTGAAATTAACTGCAGTTTTCACACCACGTTTTAAAGCATTTATAACGGGTTTTGAAGCTCAAAATCCTTCTTATACGATGCAGCTCCCAATAAACTATATGAAACCGTAAAAAGATGGATTCCCCAAAAGAAAACTATAGTGGGTTTTGCTATTAGACGCCTCAATTATTGAACTACGTCCAACAAATAAGCTGAAGATTACAGAAAAAAGTGTTGTGAAAGAAGATTTACACCAGAACAGCAGCAACAGCAGGTACGTCACATTTCCATGTTTTTGGGCACTTTCGACAGTCAATATAAAATCAATACAGTCCATTATTATCGTTATTTCAAAACTATTAAATTCCGCTACACCTGTATTGTTACGTGTTTTTTACGAGTTAAAAAAAGTCTAAATTTTCAGTTTTCTAACATATTCTCGGTTATTTCTTGACGCGTTCTAATTACAATTATTATAGATAATGAAAGGGTTAATAAAGAGCAAATCATGCAGGTCATTATGTTTTCAAGAATTTCAATCAATTCGTATGCAAAATGCACAACACACAATCATATAAGGGTATTATTTACATTCCAATTTGCCGCCGCACGCCGTTGAGAATTTAAATGTGATTCGTCACCGCGTGGCCAATCACGTCGTCCGGCCGTGTTCCGACTAGGCGCTTGTTGTTATTTACCCATTTTTCTGTTTGGAGATGCTTGTGGCAGGGATTGAAGAGAAAAATAATAACGGTCCGGGCCTCATAAATGTTTTAAATGCGACATAATTGCTGTAAAAGAGTTATAAAAGACCTTTATCCACAATGGAAAAAAATAACAATTAATTAATTGTTAATCGTTAATTGTTGCTACAATTAAAATTAGTAATTGTAATTGTCATCACAATTAACACATTGGTAAATAATCGTTTATAATCGTGTGAATATCCCTGTAATTAGCTTTCGGATGTTATTTTGTGCTTATTTATTATTATTAGGGTTTATTCAGTCATGTCAGCTAATAAAACGCACGTCTCGTATACGAGTTATTTAGGTATAGAGGAATTACGTAAAAAATAAACATTCTGTTTCTATTAAAATGCACTCGCAAACGTTTTTTAAGTACATATATAAGTATTATAATATATATTATAAGTTTAAAATAATAATAACTTTTTTTGTCTTTTTGTTTATGTATATAACACAAAATAGACTCAATATCAAGAAGGAGTATATAATAACAAGCGAACTATTTTAACACTTAATTCTCAGTTGAAATTTTACAAGTATCTAATCATTCTAATCCTGTTATAGACCTTTAATATCGCTCCATTTCGGGCTTTAAAACGATAACTGTTATTATAAATCTTCCCTTTTTGAAAGAGTTATGAAAGGAGAGAAATTTGTTTTTTCGGTTCTTTAATAATAGTTATGCAGATTTGAAATACAAATATTGGGCCTTCATAATTGTTTCATAAATGACCGATAAATAACTCTTTCAAACAGTTATGTATGGTTTATACAGCCACTTATCATTTAACAAGTACATTTAATTTAACACGTAAGGAGTAAAGAAAAGTAGTGCCGGTTTATACAGCAATTATAAATTTAATATATACGCGTGCGCATACTGACATATGTTTGCAATACTGCCACAAAAATTTGAATTTTTTAAGGGCAATTACATAATAATGTATTGGCTAACCTGTTTTTATTCCTAGCCGACATGCGCACTAACGATTCATTTAACAAGTAACAAGTAGAATTTAAAATAAATCCAATTAGGAAATGTACTTGTTAACTGTTAAGTGATACGTGAGTTGTATAAACCCATCTGAGTAAACACCATATTCTAATTCTTACTTGTAACTTGTTAAATGATACTTGTTAACTGTTAAATGGCTGTATAAACCAAGCATTATTTTCGTTACAGTTTCAATCCCTGGTTTGTGGTCTTTAATCTCGTTGCCTTTTACTAATTCCTGCTTTCATCAATAAAAAACAATTCTTTTTAGAGCTATAGCCGTAATAAAGCAATACACTAAGGTAGGATAATTTTAATATTTTTGAAACGACAACATAATCTAATAAATGTTTTAGGTGATTTGTTTATAAAAATTATTAATTTTACGTTAGAACATCAAATGTTTATTATTACTTATTTTCATACGGCTACATGTAATATTAATGGCTGAACTTATTTTCTACTTCGCTTATGAACAATTCAACGAAACAGCCTGAATTCGATATTACCTATCGCACATTTTCTAAACATTGCAACAGATTTATTGAACGTTTTTTTATACTGGAAGTGTCTCGAAGGGCATAGCAATGGGACGACCCAGAAAGCTCATACCTCAGGTAGTGATATCCGTGAACGTATTATTATTCACAGCCATAATAAATCAAAAACAAAATCATCACTACAAACAGGTTTGTTTATTGTCTTGTTGCAGAAAAAATTATACAATGTTATTATCGCCATAGAGTAGGATTATTTTTAAGAAAAGTGAATCAAAATATAATTTAGATTCAATAATATATTATTTAGTTCTAAAAAGAACTGTTTTTTTAGTAGAAAGCAACGAGATTAAAGACTACAAACCACCTTCAAACAGAAAAATGACTAAATAACAAATATGTAACAAATTGACAGTTGGCATTTCGTATCAGCAAGAATGAAGTGTCGCCAAAAAAAGGGTCGCGCGATTAGCTAAAAACCCTAAGTTTAAATTTTATCTTTCATACCATGACTCATACATCTAGAATGTTCGATGACGTGTCGATGAGTCATACTTGCACGTGTTGATTGATGAGTCATACAGTTGACGACTCATACATCTAGAATGTTTGATGACGTCATATGTGGGTTTACTATTCGTTACACTGCCCCCCTCTTCAAGTCTGTTCTGTCCCAGAACAGGTTTTATTCTCTGGTTTCTGTAGAAAGGGTCATGACGGTATCGACAGTCTTCACCTCGACTACATGTTCCATTACGGTAGAAATAACAGTCTACACTCTTTGTTGGCCTTGATGCTGGCTGGGGATCGAAGCTACAGACTAAGATCCGTATCTCTAAAAATAACTTCCAGCAGGTTTCGAACGATTCTCCAATCCAACTGGTCCCGCCCACAGCCGAGTTTGGGAACTGCCAATTTGTTGATACCCCTGGCAAGCAACTCGGCCCTCAAATCCCATAATGCCCTCCACAAGTCGGCGTAACTCGGTTTCTGGTAGTAAAACTGCTTAGTTACCAACTAGTAAATGGAGCGGTCATGATCAGGCAAGTGTAAGGCTTTGCCAACAGAGGGACTCTGATCTCGAAGTTCATCCAGCCGTCCAAATTTATTCCTAAACACTACTGCGATCCCCCTGGACATGCGGAGATCCTCGGAGACACAGTGGGCAATGGAATAATCACCATGGGCCCGGAAGAGGTCTTGTTGCATCTCGGTCTGACTCCAAATCGGGCTTTTCTAGTTCCGGAAAACGCAGCCATAAATTCTCCAAAGGTTGGCTGATCATGTTCAGGCCATACGGTAAACCAACAACTAACAGGACGAAGAGGCGATACGCGATCTCTCGTTTGAAGTCGCGAATGTTATGATTTTGTTATCGGACAGGAAGCCGAGAAGCACCGATTAGGAACTTCAGCAATCAAATATTATTGATACATATCAGTACAAGTGCATGTTACAATTTAATAGAGGACAGTTCACATTGATAGAATCTTCAACCGCTTTCAAATTATTTAAAAAAAAGTGAGTACTATCTGACAATGTATTAAAAACAGTTGATAATTTTTCCCGTTATTAATCTTGCAAATCAATGCGTATGATCAAATTGTATACAGGGTGTCCATTAGTGTGTCCCAAAAAATCTGTTTGAATTTCTAGTCTGACTTCCCACAAAGTTTCTATGTGGACTTATAATGGTAGAGTGCTCGGAGCCCCTAAACTAACAAAAAAGACTTTGAGGTAAAAATGTATAAATAATATAGAATTGTAGCTTTGGTTCTGTAGATTCTAAAACTGCAACTTGTCAAAATATTCTATGCAAAAGGGACTATTTAAAAATTTCAGATGCAAAATAGAAGATATAAGTAATCCTCTGTAATACAAAATTATGTATATTTTTGTACAAATTCTTGTTGATTTTAAAGTCTTAATAAGAGCTTCCGTTTGGAAATGCACGTAAACCCTATAAGCGTGCGGTGAGAATTTAGGCTAGGGAAGCAACCACGATTTTAATTGTAATACACCTAGGTACAGGCGCGGATTAACGGGGAGGGAATAACTCCCCCTCTAATTTAGAAATAAGTTTACATAGAATAGAAACAAATAATGCTTGTTTAATTATTATTTATTAAAACAATTATTTTTCCAAAGATTTCCCCCTCAAAATACTTCTCTGGATCCGCCCCTGCTAGGTACAATAAAAAACAGTGTTATAATTATTAAGCTTAAAAGTTTTTCAAAGAAGCACTTTTACACTTTATACTTATGGAATTTGTTGACTATCATTCTTTATTTTAAAAAAACTACTACTATGTATCAATTTTCCGGTCTTTCTTAGCAAAATACCGGTACAGGTTTTAATCTTTGTTGTTAAATTTGAAAGTTCTAGTTTTGATCTGCCTTTCTTAATAATTTGTAATCTCTCCAAAATTGTATGCGAAAATTCTTTATTAATAATTTACAAACTGAACAAAAAAACGTCCCGATTCGGATATATCGAAGGTACTCGAACCTTTCACCGAGGCAGCTGAATTTGCAGTCGTGACGATAATGCAATTTTAAATTTGCATACAGGCAAACTAAATAGAATTATTTGTCTTTAAAAAATCCAACTTATAAATTGAAATATAAAAATGCGACAAAATACATTCTCATTCGCAGATTTACATTACTTAAGTAACATTAAATTTAACAAACTATGTGTGTATTATAATAAATAAACATTTGGGCATGAAGCACACTAAAAATAACGGCTAAACAATGCCACCGCGTCAAACAGCGCATCGTCTACTATATCACCCCACGCCCGCTATTTCACGCCAAGGCTAAGAGAAGAGCAGTTGTAAGCAGTGCTTATATGCAGTGTATGTACCACATTTGAATCGGTATTACCTTTCCGTGCAAGTTTAATGAGCCTAATTTAAAATAGTACTCTTAATAATTATACTTTTTGCTGTACGGAATTGATATTGAGCTTTAAGTTGATTAAATATTACAAATTTAAATAAACGATTACCATAATTTTATAAAAATATTTTTGTTAGCATTGGTTTTTATTTTTAATAAATTCTCAAGGGAAGCATTGCTTCCCTTGCTTCCATGGACCGCACGCCACTGTAACCAAAAGTAATATTGTAATTATGTTATAATTTGTATCTAGAAAATTATGTTTTGTCTCAAAATCAATAATAAAATATTTATATAAGTGCATCCGTTGGCGCTGTAATAGGTTGTAGAATGTAGAATGAGCTTTTAGTGTCTAGGCTTTAAGAATGCCAATTAAAAGTTATTTTTTAATATTATGTAGATTACCAAAAATACTAATTAATGAAGATTTTAAACAAGTTAAATCAAATTGTAAAATAGTATGTAATAAAATATCCAAGTTTCCCATATGTCTATGGTCTATTATTTTTGATCCAAAAATTCACCATCAGTTGCGTAACTAGCGCCTCTGTAGACCCTGCGATGCGGGGTGGGCACAAGGGCACCCCTCCGAAGGGCGCTGCTTTCGTGAAATTTTATTTCTTTGGGAATAAAAATTTAAAAACAAGCATTAGAGGTAAACAAACATTATATGAAAACAAAAAATGAAATTTATGGATATGCATTGGTTTAAACTATGAGAGGATATTGTGTTACAATAATATTAGGTGTTTAAATAATATTAATTAAACTATTAAGTAGTGATCTGCTTTGGCAACGACGCTAACGATATCTAAAACACTTTCGTGCTGTACTTGTAAATTTTAATGTTGTTTAAACTTGATTAAAAACTTCAAAATAAATTGTTGGATCAGCGACAACGGATTGATTATTTTCGAAGAAATGTATAGCTAAACCTAGGTTAGAGTAGGTTCCGTTGGGTTGGATTCGGCTAGGTAAGGTTAGGTTAGGACACTATTGTTGAGTTCGATGAGACGCATCGAATATAGCATGTGCGGGTGGCGGACTTTAGGTCCGCCACCCGTGGACCTAATCTAAAGTTTTACCAAATGCCTGCGTTACAGCCAGAGAAAAAACTGTAATTGGTGTTAAATCTCAGTAATCATATAAACCAAATAGTTGAAATGATACAAGCAAATAAAAAGGTAATGCATTATTATTAGTTATTGCATATTTTATTTTAACAAAAGTTAAAGTACGTATAACTACGTATCAAGGCCCGATCTAGTTATTTAGCCGCTCCGGACAAAAATAATATTCGCCGCCCTTTACACTAACACCATATAAGTCATGAGCTAGCTATTCCAAAGATGGGATGTTATATATCTGATATTGTTGGAATTGTATAATATTCACATATGTTAGTCTACTGGGGCTTCTGAATAAATATACAAAACTTCATGAGAGTATGTATGTATGTTTGTAAGTATATATGTATGTCTGTTAAAGAATTTCTCAGAAACTACTGAATGGATTGAAATATTTTTTATCGAAATATATACTTTCAACTTCATCAACCTGTTTCGACTCACCGCTGGGTATAGCCATAGGCCTCTTTTTCCTTGTGCCATTTTTCCCTGTCTCGGGCTAATCTTGCCTACGTATAGCTTAGCTGTATACGTTTAGCTTAGGGAACAATAAGCATTTTTCATCAAAATCATTTCAGAAGTTAAAGATTTTAGGACCAAACTATTAAAATTTTGAAGTCGGTTTATACGTACGAGTATTTAAGTTATAATATTTAAGTTAATGTACATACTTTAAAAAAAACACAAGAATTGATTTGTTTTAAATTTAATACAAATGAAAAAACACATAATTATGTAACGCTACAAAACAAATCAGTCATTCTTGAAAATAATCAAATTAGTCTCTAGCATAGAACATTTTACCAGGAGTCTTCAGAAAAAGTAATGAAAAAATAATACAATTTTTGCTTATATAAGTTATATATGATATTTTAGAGTTACTTTGTTACTTCAGTTAGAAGCAGTGGCGGGTCTAGACCAAAATTGGACGTGGGCAAGATGAGTTTTGCGAGGCCCCCCTTCGATTGTAGGCCGCATTCCCAAGTTGACCATGCCTTATGGCTGGACAGTTCCGATTTTTAACAATTTGTCCCGCGTCCAGATTTTTGAAAAGAATATACTTTTTGCCAGTTTACGGTACAAAATTAAAATATACCTACAGGAACTAATATAATTTAATGTAATGTGTGATAAGTGACCACATGTTGATAAAGAAAATATCTTCTAAATCATTACGAGGTTTGTAGTTATATTAGTTACACTCTGTATACATATTATACAATACTACATTCACATAAAATAAGTAACGCTTGCGTTGCGCAAATAATTCGGTTTCTTTCGGCTAATGTAATTTTTGGCGTGGTGAATTTAGTGACCTGCCAGTATTTTTAGACAATATAATTTTAATTTACTTTTTAAAACTATATTTTTACAACTATACCACCACAGTGATAAGCCCGCATACTGAATGGAAATGTCTGTAGGGTACTAGTAGAGATGACGGACGTGCTCAAACACTATACTGTTTGAGCACATGCGTCATCTCTAGTGCCAAAACCACATAGGGTTTGTAGTTTAGATATTACTTGCATTTGCTATGCGTACTGGGCACTTCCAATTAACAAAAGATATACTATTGAATGGAAATAAGAAATTGCTTATTTATATAGCTTTTATAGAGATTCCAATAAAATAAAAGCACTATGGATTACTAAACAAACAATAATTTAACGCTCATTTACATGGCCTTTGGAATGGTGACATGAATAATCCTTACAAAAGTCTTTCGTTCTTTGAATTTTATTCCACTCATCATTAAAATAAACGCTTGTAAACTTAGTTCTTAGTTCCAAAGTTAATCCTTCGGGGCCATTATTAATATTGATTATTTTGTGCAAGTGCATCGACTTCTGTTAGAATACTAGCTACACATTCATCCGTTATGTAATAGTTTTTGTTCAGATCACCTACCTAAACCATAACCTCATGATAATTACTGCTTTAGGCAGACATTAACATGTACTGGATGTTAATCGTTTATGTAATACGTTATTATTGTGCATATAATAAATATATAATATTCATTGCTACTACTCATTATCTGGCGAACCAGGCCCCAGGAGCTATGAAGCTTGTGCGGGAGGGAGGGGCGATTATTACTATTACGTAGGCCCAACGTGCGGCTGCAGCCGACTTAACAGATGGTATTAGCACAAATCCCGCATTTGGTTACAGCTGAAGGAGTCTGCAGGAAACCTTAACCAGATCTACCGGTACCTAGAGTCAAACGGGCCGTTTGGGTGAGAGAAGAGGACGCTAGTCCATACAATACCAAGGCTATAAAGAAGGCCATACAAGGCATCCATAAGTTCTACGCTTTTCTACTGTAGAAACAATGCGTCCCGAAACACATAGTTAAAGAACATTTCCTCAACTATAAATCCTATTTGGTTTTGGCACTAAGAGGTAACAAACGTGCTTAAACAGTATAGTGTTTGTAGCCCTAGAAACATTTCCATTTAATTTGCGATTTTAGCACTCTAGTGCCACAATGGCATAGTTCTTGTAAAAATGCGACCGGCCACATGTCGACCAGAACAGTACATTTGTTAATCTCTTCGTGTTAGTTGGGACTATAAAATCCATATTATGCGTGAAATATAATTTAATTCTGGTAAAAAGTTTCATCACATTTTAATTAACGACTCCAACCCCTTAGGAGAATTTACTCAAATGCGACAGATAATCAGGAAATATAATTTTGTTGACATTTTTAATATTGTTCATTAAATTTCTAAAGTTCATTTAATTGTATTTATTTCATATGTTTGCAGAATTTTGTGTTAAGATGTTCTGTTTTTGAAATATGTTTTTTTGTTTTCTTTTGTCTTCTTGTCCCGCATTAATAAAATTAAAATTTGGCCACCTTACTGGAATTGCTCATATTATGTAAAAAAATTGCCTTTGAAAGACTCATTTACGCTCTCTTATTATGATTAAAAAAAGCAACAAAAATTCTCGAGCTCTCTGGGCAACTAAACGATGACGAAGTGGGGATGTTAATCCGGTTTCATGCGAAATATCAGAAGTATCTTGGAAATATGATTATATTATTATATTACAGAATAAAGTAATAATAGACTCATAATACAATAACGAGTCCATACCACTTCGCCCATCCGTCTTTTAGTACTATGTTGCCCAACGGAAAGTCCTCTTTACCCAATTTTTGAAAAGTACCACATGGCCCAACTTTCCATGAGGGACACTTGCCCACATTTTCCCTAGGGACCCAACGTCCGCCTTGACCACTTTGCCCAACTTTAGTTTAGACTCACAAGGCCCAAAATAGAACCACAACGGCAAAAATCCGATTGTTAGAAATAGGTTAAGGCATACATAAAGTGTTGAATAATAGTAGGGACGTTGTACGACCACAAGTTAGCAATTTAACATCAGCTATTTTAGGCACACTATACAAGCTAAAATGAAAAGATTAATATTCTTTATTGATAAAAATATTATGTATTTGACATAATTTATGTCAATTAAAAATTACGTTTTTGTGCAACCGTACGCGAAGTGCACACTTCGCATAATCAATACAGGCCGCGAGATAAAAAATGTTGTGTATACCTTGTCCGCGAGATTCTTTAGCGTTTTTGAGATTGTTATGCAGCAAGGGGCCTCGGCGGTAATGATTTTCGCGGTACGTTAAAAATACATTTTGCGGCTTGATATACAAATAACTAATTCGGTTAAATTGTGGTCGCACAACTTCGCTACTATTATTCAACACTTTACGTATGTGTGCATTAACCGATTCCTAACGAACGGATTTTTGGCGTTGTGGGTCTATACGGGAGTTTGGCGAAGTGATCGTGTTGGGCAATGTGATACATTTCAATAATTGGGCGAAGTGGACTCCCCGTTGGGCAATATGGTACTAAAAGACGAGTGGGCGAAGTGTCCGGGTTTCGGAATAACTATTTTTCCGAAACCCGGATGTTATATCGCGGTGCGAGGCGCCCTTGGGGTGCGAGGCCCCCTTGGGGCGCGAGGCCGTGGGCGGTGGCCCACATCGCTCACGCCTTGCCCCGCCACTGGTTAGAAGCTAGAAGCAGTCAAGACTAGTTATGTTCCAAACAAATTCGACCTCTTTAAAAACAGTGAGTTGTTTTATTTATTTATTTTGTCTTAAAATCCAAATTTAGGTATTTTCAGGTTATTGGAAATGTATAAGAAGTCATTGATGCGTTGATAAGCAATATAGTGAACGGCTAATAAAGATGAGAAAAAATGATTGTCAACAATCGATTTATAGGTATTAAATAGTAATTAAATTGAACCCACGCACAAACAAGTCGAGTGAGGAGTCCGAGGGGAATTTAGCCGGAAGGGGTAAGTCAGAGAGGGTGTTAAGTCGGGGGAGCGTAAGCCGGGAGACAGGAAGTAATTCTGCGGAAGAGATAAGTTGAGGGGGGAAACCGGAAAAGGGGTAACTAAGGGAGAGTAAGTCAGGAATGGTGATGGAGGGGTAAGTCTTTGTTAAATAACGCGTTTAAAAGTTCGTCTGAGAATGGTAAGCTAGTATTTTTAACTGTTCGATTGCGTTTATTTAATAACACAACGAATGTTTTATACACCGTGTTCGTTGTAACATTTGCTATAGGGAATTAGTATGGGAAATCTGAAATATGCCAAATAGTTCGTTCTCAAATAAAAGTCGGTGAAATTAATAGTTGCAATCGATAGATAAGATATTCTAACGTACTGTCCAAAAATATTACCCTTAATAACAATCCCAATTCTTCAGAAATTATAAATTCATGAATTATTTGCAAAACATTAATTTAAAAGCCAAAACCTGAAAAGTCGACGCGACTTGCCTCCGTGGTTCAATGGTTAACATTCGGCTTGCTAAACCGCACGGGCTCGTGGAATGCAAAATCGAACCCCGTTACAAACAAGGCTTTTATAAATTTTATTTGTCATTAATCTTTAATTTAATAACAATTTAAATAATTTGTTATTATTCTTTTATTCGAAAAACGTACAAGAAATAATAAATTAGATATGAAAACTGATGATGCTTTTTCATACTACATACTACAAAAGCCAATTTTTACAATATTAGTTTATTAACACTCAAAATCCTGAAAATTTAAATACATTTAAAGTCTCAGTATTGACAAGTACTTATTTTACATTTTATTTATTTTAATTTGAAATAAATATGTAATGAGAATTCTTGAACTCACGTTTTATTAATTGGTTATCATTATTTTTTATTTCTAATTTATTATTTCTTGTACGTTTTTCGAATAAAAGAATAATAACAAATGATTTAAATTGTTATTAAATTAAAGATGAATAACAAATAAAATTAAAAAAAGTCTTGCTTGTAACGGGGTTCGATCTTGTATTCCACGAGCCCGTGAGATTTAGCTACCATTGGACCACGGAGACAAGTCGCATCGTCTTTTCAGTTTTCGGCTTTTAAATTAATGTTTTGCAAATAATTCATGAATTTATAATTTTTTAAGAATTGGGATTGTTATTAAGGGTAATATTTTTGGACAGTACGTTAGAATATCTTATCTATCGATTGCAACTATTAATTTCACCGACTTTTATTCGAGAACGAACTATTTGGCATATTTCAGATTTTCCTTACTAATTCCCTATAGCAAATGTTACAACTAACACGGTGTATAAGGAAATCCTTCAATAAATTAGCTTTTTGACTGATATGTTTGAATTTCCCTAGTAATATTATTAATACTACTTATTTTACAATGTTCATTGTCACATTTCTCGTTTCAAAACTTGCATTTATTCCGAAATATCCAGTTCCATTAATCACAGTTTGGAGTTTTAAAAAATTGGTTACTATGTAACATATATAAAATTACCACTGAAGGTCTTCTGTTTTATACAAGCTGAAATATCTTTATACAATTTTTGTCGATTAGTTATACATACATAACAGAACCTTGCTGATAAAAGAAGTTATTGGATCCATATTTGAATCTTTTTGAACTACTGCGGTTTTTCGTACTCCGTGACTTTAATAGTACCTACTTATGATTACTCTCGTCATTTTAAAGTTGCAGGAAATTATAGTTAGTTGTTGTGTAACTGACGTATAGTTGATGCGAATACAATAATAATGGGATATCAGGTAGACGATAAACAACGGTGTATATCAGTGGCGGATTTAACACTTAAGGGGCCTGAAGCGTTACAAATTTTTGGGGCCCCATAGTATAAATCAATTATTACAATTTATATACCTTTATTTTTTTATCAAAAATTAAATACATATTTTTATTAATATCAGGCGCAAATTCATGGTGGGGGGGATGGAGGGAACTTCCTCCCCAAGATTTTTTAAATAATTCTACTTCGTCTCATGCCGCAGTCACACGAATGTGAAATTGGCGTTTAGTACGCGTTACACACTATACTTTATCGGGTGAAATCGTGACTTCCTTATAGAGTTCTAAGTACTGCAGCTGCTGTGGCGTACATGATTTCCTTATAGAGTTCTGCGTACTGCGGCTGCTGTTGGCCTACGTGACTTCCTTATAGAGTTCTGCGTACTGCAAATGCTTGCTATGCACACACGTGGCCGTGGGTTTGATACCGGCTGCAATCGTGGGCGCCCCGCTCGAGGCGTTTAGCTCGCATATAGTTGTAATGAAGTCGCACTTCGCTTGGATAATGAACAAATGTTAACTTGCAACCATGAAATGTTTCTTTTTTATTTAAAACTTAAACGAGAATTTCTGTGTGCATTTTATATGGCTCAAACCGGTTTTTTCAGTCTGCTGGTAACGAATATCAGGAAATGAACTCAGTTTCCAACTGGCAATGAACGAATTCACTCGTGAGTTGCACGTCAAATACATGCTTCCAGCAGGTTAATAATATCGAGATATCAAGCCGGCCCCAGAGGGAAGAACCCCTTCTGTGTGAAGCTGTCTCGAGCTTCAGCAAGCAACGCGGCGAACACAATGTCGAGCGGAACCCGGAAGGGAGACCAAGCCGAGATACCAGCACCTGGATCTGTGTTGTGCCAATTCTACACCAGCTACTGGTTGGATCTGTGTTGTGTTAATTATCAGTGTTAGGTCTTCTAGCATATACCTTAGATATGTTTATTAAATTAATTTTAAAACGTAAAGAATGAAAAGATTATATTAAAATCATATGGAATGAATGTTTGTAAACGAAAACGTTTAATTTGTTTAAAATAGTAATATCAAATTAAAAGATTCTAAAAAATTATCCCGGTTTAATTTTAAAGCGTAACATGTAGAACATATATTTTCTACTTCTGACTGTACATTGCACAGAGAACATTTTGAACATCTTTTGTATTAAAAAAGTATTTTATTGTTATAAAATAAATGAATTGCATTGCAAGGGCTCATTGAAATTCTTTTTTAATTTTTTAGGGTTCTGGCAGGATTGGTTATGGTAGAACACTAAAATATAAATAAACCACTATTTGGTTATCCTTGAAAATATTATTTTTTCTTGTATACATGTATAATTATTAATCATAACAATTTATTACTTTATTGTTAAGAAAATATACATTATTGTTACAGTAAAACAGCCTTAAACAATTATAACAAATTACAAATTGATTAAAAACCTCCAACCCAAGTTTTTCTAACAATAATGAAAAAAATGAAATAAATGAATTGCATTGCAAGGGCTCATTGAAATTCTTTTTTAATTTTTTAGGGTTCTGGCAGGATTGGTTATGGTAGAACACTAAAATATAAATAAACCACTATTTGGTTATCCTTGAAAATATTATTTTTTCTTGTATACATGTATAATTATTAATCATAACAATTTATTACTTTATTGTTAAGAAAATATACATTATTGTTACAGTAAAACAGCCTTAAACAATTATAACAAATTACAAATTGATTAAAAACCTCCAACCCAAGTTTTTCTAACAATAATAAACTATAAAATGATTGACTAATGAGTTGTATCATAGCTACAGAAGCCGAGGAAGCGGTTTTACACAAACTGGTTTGTACCACTTTAAATGTCGAATTTTTAAAAGTAATATTTACAGATATCTAGAACGAATAATCCAAATTAATCCACCTTTAGTTCTAATAATTTTTATGTAGGCATTTTACTGTTTATGTGATTAATATTTGTGAACAATCTAATAAACGGATCAAGCATAAATTAACCACTTCTAGACATGTGTGTAATATGTTAGCACGCATTAAAAGAGATCGAACGAAACAAAATGTAACGTTATAATACAAGTTTTCATTTAGATGACATTGCTCCTGCTGCATAAAAAGAGATACCACTTGGAACGTCGCGTGTTCTTTAAAATTCCCAGAATTCTGCAAGTTGATTGACGAGATTTTAACTATCTTTTATTTGTGTGGCATATAAATTAGCTACTGGACCAACGGTATGAAATATGAAATAAGCGTATTTCATTAATTCGATGTACAGCATTTGTAATGGCCTACTGCAGGCTATACGAGAACGAAAGTCAGTCAATACACGTTCACTTCCGCTCCACATTTAGATGTGAAAACATCTGATTAAAGGTATCTCGTATTAAATCATAACAATTTAATACTTTATTGTACATATTATTTTTTACATTGTTATTTTTTTAAAAATGAATTATACCTATTCATCCTACCTTTTAATAAATTATACGGTATTGTTGAGTTTATTTTTAAAATGAATTAAACCAATACATTACTTTTGTGCTTATTATTTTTACAGATTATGTATTATTAATCTAAATAGATTATTATTTATAACTTTTTGTGGATTTTTAGTATAAGCCAAGAGAGAGAAGGTAGGTATACAGAGGCGAGGTAGAGAGGGGAAAGCTGGGGGGAAATTTATCGAACTAAATTATTTTTGCAGTGAAGAATCGAAAGCGAACAGCATTTATCAAGATTTAAACTCGTGTGGTACGTGTTTCAGTTGGGCATGGGGACAAAAAACCCATACAAATTTGAAACTATTAAATTTAGATAAACTGCAATTTATAACAAATAACGAGAAGTTTATAAATCAGAATCTGATAATAGTAACTTGCTTTACGGATTTTTGTCTTTGCTTGAAACACTAGACGTGTAAATGCCAATTCTGGAGTTTGGTACAAAGCTAAAGTTCCGCGATCAGGAAGGTGAACTGGCTTTCCTGGAGCTGCATTAGTCAGCAGTGGAACTTCTTTTTTTTTGGAATGTTCCATGCAGAGAATAAGATTTCTACACTTCTGAAGCTAGTTTTTACTTTATCTACGATCATACAAAAAGTGACTACTTTTTACACTGATTTTCGTATAAAAAGTTAACGTTTATTGAACTAGTGTTATAAAATTTTTATTGCACGCTAATGTAAACAAAAGATGTATGATAAATGATTTATTAATATTTTACAAACTTGTTGCTAAAGAACTTAGCACGTAAAAATCCAAGCACGCTGATATACATGACATAAGTCACAAATTTTAAAAAATATCAATTATAACGAATACTTTTTTAACTTTTAAGTAAAACGTTATGATCGTAGATAAAACTTGTAAGATAATTTATAGATATTTAAGATTATTAAGAAAGTATAAAAAGTCTCTTCATTGCACTCAAGTCTTTTAAAGCAGTCGCTCGTACCTTGCTCGTGCCTTAAAACGTTCATGCAGTAAAGAATGACTTTTTATACTTGTATCTAAAATATCTATAAATTATTCCTTATGAACCTATGCACTAATAATTATAGAACAAATTTTCTATAATTATAATAATTATCAAATGCGATCAACACAATTTGTTCTGATTTTTTGTCCCTACACCCTTATAATTAAACATAATTATAAGGGTGTAGGGACAAAAAATCAGAACAAATTGTGTTGATCGCATTTGATAATTATTATAATTATAGAAAATTTGTTCTATAATTATTAGTGCATAGGTTCATAAGGAATAATTTATAGATATTTTAGATACAAGTATAAAAAGTCATTCTTTACTGCATGAACGTTTTAAGGCACGAGCAAGGTACGAGCGACTGCTTTAAAAGACTTGAGTGCAATGAAGAGATTTTTTATACTTTCTTAATAATCTTAAATATCTTGTGTAACAACACAAGTATACTGAGAGTTTTATGTACGATTACCATGTATTTTTCACATTTATTTGAGAAACTTGGCAAACATGTGCCAAATGTAGCAAATCATAGTTCGAGCTTGATAATGGATGTAGATAACAATTTCGTCGAACAATTTAATTCCATCATTGCAAAATTCATTGGTGGAAAACGTATAAATTATTGCAAAAAGGGATCCTATAGAGCTAGATGCTTTGCAGCTGCTGTATCGCACAACACAAAATTTTCAATATATACAGTAGAAACTGCCTAAAGTGATCACCTTTGGGACTGACCCAAAATGGTCAATTTAAGCAGGTGGTCACTTTGTAAAACTGTGAATTCTTTATACACTACAATTTGCCCAAAATAGCCCACACTCGTCAACATTATAAATATCCTCTGATATAAAGCCCTTTGCAAACTCTGTAAAAGGAATAAGAAAATAACATACTGTTGCGGGATCAATTTTATTTGCATCACCAACAAAACTTTTCTGGGAAATGTTTCGTTTCTTAAATGATTCGAGCCAACCCGACGATGCTTTCAATTAGGCAAATTTGACTGCTGAGCAAATTTTAATGCTACTTCTTGTAACATTGGTCCAGAAAGTCTTGTATTTACACTGCGCATTTTTAAAAACCAATTTAAAGTTAATCGATTTCTTTTACTGTGGTTTTCTAAAAACTCTAACACCTTTTGTTTTTCTTGCAAATTTAGTTCTTTGTAAACTTTTTTTGAAGTCATCTTGATCGCACTAATTAACACAATGGTTTCAATCAACAGATGAAACAAGACTGATTTTATAAAACAATTATAAAACTATCCAAGGGTTACTAATGTGAAAGTTTGCAGGTAATGAATTTCTCAGAAGCAAAAATAAAGTGTTAAAACTTGGAAACACCTGAACTCAACTGGTCACTATTAAGAGATTATGATGCAATCTTAGAAATTCTTTGAATGCAATTTACATGTACATGTCTACTTAAACTTTTAGAAGATTAGTTATAACTGTTCTAAGTAATCCCTTGGCTAATGGTCACATTACACAAACATTTTTAAACAAATATTTGAGGTAAATGTGGTCAATGGTCACAAAAGAGGAGTGGTCAGTTTTTACAGTATAAATTACATTAAAGTAATGGGATTTTTGCAGGGACTGAAAAAAAGTGGTCAATATGACGAGAGGGTCAGTTTAAACAGGTGATCAGATTTGCAGTTTCTAGTGTAAAATATTAAACAATTTACAGCATGTAAAAAACCACGGCTGACTAAAAAAATAGAATTGCGGTACAAAATGCGTAATGCCAAGAGGCTACGCAAAAAGAAATTTCAGAAAACAAGACACATATCGGCGACCCAAGATGAAAACTATGGACAGCATTGTGAGAAACCTGATATCGATGATTAAGAATTCCAATATAGAAAAGAGGACTTCTTAAAATCTATGGAAAAGTCCGATAATGAAATAGAGGCTGTAGAAAGAAGAACAAGAGACCAACGTTTAAATTCTGAGTGGTTATCAGAACGGAAAATGAGATTAACCGCTTCTAGATTTGGCGATGTATGCAAAAGATTACCACATACAAGTTGTAAGGTGCTTGTGAAAAATTTATTATATCCAAGAAACTTAAACACCCCAGCCATTAATCATTGCACTGCATATGAGGAAGAAGCATTAGCAACGCTAGAGAAAGTAATAAATAAATCAATAGAGAAATGTGGTTTATTTGTTTCTAAAGACTATCCATTTTTAGGAGCTAGTCCCGATGGAATTGTAGAAGATCACATCGTTGAAATTAAATGCCCTTGGTCGGCTCGAGATATGTCACCAGAAGAAGGAATATCTAAAGGAAAAATAACACTCTGGCGTAAAGACGGAACGCTCAATAAGAATCATAAATGGTTCTACCAAGTTCAAGGGCAATTAGAAATAAGCAATAAATCTGCCTGTTATTTTGGCGTATGGACACCAAATGGTTTGAAGATGGAGGTTATAGAGAGAGACAGAAAAGCTAAATGTATTTTATAAGGAGTGTGTTCTTCCAGAAATAGTGGATACAAGTAGTAGTATACAAGAGAGGTCCATGGAGCTAAGAGAACCTGCTTATATTTTGAAGACCCAAAAAAATAAACAAATTTTAAAAAAAATATAACTTAAAAAATAATTGCTGGTAATAAGATTGATGATAATTTTAGTTCTCTGTTGTATAGGGGTAGATATAATAAACTTTTTCTGCAAAACTACTTGTAGTTTATTTTATTATTATATATTAAGTAAATTTTTGTGTTATGTTGGACTTTTAAATTCAAAATATTCCTGATTCTCAACATACCTACATATGTATAATTTAGCTTGATAGGTTTTCTGCATGATTATATGTAATAAATAAGAAATAGAAATTCATATTGTTTTATTCAGTACTTGAACCCAGGCCAGAAGCTATACAGAGTGCTTCAAATTGCCAGTGTTGTAACAAATACACTTTTTTGTGTATCTAATACAAATATTGATGTATCATCAATATGGCCGCATGCGAGTAGTTGGTGTTTTGTACTGCTGTGTAAAATTATAAATTTTATTGCAATTCTACCAGTTTATTATTTGAGTTTTTGAAGTTTATTAATGCACCTTATGCAGGTGCTAATTCTTGAAAAAAAGTGTTATTTTTCAACTAAATAATTAAGAAATCGTGCTTTTGTAAACCTTTTATTGATAATAAATATATTAAAAATGGTTTTGACACAATCACAAATCCAAGATATCCAAGGCCTTATAAATGAAAATATAAAAGTGTTGTGCAGTGATAAAACTTTCTTATCCAATATTGCAACATCTGTTTCCGAAATAGTGGAAAAGAATTTAAAAAAACTTTTTGATGAACAGAGCTCACTGATACAAGAATTGCAACAAAAGGTTACTTCATTAACTTTTCAAAATGATCAACTTATTAAAGAAAACAACAACATTAAATCAGATCTTGAAGACCTGCAACAATATACTCGTCGCAATAACTTGCGAATTTTTGGAATTCGACAGCAACCTGGTGAAAGTACCGATAATCTTGTCATTGATTTATGTCGACAAAAACTTAATTACGATTTGGATATAAATTCCATCGATCGATCGCATCGGGTAGGCTCAAATCCATCCAACAGACACATTATTGTCAAGTTTGTGAGTTACCGTGTTCGTCGTTTAATTTTTTCTAAAAAGAAGCTGCTAAAAGGAACAGGAATTAGAATCACTGAAGACATTACCAAATCGAGGCTAGCAATTTATAAAGCTGCTCAAGAAAAATTTAATAAAGGAAATGTCTGGACTTTAGATGGTGCCATATGGATCAAAACTGGTGGAAGATCATATATAATTAAAAATGAAGCGGAATGGTTAAAACTGATAAATACCACAATCAATGTCACTGAAAATGTCAATAATAACTCTGTAAACCGCTAATATACATATTTTTTTCTTTTTATCACAGTGGAGACAGATCTTCTTCTGTGGTAACATTTGATAAGTATTAATTTAAAATAAAAATAATTAATTTAGTTAAAATTTAATCATTAAGTATTTAAAAAGAAATTTTTTGTATAATAGTTTATATAAAGTAATATTTTTTGTTTCTTCTTCTACAGATTTTTAGTTTTAGGTGACAATCTTACTTACTTTTTGCAGTTTCAGCTTATTTCACTGAGTGTTGCTAGTTTATAAAAATTGAATTAAGCAAATTATAATGCGAATAATTTTTTAATGTATGTATAATTTTAGGTGTGCCCATATCAATATTCGATCACTTGCTGCCAAATTCATTGATCTAAGAGAGCACTTGTTAACAGCAGATTATGCTCTTTTAGCTATATCAGAAAGTTGGTTATCAACGCGAATACCGTCCAGTAGCATTTCAGTAAAGAATTATAACTTAGTTCGTCAAGATAGGCTGCAGCATGGAGGAGGAGTATGTATGTATATTAGATCTAATCTTAATTACGGTATAATTAAGTCTGAAAATAATATTATAACAGCTATGGATACGTCTAACACTGAAAAAACATTGTGTTGCTTTTGGTGTAATATACAAGCCGGATAATAAGGGGGAGAATGCTTATGCAAGATTCTTCAATGCTTTTGATAACACGTTTTCTACTATTATACCAACTGTTGACTATATTATCTGTATGGGAGATCTTAATATTGACTTACTCGACTTTTCTGCCCCCTCTACAAAATACATGATTAATTATCTAAATAATTCTGGTTTAACTCAATTAATTAATGAGCCCACGCGAATTACTCTATCTTCTGCTACATTGATTGACCACATTATCACCAACAACATTGAAATTATAGTAGATAGTGGTGTAGTTGATCTGGGTAAATTATCGGATCATAGTCTTGTCCAATGTACTTTCAAAACTGAACTTCATAAATTTCCCTCCAAAATGATAACTTATCGGGACTTTAAAAATCTTGATTACCAACAATTTTATAGTGACCTTCAGTCTATCCCGTGGAAAAATATCTATGACTGTCAAAATATTGATGATAAAATTCAATTTCTGAATGAGAATTTGTTAATTCTACTAGATCTACATGCACCTTATAGGACTTGTAGAATTTCAAAAGCCCCTGCTCCTTGGCTTACTGACAATGTTAGGTATCTTATGAATCTGCGTGATAAGGCCCTACTACAATTTCGAAAATCTTGCAATGTAGTACATTGGAATTATTATAAACAATTAAGAAATTATACCACTACAGCATGCAGAAATGAAAAAAAAGCATATTATACTCAAAAATTTCAAACTAGTAATATAAAGGAAACTTGGAAATTGTTTAAAAATCTTAATATAAAATCTTCTAAACATAATGAAGTACCGCTACAGTTGTCTGATGTTAATAATATTAATAGTCACTTTCTTAACTCCATTCCAAAAGCTGATGGCAACCAAAATTTAATTAACTTTTATTTAAACAATCGTCACCATCGGCTGGATGCTGAAACAAGGTTCAGGTTTCACACAGTTGATGATGAAGTGGTCAAGAAAATTATATATAATATTAAATCTAATGCAATCGGTTGTGATCAGTTAAATATAAAGTTAATTAAAATGTGTTGTCCATTTTTAGTATCTACTATTACACATATTGTAAATCACTGCATTAAGAATGCAGTTTTCCCTCGGAAATGGAAGCATGCTCTTGTAATCCCTACGCCGAAAGTAACTCAACCCTCATCGTTTGGCGAACTTCGACCTATAAGCATTCTACCTGTGTTATCAAAAATACTAGAAAAAATTATTGAAATTCAATTAATGCAACACACAAATAAATATAGTATATTACCTCAAGAGCAATCTGGTTTCAGACCTGGACACAGCTGCTGTACTGCCCTTCTAAGAGTCACGGATGATATATATAAATCTGTTGATAGGGGAGAGGTGACTGCGCTGATATTACTTGATTACTCTAAGGCCTTTGATACGCTTGATCACAGCATACTTTATTCAATCTTACACTACATAGGTCTGGATGAGCATGCAATAGAACTTTTACGTAACTATCTTACAGACAGAATACAAACAGTTATCTTGAATGGTACAGAGTCAAACGCCTTATCAGTCACACAGGGTGTACCCCAAGGTTCGATTTTGGGTCCACTTCTGTTTACTTTATATATATCAAGTTTTGTAAATCATATACAGTATTCAAAATATCATTTTTACGCGGATGATACTCAACTATATATGTCTTTTCCAGCAAATAATTCAAATTTAGCTTGTGAGTTATTGAACTCTGATTTAGAAAACCTGAATGTGATTTCAGAAAAACATTGTCTTCATCTAAATCCCTCAAAGACTAAGGTAGTAATCTTTGGAAAAAACAGAGACTTAGTAGTAAATTACTTAAAAACAGAATTAAAGATCAACAATACTCCATTAACATTTTCTGACTCAGTAAAAAGCTTAGGACTAACAATTGACAGTGACTTACGATTTCGAACTCATATATCCAAATGTATTCAAAGAGCTTATTGCAATCTTCGACAGATATACCAGAGCAGACATATCTTAACCACTTCGCAGAAGAAATATCTTTGTGATATCTTGGTGATGACAGTTTTCGATTATTGTGACTGTGTTTATGGTCCTAGTTTGCTTGCTACAGATAAACTTAGAATTCAACGAGTACAAAATTCATGCTTAAGACTAATCTTTGGAATTCGTAAAACCCAGCACATCTCTCATAAGCTTGCAGAATGTAAATGGCTAAATATGACCACTCGCCAGTATTTGCATGCTGCATGCTTATATCATAAGATTATACTAACAAAAACTCCAGCATATTTGCACAAGTTAATTCGTTATCGGACTGACGTGCATAATCTTAATTTGAGATTTAAAGGGCTGCTAACTCCTCCTCAACATGCTACTGAGACCTTTAAACGGTCTTTCTCATACTGCATAGCTAAAATATATAATAATCTTCAGTCTGACTTAAAAAATCTTCCACTTTCTAATTTCAAAAAACATCTTAAGCAAATGCTCTTGCGTTGACATTACTATCCGTCTAGAAATTGGCCACCTTAAACTCTATTAATTAATTTTTTTACGCACAATTTTATTTACACTTTATTATATATTATCTACAATTACTAACTATGTATCTATATTAAATTTAAAAATACTCGCAAAAATGTTATTATTTTGATTTTAGGTTCAGTGTAACAGCAGCACTCAGTCTGATTGAGTAGCTGAACTGCGCCTTTTGTTGCTAATTTGTTTGATTTTTTTTTCTTTTATTATTATTATATTATATGTATAAAATGTACTACTTAATAGCAACATTAAAGACATATTATTATTATTATTATTATTATTATTATTTGTTGTATTTCTCATACTTGCGTATGGACTTTCTTCCTACACGGGTGTTAACCAAGGTGCAGGTAAGTTATCTGTTACTGGTGTATGTTATTGTTTAGAAATTTTCTAACTGTTGAACATGTATCTAAAATTACTGACCGCTGCATGTCTACGTATATTGATTCATTTACTTCTAGTTGTCTCAAGCTTTGAAATAATGTCTTAGGAATAACCCCTGTAGCTGATATTATTACAGGTACAATATATACTGCTTCCATCTTCCATTGTTGCGTTATTGCTATTTGAAGGTCTGTGTATTTACGGAGTTTTTCAGCATGTGTTGTCTGAAGATTATGAGTATTGGGTACAGCTATATCTATTAGGTACGTGACTTTGTTTTTTTTGTCAGTTAATGTTATATCTGGTCTATTGTGAGGAATGTGTTTGTCAGTTAAGATTCCTCTATCCCAATATAATCGTGTGTCTTCGTTTTCCAAAATTTTCGCGGGTGTATACTTATAGTAGGGAGTGTGTTCTTGTGCTAAGAGAAACTTGTTTGCTAATTTATTATGTAGTATCTTAGCAACATTATCATGACGTGATTTATATTCACTTTGGACTAGTGCTTGGCAGCCTGATGTTATGTGTTGGATGGTTTCTGTTATAGCATTGCATCGTCTACAGTTGTCATTTTCGATATTTTCTTTTACTATGTGTTTTCTGTAGTTTTTAGTTCTTATAACTTGATCTTGGATCGCGCAAAGAAAACCTTCCGTTTCAGGAAATAGACCTGGAATAGATAGCCATGCATTTGAGGCCTTTTTGTCTATATGTTTTTGATTCAGGTCATGCGCATGTCGTCCATGAAGCGCTTTTTGAGCCCACGCTTGTTGTTTATCAGTATCTGTTATCTCTGGAAATTCTACATGATGTTTAAGATTAAGTGGTGAGTAGTTATTGTCAACATTTATAATAGCTTGGTGTAGATGAGATGTTTCTTGCTTGTTTTTGAAATATTCTTGTAGCGAATTCTTTTGCTTATGCAGTAAGTTCTTTATGTCTATTAATCCACGTCCACCTTTATCTCGAGGAAGGGTAAGTCTTTCGGTGGCGGATTTTGGATGATGTGCATTAGAAAGAGTAAGTAGCTTAGCGGTCTTTCGCTGTAAATCTTCTGCGTCTGTGTCCGTCCAGTGTATAATCCCAAAAGTGTAGGTAAGTACTGGGATGGCATATGTGTTTATAGCCTTAATTAAGTATTTCCCATTCAACTTGGTCTTTGTCATTTGTTGTACGCGTTGAAGGTATTTATCTGCTATTTCCTTTTTTGTTTGTTGCTGCTCAACCATTCTCGATTGTTTTATACCAAGGTATTTGTATATTTCATGTTCTTCCATACCTTGTATTTCTTCTCCACTTTCCAACTCATATGCCCTTATTTCTTTTTTACCTTGATGTATACTTTGGGTTTTGCATTTGTCTAATCCGAAAGACATGTTAATATCACGTGAGAATGTCTCTACTACTTTAAGATTCTGGCTAAGTTTCTGCGAAGTGCCGCTGTAAAGCTTCAGGTCATCTACATAAAAAAGATGTGTTAAACTGTAGACCTCATTTCCGTGTTTAATAATTTTATAACCAGCATTTCCCTCATTTAGTAATCTGGATAATGGGTTAAGAGCTAGGCAGAAGAGTAGAGGACTAAGTGAGTCACCTTGGAATATACCCTTATTTATAGCTATAGGTGTTGTAATTTTCTCATCACTTTTAGTTTTTAATTTCATTACAGTTTTCCATCTCTTTGTAGTTTTTTCAAGGAAATTAGTAATTTTTGGGTGAATTTTATATATATGTAAAATTTCGCTCAGCCAGCTGTGAGGAATGGAGTCAAAGGCTTTTCTATAATCTATATATGCAGTGTAAATATTTCTTTTTGTTTTGTATGCTTGTCTCATTACAATAGAGTCGATGATGAGTTGTTCTTTACACCCTTGAGAATTTTTCCGACACCCTTTTTGTTCTTCGGCAAAGATTCCTTGTTTCTGGCAATGGTCATATACAGTCTCACTTATACATGCAGTTATTATTTTGTATAATGTCGGGAGGCAAGTTATCGGTCGATAGTTGGCGGGATCCTTGCTATTTCCTTTCTTCGGTATTAGATAGGTCAGGCCTTGTGTTAAAAACTCTGGTATTGTTTCTGGGTCTTCGATGACGCTATTAATGTGTTTAAGTAATGCGTCATGAGTATTTGTAAAGTGTTTAAGCCAATAATTATGTATCCCGTCATTTCCTGGTGCCTTCCAATTATGGGTTTTTGATATAACATCTGTGAGTTGTTTTTTATTTATTTTTATATATGTCATTTGTTGCGTTTGTTGATACTTCTCTCTTTCACTGGCTATCCAAGATGCTTTTTTGTTATGTGTGGCTTTATCTGACCAGATTGTTCTCCAATACTGTTCTATTTCTTCTATTTTGGGTACACTTTCTTCATCTATAACTTCTTAATAGCTTGGTAGCGAACGATAGAATCGCCCTTCATTTTCTCTAAAAAGTTTGTTTTCGTATTTTCGTTGGTTAGTTTTAGTGTATCTTTTCAATCTTGCTGATGTTGCTGAAAGCTTTTGCTTTAGAGTATCTAACACTTCTTCTAAAGTATTATTAGTATCTTCATGTGCGGTATGTACACGATTATTTTTTATAATCTTGTCTACTTCCTTTTTTAACTTGTATCCTTTAAAACCAGCTTTATATTGAGTCAGGCGATTGATGTTTCTTCGTAAATTGGTAATTTTGGCTTCGAGACGTTTTTTCCATTGGGGTATCATTTTTGTTTCGTTGCATCTATGTTGTGTGCATCTGTCACGTATTTTTACTCCGTTTTCTTTAGATGCTACTAGTATTGCACAATATATAACCGTATGTAACTCATTAAAAGTGCGAGTTTCCTGTACGAATATAGGCAGTATGTCATTTATTTTCTTCACAATATTGTGGAGTTTATAAGTAGGACGTTGTTTTGGAATAATTGGTCTTTGCGTTGGATCAGTACCTTGATATTTCAGTAGTGCTAGCTTGATTTCATCAACTACCATACGGTTACTCTCGCTTATTGGTATAATGTTTTGGATTTCGGCTGTTTCATCTTCAATGAAGTTAGTGCCGTCGTTGGTGTTATTCTGATTTTCTGTTACTTGTTCCTCTTCGTCTTGACCTCGGTTTTCGTCCTCGTATCTGTCGTATCTGTATTTATTATTATTATTATTATTATTATTATTATTATTATTATTATTATTATTATTATTATTATAAATACAGATACTATCAGAAAAAGCTACCTAGATACAGATACAGATACTTTTTCTATGAAGTATCAAGATACAAATACAAAATCTAACATAATGTATCTAGATACATTTCTAGATACTGTAAATATTTTTTACTGTAATCACCCCTGAAAATACGAACTTGCTAGGCAATGTTTTATACTAAAAAAGGCCATTTAACTAAGCATCAATTTCAGGACTAGTCTAGAACAGTAATATTTTTTAAAATTTATACATACCTATTAAAGATGGATAATTATTAAGCAGACAACAATTTCTAAAGATAAGTACAGTGTGCATTCAAACCTTTACACTTTTCAGAATTATTATGTGTTCTTTTCACACTTACTTTCATTAATATTTTAAAATAAATTATTATTAAAGAATTCCAAACCTGATATTTGTGTAGATTTTCCATCTTCAGACTTGGTGTTGTGCGGAATATGAATAACTTGAATAAACTCCAATAGTTTTCCTTCTTTGAACACTTACAAAATGTTTTACCACTTTAACAGAAACCAACATAGCCTAGATATTACTTTTGAGAACTTAATTTCAAGTAAGTGTTGGAATGATTCACACTATAACAATTTTGCAAGTTCTTAGTGAGTATCGTATTGAATGAAGTAGACTAATAAACAAAAACAAAGGAGTCTGTAAAATATTGGTTTTGTCAATAAACATATTTGTATTTCAGTCCATACTTTATGTCAAGTTATTAAAGATAGTATCAACAAGCCTTTATACAGCCACATAACACTTACTACTATTACACCACAAATGTCGCTAAATATAGTTGCTTTTACTTACTCTCCTTGTAACCAAATAGTTTATACTTACTCTTTAACATTTTTTTAGTTGTACTTCATTAGATAGTTCTTACTTAGACAGTTCTCAAATTGACTGTTCGAGAAATAATAGAAGTATGTAACAAGCGCAGCCCGTACAGTGCCTTTACTGTACTCACAGGCTTAGGGGACTCACCTAGGGTTTGTCGTGGTACTTATCTACAAGTCCAGTCAAATATACATTCTAGACTTGTTACATAAATAATAAATAACTATTAAGAATTATTTGCACATATTTAGTAATAACATTTTTACATTAATTTTTATTTTACATTTACATTTTTCAAATTCTTTAAAACCTTCTATTTGACACCAGTGTCACATTTACAAGGTTACAAGTTACACAGCTTCTTATTTAAAAAACTGTTTATTTTTTTCAAAATCAGATTTATTTCAAATGTAGCATCTGCCATTTTATTTCTTCTGGGCGTTAAAAGACAGCCTGCGGTACTGAACAGCCGTTCGACTGCAGCAGATGAGGGTAGAATGGTATTGTATTTACGAAACACTGACTGTACTGTCTTATATTGCAGTGCAGATTTAATGTCCTTACTTTTATCTTGCAAAAAAGTCATTGCTTCAACTTGATAAACTACCTTGTGGTGTATCTGGTTTTCCTAAAATTTAAAAAAAGCCATCGTCCTCTGTAGAATCTTCACTACTCTCAGTATTGGTATTTAACTGTTCCAATTCAGCAAGAAATAGTAATTTAAACTTGTTAATTAGCTGGGGGTTTGAAATCCATTTCAATTTAAATTTAGGGTGTGAAATTATAGCAAGCAAATAAGGTTTAACTGTACTACTACTAAAATCAAAAATTGCTTCAAATCGTGTATTCATTCCATTTAAAATTGCATTTTTTAGCGAATTACAATAAAGCAAATTTGTAATTTGCATTAGATTTGTCTTCACTTGCAATAATGTAGGCAGCACGTAGCCTAAATAACAACTATTTTCTCCTTGTAGAATGTCTGTTGCTTCTGCCAAGCTTTTCATAACTAAAATGTATTCACTAAAAATTCTAACTCGATATTTTTCAGTTTGGTAATTTCCAGCTCTTCACATATTTCCCCTAAATGACCTTTAATAGACAAGATTTTTAGAATACTATCATAGAATGAATTCCAACGGGTTGGGCATGGAACAATTAATTTGGTATTACATATAGATTCAATTATATCAGCTGCTTTAGTAGAACGGCGGGAAACGTTCCACAAAGCAGTTAATTTAGTAATAGCTGAATTGTATATTTTTCTATATTGTTCTTCTATTAAGGCTACTTCAATATCTTTAGTTGAAATTAAATTTAAAGTGTGTGAAATTCATCGAAAATGTGGTGGAAGAATTATGTCACCATCAGCTTCCAATGTACTTAAGTCTGGAACTGCTATGCTCAACAATGAGATTGTTTTCCATTTCAGTTAAAAAAATCGAGATCGCCAATTGAAATACAATCTGGTATATGGAAGATTTTAAATGATTTAACAAAATTTGATGCATTGTCCGTGACAGTTCCAACAATTTTTGAACTACTGGTTAAATTGAAGTTGTTATGGATATTAAACAATAAACTTCCTATATCTTTGTAGGTGTGTGAAAATTTTATTCGCTTACATGCTAGTACAGCTGATTTTCTATTGCAATCACCATCAAGGTAATGGCACGTTACACCCATGTAGCTTTTATTATTAGAGCTCCAGATATCTGCAGTTCTGCATATATAGGCAACTCCTTCTAACTCCTGCTTCAAATTATTCATTATTAATTCACTTCAATGTTCCATTTTATTCCGAATATTTTTCCCACATGGTGTTTTCCCACCTTTAGACAATCCAGCAACTAAAGCTTTGAATGACTCTTTCCAGCGTAAAAATGGGCAACATTTCATCTTCTAAATAATTTAGAATCAAGTTATTAATCTCTTCTTGTAACAAATTTTGAGTTTGGCACCTCTGAAACGGTGTTACAAACACTTTTCGTGCTGGTTCTGCTTTATCCGAAAATTTGTAATTTGTTGCACAATGTTGTTTTTTATATTTTTCAAATTCTTTTAATGCAGAAGGATGTTTACGCTAAGGAAAACAGAATATTAACATTACCTTATTTATTATTCTTAATTAACTTACCCTTAAATGTCTATAAAAATTGCCAGTGGGCGATTTGAAACCGCTAATAATATAATGCTTCTTTTAGTGCACATTTGGCATTCTGCTCTGACAGTATCTTTTTCGGGATTGTCAGCTTACGATACAATTTTAAAAAATTTACCATAGTAGATAAAGAATGGGTACTGTGGAGCCACACAACCTTGAACTCTCATTTGACCTCCTTTCACTTTTTAAGCCCCTCCCATTTAGAAGCCACTTCCCCCTCTCCAAGCCCCTCCCATTTAGAAGCCACTTCCCCCTCTCCAAGCCCCTCCCTTTTAGAAGGCCCTCCCCTCCCTCTCAGCTTTCCCCTCTCTACCACGCCTCTGTATACCTACCTTCTCTCTCTTGGCTTATAATAAAAATCCACAAAAAGTTATAAATAATAATTTATTTAGATTAATAATACATAACCTGTAAAAATAATAAGCACAAAAGTAATGTATTGGTTTAATTCATTTTAAAAATAAACTCAACAATACCGTATAATTTATTAAAAGGTAGGATGAATAGGTATAATTCATTTTTAAAAAAATAACAATGTAAAAAATAATATGTACAATAAAGTGTTAAATTGTTATGATTTAATACGAGATACCTTTAATCAGATGTTTTCACATCTAAATGTGGAGCGGAAGTGAAAACATCTGATTAAAGGTATCTCGTATTAAATCATAACAATTTAATACTTTATTGTACATATTATTTTTTACATTATTATTTTTTTAAAAATGAATTATACCTATTCATCCTACCTTTTAATAAATTATACGGTATTGTTGGGTTTATTTTTAAAATGAATTAAACCAATACATTACGATTGTGCTTATTATTTTTACAGGTTATGTATTATTAATCTAAATAAATTATTATTTATAACTTTTTGTGGATTTTTATTATAAGCCAAGAGAGAGAAGGTAGGTATACAGAGGCGTGGTAGAGAGGGGAAAGCTGAGAGGGAGGGGAGGGCCTTCTGAAAGGGAGGGGCTTGGAGAGGGGGAAGTGGCTTCTAAATGGAAGGGGCTTGGAGAGGGGGAAGTGGCTTCTAAATGGGAGGGGCTTAAAAAGTGAAAGGAGGTCAAATGAGAATTCAAGGTTGTGTGGCGCCACAGTACCCATTCTTTATCTACTATGGTAAATTTTTTAAAATTGTATCGTAAGCTGACAATCCCGAAAAAGATACTGTCAGAGCAGAATGCCAAATGTGCACTAAAAGAAGCATTATATTATTAGCGGTTTCAAATCGGCCACTGGCAATTTTTATATACATTTAAGGGTAAGTTAATTAAGAATAATAAAAAAGGTAATGTTAATATTCTGTTTTCCTTAGCGTAAACATCCTTCTGCATTAAAAGAATTTGAAAAATATAAAAAACAACAATGTGCAACAAATTACAAATTTTCTGATAAAGCAGAACCAGCACGAAAAGTGTTTGTAACACCGTTTCAGAGGTGCCAAACTCAAAATTTGTTACAAGAAGAGATTGATAACTTGATTCTAAATTATTTAGAAGATGAAATGTTGCCCATTTTTACGCTGGAAAGAGTCATTCAAAGCTTTAGTTGCTGGATTGTCTAAAGGTGGGAAAACACCATGTCGGAAAAATATTCGGAATAAAATGGAACATTGAAGTGAATTAATAATGAATAATTTGAAGCAGGAGTTAGAAGGAGTTGCCTATATATGCAGAACTGCAGATATCTGGAGCTCTAATAATAAAAGCTACATGGGTGTAACGTGCCATTACCTTGATGGTGATTGCAATAGAAAATCAGCTGTACTAGCATGTAAGCGAATAAAATTTTCACACACCTACAAAGATATAGGAAGTTTATTGTTTAATATCCATAACAACTTCAATTTAACCAGTAGTTCAAAAATTGTTGGAACTGTCACGGACAATGCATCAAATTTTGTTAAATCATTTAAAATCTTCCATATACCAGATTGTATTTCAATTGGCGATCTCGATTTTTTTAACTGAAATGGAAAACAATCTCATTGTTGAGCATAGCAGTTCCAGACTTAAGTACATTGGAAGCTGATGGTGACATAATTCTTCCACCACATTTTCGATGTATTTCACACACTTTAAATTTAATTTCAACTAAAGATGTTGAAGTAGCCTTAATAGAAGAACAATATAGAAAAATATACAATTCAGCTATTACTAAATTAACTGCTTTGTGGAACGTTTCCCGCCGTTTTACTAAAGCAGCTGATATAATTGAATCTATATGTAATACCAAATTAATTGTTCCATGCCCAACCCGTTGGAATTCATTCTATGATAGTATTCTAAAAATCTTGTCTATTAAAGGTCATTTAGGGGAAATATGTTGTAACGGGTTATTTTAATTTTGATTAATTCTTGTATTTTAAAATACTATTCCTCAACCCGGTCCTGTATTTTCTAAAATTTTCTAATACATTATTTTAACATTTTTAGGCGAGAAAATGTTTTCAATTGAAATCCGGTTATCTTTTTTATTTCGGCAGATGTGTAGGAACAACGAACGGATAGGGCATTTGAGCATTGAGTCTTGAACGCAGATTATCGTTATTTAGGTGAACACTTGCGAATTGTGTTGATTTTATTAAGTAAATTGTAATTACACCTCGCAGTTTTGTGCAATTAAATTAATAATAATTTAAATTGTTATTTGAATAATTCTGTTGTGGTGGATTCCTAAGATATGGGGTTTTTCATATCAACACAGTTTTAAATTTAGTTGGAGCTAAATTCGACGTTGTCGGTTCTATTCGCATTTTTATGTTCCCAAAGATTTCGCTTGTTTTCAAGCACTAAGCCTTCTCCAGCAAGGCTTTTAGTTTATGGCAAGTTTTTCCGATAAGTTGCAATAATTATCGGCGCTAGCAAATTTTGCGCAGAGGACCGTACTCGCCCAACTCGTTGAGGCTATAAATTCATGCACGCTATCCAAGACCGGTGCATGAGGCGTTTTGATCCATTTAGTTTGGTTTTTGGTGGCATTGTATGGCACTATGGATAATTAATTAAAACCTTTTTTTTATGGTATGGTAGCTGCAATGGAAGCACGAGATTGACAAGGTCAGAGATTTATGTTAGTTTTGTACCATTGTCTACAAGGACTACAATCAATATTTAAATATACCTATATTTTTTTAATACCAGTAACTTGATTACATAGATAAAACCTGAGTAATTATTGGTGTATTATAATGCTATTTAAAGGCTATCACTTGATTTTTTGTACACTTGCTAAATTATATTTTGTATTTCTTTTGTGTGAACTTGAAGGTAGACGTCTAATCTCCAAGGGTATCTATACTATTTCACTATTGAATATTTGTTTACATCATATAGCATCAAGATAATATACGATTTTTTTTTCTTGGTTTCATATATAGCTTACATATGTTTTTATATACGATTTGTTTTGAAGTCAATCAAGTGATAGCCACTAAGGATTTTCGTATGTATTATTTTGGGGTAATAAATGAAATTTAAAAGGAACCTGTTCCAATTGCTCAATTGTTTTCTTGAGTTAGAAGTACTGTTCAAGATTTGCTTATCTTTTCTTTATAGGTTAAGTAATTTAAATGTTGCAGTAGCTGCGGGTTCACGTTTAACCGTGTTACCAACAAAATGGGGACTGCATATTGGGAAACGGTAACAAACTTGAACCGCAGTTAAATCTAGAAATAAGTGCTACACGCATACTGGTGAAAAACCGTTTAACACAAAATCATAATATACAAATATACATAAATGTTTTATATACAATAAAGAGTTGTCAAACGTTACTGTTGTTGTAACCAGTTGCTATATTATAACCAACTCACGATACGGTGTCTGTTCTTAGAGCTGAAGAGGAACGTCACCAAAGCTCGAACGTAACGTGATCCCGACAACAGCAACCAGGTCTGCGTAATGGTCTTGTAACAACCCAAATATCCAACGTATACTTGTTATACGGCAAGTAATAAAATGAGTAAAGGATAAACCCAAACTTAGAGAAAAAAATAAAAGGTCTGTAACAAATAAATCAAATTAACAGAATGACCATCACAACACTCTATAAATACCTTCGATGGAAGTTGACCTTAAAAGAGATTTATATCGCCTGCATATAACGACGATTATACATAAAAACCTATCGAAAGAATTAAGTATAAGAGACTGAATGATAGAAAAGTTAATCGATAAACTTACGAAAAGGTGTGCTTCCATAACCTCAAAAGAACAAGTGGAAATACATCCCATAAACGGCTTCCAATAAACTAAATCGGAAAACTAACGCCACAATCAATCATCAAATCTGCACTAAGGCAATTCCCATAACTTAACATAAAGGAAAAGAGTAATTAGACGGCGATGTCCACGAAAAGGTTCTTCAAGGAACTTCTAGCTTCACGAACGGATCAAACTAAAAAGTGACAATCTCTTATCAAAAAAAAGGAAATTAGTTCCACAACAAAATGGCAACTACAAGGAGAGAAAATGCAAAAATCCCTAAACGCTATACAACTTAATACAAAAGCATAGCTATACAGGGTGCTACGAAATTAGCACGTAACAAATCCCCCCCTCACCAAAAGAAAATCGAACACGGAGAGATTTTCTCCAAATCAGAAGGTACAATGCGAAAGCGAATACTTGCCAGTGCAAAACAAAAGAGGAAAAGGCATAAGGCCAAGATACGACGAAAAGCCAAAAGGGCAAAAAGGTAAAAACCACAAACCAACCCAAACATATGTACACAATTTACTAGTTGAAAAGACAGCTAATAAATTTGCCAAAGACCAATAGGAGAGTGTTCAAGTGGTAGCAGTAATAGGAGTATACATTCAATACCAACCACGGTCGCATGCCGAAATGGAAGGGCTGCGTCGTCCGTTATGACCACCAATGGTCCAAAGCACAATTAGTAGCAACGTATCTCCTAAGAGTGTTCAGACCAGCAAGATTAACATCAGTCCAAATATTTGTGCTATGCCAAATCTCAAGGAAAAAATGTACAAACTCAATACAAGTATTACGTTCCAATTTTTCATTGACTTTTTAAGACTGCATATGACTGCGGGATACGAGAGATTGTACGAAGCCATGTCAGAGCTAAAGATCCCACGAAATTAATTAAATTCGTCCGAATGACAATGACCAACGTAACGTGCCATGTCAAAATCCAGAGCGATCTGAATCTTTGCAGTGCACCAGAGGGATTGCTTTGGCATGTCTTCTTTTCAATATTACATAGTGGCGCATATCAAAATAAAACGCCTACAATGGGCTGGACATATCATCAGAACCAGCGACAATTACCTGCCAAAGAAAATTATGATGTCACGGACAGAGTGTCAACGAAAAAGAGGACGATCCAAGTTAAGATGGTTGGACGGAGTCAAACATCTCCTAAGTTCATAGCAAGTACCCCAATCTTAAGGTCAACTTCCATCGAAGGTATTTATAGAATGTTGTGATGGTCATTCTGTTAATTTGATTTATTTGTTACAGACCTTTTATTTTTTTCTCTAAGTTTGGGTTTATCCTTTACTCATTTTATTACTTGCCGTATAACAAGTATACGTTGGATATTTGGGTTGTTACAAGACCATTACGCAGACCTGGTTGCTGTTGTCGGGATCACGTTACGTTCGAGCTTTGGTGACGTTCCTCCAGTATTATTAGGAACTGGATCAAACAGCAGTGTCACTCTGAATAATGTGGTGCATATGGAATTTTTAGGATTTTTTCAAATTTGTAATTTAAAAACCTTCGATGAATTTAAGTGGAAGAACAGCTACGCTGAATATTGTAATTATTTGTACATAATTATTTTTTCTAATGCGGAAATAAAGACTTTAGAATTATTATTATTAATTGTGCTATAATATAGAATATAATAATTGGAGAGCATAGAGAGATGAGATTTCATCGACATTCAATGCAGGCCTTATTTTGAAATAGAAACATGAATGTTATATGTCATTAGATAGAGAATTTCATAAGCTAACAGTTTTATCATAGTGTTCATTATCTAATTAGTTTTAGTATAAGTTAAAAACAATAATTTGGTTATGTTATAAATCAAATGTATTGTTTCAATTGTTTCCCAGAAAAGTATAAATACCAGGCCATTTTTGTAACTTTATAACCATCTGTATAAAGATGCACAGCTGTTAAGAGCAAAATTTAATTTTAAGGTTATGTCTTGAGTTAAAAAAACATGTAAAGAGAGATGTCAAAATTTCTAGGTTATCATGTTTAAGTGTTTAATATTTAACAAAGTTTTGTGGATCCAAGTGATTTTCTTTTAATAACAAGTGCATGAAATTTATTCTTAAAATTAGAATTGGAATTGTTTTATTTGATAATAGAATTATCAAATTTCGTTAGATTGGATGTTGTAAGTGAATGTGAGCTATAATTAAAAATTAATTGACTTACCAGGATTAGTCAAGCAACTGAATTTTGAATGCAATTTATTAAAGCCTGTTACGTGCTAATTTCGTAGCACCCTGTATAGCTTTGTATTTTATATTAAGTTGTATAGCGTTTAGGGATTTTTGCATTTTCTCTCCTTGTAGTTGCCATTTTGTTGTGGAACTATTTCCTGTTTGATAAGAGATTGTCACTCTTGTTTGATCCGCTTGTGAAGCTAGAAGTTCCTTGAAGAACCTTTTCGTGGACATCGCCGTCTAATTAATCTTTTCCTTTTATGTTGAGTTATGGGAATTGCCTTAGTGCAGATTTGATGATTGATTGTGGCGTTAGTTTTCCGATTTAGTTTATTGGAAGCCGTTTATGGGATATATTTCCACTTGTTCTTTTGAGGTTATGGAAGCACACCTTTTCGTAAGTTTATTGATTAACTTTTTTTATCATTCCGTCTCTTATACTTAATTCTTTCGATAGGTTTTTATGTATAATCGTCGTTATATGGAGGCGATATAAATCTCTCTTAAGGTCAACTTCCATCGAAGGTATTTATAAAGTGTTGTGATGGTCATTCTGTTATTGCGATTTATTTGTTACAGACCTTTTTTTATCTTGGGTTTGTCCTTTACTCATTTTATTGCTTGCTGTATAACAAGTATACGTTGAATGTTTGGATTGGTACAAGACCGTTACACGGACTTGGTTGCTGTTGTCGGGATCACGTTACGTTCAAGCTTTGGAGACGTTCCTCTTCAGCTCTAAGAACAGTCACCGTATCGTGAGTTGGTTATAATTTAGCAACTGGTTACAACAACAATAACGTTTGACAACTCTTTATTGTACATAAAACATTTATGTATATTTGTATATTATGACTTTGTGTTAAATGGTTTTTCACCAGTGTGCGTGTAGCACTCATTACTAGATATCTGCTTCATATTTATAATTCTATCGCATACCATTTATTGTATGATATTGTCAAGACTATTTGCGAGTGTGTACGTAAGTCTTTGCTCCGTAATAGATGAATAGCTCACTACTGGAGCTGATGATTGCGCAATCTGATTGGTACCTGTAGACGTGTTAAATTTACCGTGCCCTTTGCTTATTGCTTTTGTGACTTTAAATCAACTTTAGAGTAAGTAATCGCGCTCGCATTAATCTTTTTCCCCTTGCAATTTGTGTATAGCATTCAATAACCGCTATTCAATTTTTGCCAAGGTTATTTCACATTAAATAATTTGCTAATTTGAATTAATTAATAATAAAGCACTGTACATAACTTACTTGAAGATCTATTATTTATATGTGTGGTATTTGGAGTTTATATTTTCAGCAATCGAGGGGTCATTATTGGGAAAAGTCGACCACATTGGTAGTAGTCGCAAATGTGTTGTTCTTTTCAGATTTTGTCGGTCAATACTGTAGCTATCTTAGACGATTCTTGGCGCCCATTACAGAAGACCTTTAGTGAGACCCACGACCTCCCACTAGTTAGCTGGCAGCCGACAGATTTAACTGCGGTTAAAGGTTGTTACCGTTTCCCAATAAGCAGTCCCCATTTTGTTGGTAACAAGCCATTAATATGGAAATATTGGAAAGAGGTGAATTACTTTCTTTCTTCATTTTATGGTTCAACCGAATGAAAGCAGAGACTTGCAGATTTTATAACAATACAGTTGGCAAACTGTTGGCGCCAAACATTTAAATATTTAAACGTGAGTTATTTAACAATAGTTTTAATTAAATAAAGTACGTAAGAATTATGTTGATGGCAGAAGTATTAATTCTCAGATAAAGAGAAGTAGACTATTTTTGGATTAATATTTCATAGAATTTTGACCTCCAAGTTTAAATTTCCTTTTCTTTTTATTTTATTTTCTTTGTTTGTGTTAAGTTTATTAAATAAATTTGTGTTGTATTAAAAAAAGAAAAATTGAACCCGCTTGAGAGTTTCATATTTGTGGAGCGTTACACTTTTCACAACAATTTTATTTAGCCGGAGCAATTATTGTAGATGAAAGGTAAGAAAGTGTAGTGATTTGTATTGCGTATCCATCTGTATTATGTACACAACCTTTTTGTCTGTCAGCGCACCCCCGCCATACATCATAACAATATGTATATTTAAATGGCAAGAATGACTAAAGACTTGATAACTCTCTTCACTCCACAATGAAGTTTGTCCGAGATAAGTTGTTTCGCATATTAATAGTTACACACGAAGGTAAAATATGTGGAAAAACAAAAGAGCTGCGTAAACGTTACAAACATAGTAAAAATATGAACTACTCATCAATTATACAGTGTGGAACAACTTGGCAAATACCATCATCCAGAAATTTTGATAATTACAAAATAGAAGAAAATATTAATGAATGTACCAGCACAATTATTTGTTCAGAATGTGCTCGTTGCATTCATAAATATAAATGCAGTTGCCTTGACTCAATCCGATGGAATATGTGCAAGCGCTAAAATCGCCCACGTTCAGTAGGTAAGAAATTACAGTCACAAATTAAATAAAAATTACACACTTCATAAAATTGCCTATCTGAAATGAATAATAAATATTATTGCAGTGCTGCCCAATCTTCAAGTTTAAATTATAAAAAGGTATGAAAAAGATTATTTATTTAAGGTGACAGGTGTTACTTGTAGGTAGTTTTAGTTTTTTTTATTACATTTTTAGTTTTATTTTTAAATGCGATGTCTACTGAGGCTTATCACAAATTAAAGTAAGGAAGTCGAAATTAGTTAACCAGTTAGCCAACGATTGAAAAACTGGTGTAAGCTATAAAATATTCATAAAATCAAATAAAAAACCATAATTGTATTTGTATATTACAGCAAAACTTGCATATTTACTTCCAAAGCAGTTTTATTTTTCAATATTTTTAATGTTATCGTCATAATATAGGTCGTGGTTCTTCAGAACCACAGTGTCTATATGACTGCATTTTCTACAGTACCGCAATGTCCATACCACCATCACATTGGGAGGGTCACCAAATTTCGTTGGATTGTTGTTGTTATATTTAAATTTAACCACAAAATACGTTTTAAAACGAGAGAAGTCGAAAATGAAAGTTTTCAATAATTCTAATTTTTTTATTTATAAATAATAGTACATAGCAAGGAATCAAAAATTTGTAATCATAAATTGTAACAGGTGTAAGTTACTTACACATACCACCACCAACACAAATCAGTAAGCGATTTCGAAACGTAATAAAGACGACTATAAATTTACATAAATTACAGAAGGAAGAAACTAGAAAGCAGCTTAATAATGAATTACAAGAAAAAATCAGACAAATTAACTACAATGGGTCAATCAAAGAGATATGGAAAAAAGCAGCGGATTGTGGAAACAGGAGAGAACTATACAAAATGACTAAGTGTCGCAGAAACGAAGCTCAACCATCAAAACCAAAATGGTAAGATCTATCGACTCTGTAAAACGTGATTGCATATGGAAAACCTTGAAAAATAAAGGACTTTCACAAAAGCTAATAAATATCCTACGAGAAGGTTATATGATGATTACAAATGCAATATAATTCATGAGGGAAATCTCTCCGAAGAATTTCAGAGTAAGTGTGATGTATGTCAGGGATGTATCGTTTCACACCTGTTATTTAATGTAGTATTGGCTGAAGTATTAATGAACGTTACCATATAGGCAAATTATGGAATATAGTTCGTGCTTCTGAGGGCACGTTAAGACGTCGGTCCTGATTAGCAGTTATACTGGTATAGTTTCGGAATTAACACAAAAACGTATGGGAGGTTATCTTTCTCAGTTCATGGTTTATATAATTAAAAACTGGGGTTACAAAAATTCTATGCTAATCTCTGTTACAGCTTGTTGTACTTTATTTGTTAAGTTAAGTAAAACTTCGAGATTCCGTCATCATATCAGTAGCGCGACCTGAAAACTTTGACAATCAGGCTTCACCACGGCCATGCGATACTTAACTTTACTATGGAATACAGTGGGGAATAGATAAGAAATTACTTGACCTAGATTATGCAGATGATATAATTATGCCTATTGGCCTATAATGCACATTCATTATGATGACACAGAAACTATAAATCTACTAAGTGCGGAATCAGTAACGGTAGATTTGAAAACAAATTTTAAAAAACTAAACTAAGTACTACGGGTTAATAAAGGTAGGCAGGCAGATGCAGAGATATATCAATAGATGGGACATCAATTGAGAAAGTCCAAAAATTCACATACCTAGGTATCACATGACGGAGTAATGAACAGAAGTTCCAGGTACCTCCACAGAGGTATATTGGTCGGGTCAGGGTGATGCATGTTCTGGAATATGATCGCTATCGAGTGCAGTCCATATCCAAGGATAGAAGATGCCTCCAAGGTGTAGTCACTAGCGATCGCATAAAGTTGTTTAAAGTCCAGACTTGTAATTAAAAGGGTAAGACCAATTTACATGTGCTTGGTTACTATAGTTTGTTTAGCACATCGTTTGAATACGAGAACCAATAATGTGAGGGGTTCGGTTCACGTAGTTGAATTAGTCATATTCATTTGATTTTGTTTGATGTATTTTCGTGAATTGCTTTCATTACTATGCAGTTGGGGGTCCTAGTTGAGTCGATAAGACGTAAGATATATCGTGCACTCCAAGACGAATTGGCGACACATGAGGAGCTGCTATTTGAGATATAATACTGTAGAGTTCATTGGATACAAGATCCTTTGCAAACTCCAGATGATTTGTGATTATATTTGAGAGATCACAGGCGAAACCATTAGAAGCGAGATCCTTTGCGAACTCCAGATGATGTACGGTACCAGATGGTGACAAAAAATTACAGACTTTTGCGCACTCCGACATTGAATTGGTCGAGTCCGTGAGTCTTTGTTTCAAAATAAAAAAAGAGAGAACTGAGATTTCAATGATAATGCGGATTTGTGTTTACAGGAAGTGGAGGAAGCTGAAAGTCGTTCTCCTTTTGGTTCACCTTGTCAGAACAGTCGAATGTCAGAGAGTCCAGATCTGCGTGGTAAAAATGGTAGCGAGCCCGGGTCTGCCTACCACACGTCATGTAGGAACGATAGTGGGGAAACCTTCAGCAGAGGAGAAATGTGATCGGGACCGAAGAGAAGTGTTGTTTTTATCTGAAGTGTATTCTGACAAACTTTGGAGGGAACCAACTACTAGATGGTTCAATTAGTCTTTTGCCCCTATACCCAGTTCCGACGATCGAATTGCACGTCAGAATCGCTACGGACCTCCACCTGGGTTTTCCCTGACTTCGTCCTGACCAGGCATAGCTGACTATCTTTCGGGTCCCAGCGTGTACGTTCTGGGTGCGCCTCTTTTCGCGATGAAAACGAGATGCCTCGCCCATCCTCCCTAGGAGCGCGCGATGCGCGTCATCACTTTCATTTCGCCTTTAGGTTTAGCTACGAATCCCAATTATCTCGGTTTTTCTTTCATTGAACACAAAAAACCTTTGTGTTACAAAAATAGTTAAACAGCACTCAATGCATCAAAGTTTAGAGATAACTAACTACCTTATAAAAAACTAAAGACAGATATGTGTATCAACTTTTTACAGCATTCCCGTGACAGCCCCAAATTTGTTTCTTCATTTCAGAGCAGCAAGAATTTTTACAAATTTCCATCAATATTCTTAGACGTCCATCAGACACATCCTAATCTTAGACAATCGGAAGGTTTTCCAACAACTTCAATTCTTCCAGTTCGAGTAGTCCGGATCCTAATGTTACTGAAACCTTGTGGATAAGATCAAGCAACACCTGAGAAAGAGTCCTCAAAGAACAACTACCGCGTTGAAAGCGAAGTTATTGGAAATTGGAGCATCGTAATTCCCAAGTTAAAAGTATACCAACCAGAATTCAAGCGGCGATTAGATCTTAAAGGGAGATGCTACTTATTAAATTGTGTTTATAAAATGTTGTTTGAATATTAAGTTGTCAACGGTTTATTGAATTTGAGTTAATGGTTATTGTTTGAAAATGGTGTACTTTGGAACACTGGTTGGAAAAGGAAACATAAAATTCACCAATGCGCTGACAGATTGAAAGGACTAATTTTTTATTTCGAAGGCTATGTTGTAAGACGAACCCTGTCGCACATGAATTGGACCAAAGATTAAATTGTGTTTTTAATTTTGTGTTTGACATTTTATATTTCTTGTGATTTTAAAGTGATTTCTTTGTTGCTAACATCATTTAAAGACACAATTAAAGACGTAATCGTTTAATCACTGATGATAATTATTTTTTGAATGATAAATATTAATTACGTAATATCAGAAACGTACAGTAGTTCAAGTTACGTGAGACGGGGCTCTATAAAAACGAAAGCCAAATTAAGTGGTAGTAGTATCTTTATGCGATTGGATGTGCAACATCCTTAAGACGTTAACCTTGCTGAAAATTATGTGAATAGTGTACATATCGGGATCTAATGTTCAAAAATGCAAATAAAACTGCTTTAACATCTTAATAAATAATCATATATGTACTCACCAAATATTACATAGCTAATTATCTCATTGCTTTAGGTTATCAATTAGAAGATTTAAAAGATGGTTCACAAATTTGCCCAAAATATCAAAAATATTATAAGAATTTAAATTCTTTAAGAACGCATCTATCCTTCGATTGCGGCACCACCAAGGAATATCACTGCCACGTGTGTTCCTACAGTTGCAAACGAAAATATAATTTATCGCAACATGTTGCAGTAAAACATGCTACAACGGAATTTTGTTAATAATTCCACTATTATTGTTACCGTATCATAAATATACTGTTTTTGCAACATTTGCTTTTCTCATTTCTGTTTTTTCCTTGCTGTAAATAGACTTTATTTAAACGGGAGATATTTTTTCAAGTCAATTATGATGCTATTTTATTCTTTTTTTCAGTGTAAATGCATAGGGAAAAATAATAATAGGAGTATGTATATATCCCTATGCAAATGTAAGCAATAAAATCTAATTCTATTTTATTGTTAATTTCTTAATCGTTATTTGTAGATCGTCTTTTGTTTCCGAGTTATGGCGATAACGCTTTTATCTAAATACCTTACCTAAAATTGCCCCATGGACTACTCCGGCGATAGACATTAGTCTTGACCTTCAGAAATATAAAAAGTCAGAAAAAGTCAGCAATCTCATCAAAACGTATTTCCAAAACATGCTTCACACTTACAGACCGTGTAACGTTTTATATACAGATGGATCCAAGACAGAGTCTGGAACGAGATGCGCTGTAGTCAACGGCAACAATGTATTTTCCTGGTCACTCCCACACTGTTCTAGTGTATTTACATCTGAAATATATGCAATATTCCAAGCACTATCTATATGCCATGAGTCAACATCACCTACTCAAATAATCTGTACAGATTGTATGTCATCCATAATCTCAATACGCAACAGATTTAGTAAGGAAGCTTTAGTGCAAGACATATATGCATTATTAGCTAATCTAGCTACTGAAGGTAAACGTATTGTATGCATATGGATACCAAGCCACATTGGCATCTCTGGAAACGAGAAAGCCGATCAAGCTGCAAAATTGGCAGCAGCTCAGATTCAGAATGATGCTGCTGTGGTCTGTCCAAAGGATGCTAAAATATATATTAAGCATAAATCTGAACTTCGTTGGCAAACAGTGTGGGATACCAGGAATAATGTCCTAAAAGAGATTAAACCCAGTATCAAACTGCAACCTTCGGAAACTGTGCTGACTCGCAAAGAACAAGCGGTGCTCTGTCGTTTAAGAATAGGTCATACTCGCTGAACATCAACTTTTCTATTAACAGCTGGAGACAGACCTAACTGTCCTACGTGTATGACTCCTATTACCGTAGAACATATTCTAATGAAATGTACAGAATATACTAACCATAGAAGAGCTTGTAGATTACCTGAGACACTAAAAGAAGTACTGAGCAATTCCAAAGAAAATATCTTAAAACTACTACAATTTTTACGTAGTACAAATTTGATCTCTAAATTATGAGAATCTGGTCTGTGATAAAAAACAAAAAAAAATTAACTGTGATATTTTATAATACTATATATTTATTTGAAAGTTATTTACAGATTTTATTTATTTATGTCTGTTTTATATTTTGTTTTATTTATTTCCCTTCTTTATACATACCCGATTTACCTATCCACATATGTCTCAATTGTCTCATCCCGAGGGCGTTGCTGCTTTAAGAATCGAAATATCCTTTATACTGTGTACGAAAGAGACCGAATTCAACAGAAATGGACAACTACCAGGGCGAGATATTTAAATTCTTGAAAGCTTGTTTTGAAAACACGCTTGTAAAAACTCTTGTTACTCATTCTATTCAAAATTTCTTTGACACACAAATTATAAAATAGTCCTTTTAATGGAAGCATCTACTAGTTAAACAAAGTTATATAGCGTGTTTATGTTTCATTCTTTACCTTTAATAAAAAATAACTAAACGAAAATAATAATGAAAACAATAATCAAAAAATAGAGGTTTAGGAGTACTTTAGATAATTAAATAATAGCAGAAATTAATGTAAGCGATAAATAAAAATTAAAGTAATAATATAGGCATCTATTTATGTAAATACGTTAAAATTTTAAAAAGTTATTAAATATTCAGTGTTTTAATAAAAATACTACAAACTAAGAAAAAACTAGAAACATAGATATAGTAGCTACTAAAAACAAAACAGTCACAAAACAAAAATTAAGAAACACCCTTGGCAAAGCATAGCACCTTAGATCATATATATCATTAATATCTGTTTACCTAAAATTTTTAGAAAATATTTGTGAAAGATTACAGATTTTTTTAAATCCCGCCTCCTTTTAAGTAGATTAGTCAATAAGTTTAATTTTTCTCTCTAACACATTATTCTGTCAATTACCCATCTCTTTCTTGCATGTATTACCTGAGTGTAAAAGTTGGACCCTTTCTCATAAACATTCCAGTAACTACTTTCAAGATATAATCCTGTGAATATACCCAAACTGCATTTATTATTAAACTTAATTTATTTGACCGGCAACTACTGGGAATTTTACCTGAAGTTGAATAAACTGGTCCTTAATGTTTAAATATGCCTCGTTTGTGTGCCCAATCTGATTCTACTTTGGAAACTCGGGGAATGATTATTAGTTTTGATTATTTATTATTTTTACTAATTTTTACAATAAAGACTTATTACAGTTAGTACTAATAATTTAGTTTTTTAGTGTTTACAAAATAATTAAACCATGTAAATAAACAAATCAAACTAGTAAATAAATTAATAGAGTTTATAATAAAGTAGAAAAAGGCATACGATATTTATTTCTTAAAATAGAAGAAACGATAGTAGAAGTGAAACGGCTCTTTTGTATTCCCGTAAAACGAGAAACTCACTTGAAAATAGCAGTTTTTATTACTCTATTGTTGTTATACAAAGCCACTCTAGTTAAGGTAGCAACCTTTAAAACTGTTTACATTTGGTGTGTTGTTTGTAAAGAAAAGAAACTATGCTCCGAAACGTACGTCGTTTTTTTTACCAGAATTGTTAAATGTGTTCGGGACAAGACATTTGCTAATGACTATATTTTAAATATTTTAAACTCTTTCTTACTTAATTTAAATACTTGTGATATATATTTTTCTAGATTCATGAAATCATTTAATTTCATGTTCATATCTATGTACTGAGCATTACTGATCCTTTACATCAGTAATACAGATTCGATAATGTCTATATAGCATATGCGACAAATGACCCTGGTAGTCGAGTCGCTTAAATCCAATTAAAAAAAACAAACAACACGACAATGTTAATAATAATAATAATAATAATAATAATTACTACAACCCATAACCTTAACCAAGGCCCCAGAAGCTATAAGCTTGTGCGGGAGGGAGGGGGCGATTATTATTATTATGTAGGCCCAATGTGCGGCTGCAGCCGACTTATAGATTAACAATAATTACAAACGATAAAATCCAAACAACTAAGCGAAGATCTATAGACGCACAAGCTATCAAGATTTGAAATCAAATAATTATTTCTGTATTAAGAAATTTCCTTATATGCGTTCGGTGGCATATAATAGTGCCGACAAAAAAACGTTATACTATATAATTTCAGTAAGTACAAACTGTATTATGTAGTTCCACGAAGTAAAAGTAGAAAAAACCAGAAGGGTTTATTGTTTACTAAAATCCTTTGCATTTGCTGCTAATCTTAAATTTCCGTTTTTGCAAGTTTCTTTTGAAACAAGTTGAACAAATGAATGATTTTATTATGATGAATCATTTTACCGTTAAAATTGCGTTTGGGACTTTATTTACCTGTGAATTAAAAGATTAAAAAGATCATACAGAAGCTAACCAGCCGTTATTTTTATTTTGAAAGAATTTGAAGACGAAAGAATTAAACAAAAAAGTATAAGTAATAAAATATCGAATATTTAGATACATGTACGATGTAACAATCCCAAGTAATGTTAATTTAATGTTAAATAGTCCCAACGTGAGACGACCAATAGAATATCCGATTTTTTTCTAAAGGCTAAACGTATTTTTAAATAGAGTCTTTTAAACAGTATGTTTGTACGTAGAATGTCGTTAATTCGAAGTCAAAGAGTGTTAAAAAAACTTCGAGATAATGAATATTCGAATTAAGGAATTTTTTGAAAATTAATTAAAATTAATAAAGTTTTATTTTTCAATTTTCGCAGTCATTTTCATTAACCGATGCGCCCTCGCAACAAACTTTTTTAAAAGACAAATGTCTCTCTCTTTAAACAGGTATATTAATCAAACCATTGCACTGTGGGTGATATTACAGTTAAAGTGCGTCAAAACCACAAAAATAAATTGCATAAAACATAACATATATTTACATTTTACGACCATCCTATTTAAAGCGAAAGTTTAGAATTAGTGTTTTTCAATATACAACTTTGTACAAGAAATTCTAAAATACATAAAAAAGCATATTTTTGTTTTTTTGGCTAAAAGTTTCTGCATTCGTTTCTTAATACAGGACATTAATTTGTTTTTGCAGATGTTTGCTTAGGCATTTACAGTAAATTCTTAATGTTAATTACGCGGTTATCATTGTTTCTAGCTACTACATGCAGTCAGTTAGAGATGATAGATAGTTTACCTGTGGGAGGAGAGAAAAACTATGTTAGTTTGGTTAAAACTGACAAATTTCATTATAGAAAGAAAGAATTTAAAAGATTTAGCTGATGAACAAATAGGAAGTTTACAAGAGCCGCCAAACTACTGCAAGGATTACATAATGAATCTCGTAGGGTGCTTTCTAGCAATGTAGCTTTATGTGTTATTTGTGGAAAACAAGTCACCCAGACAGCAATATACGAGTATGTATTAAGACAAGATCTGCACTATGGAAATAGGATGTTATGCATTCCCTGCGTATGGGAACGTACAAATGGCAAAGTTACGTTGTAATATGAAAAAAGAGTCTATAACAGTTACTGAAGCTGAAGTTCCGAAATCAAAAACTATAAAATTTGTTACACCAGGACGTTTAATTTCTGTCCAAATTCCAATTTTAGAGACTTTAGATATGAATAGCATCTCAAGTTTAACTTTAATTAGTAAATGGGGGTGCGACGGCAGATCCGGCCAATGTGTTTTTTTTTCTAGCCAAGATTTTTTTCTAACGTTTTGTTAATTTCATTTTTCACATATTTTTTACTAAAGTAAGCTTATGAAAGTACTATTGCACCTTTTGTGTTTGTCTTTTAAGAGTGTCTTATTTAATAGAATATAATAAATATACAAATTTTTCTTATTCTCATTTTATTATTAAATTCTTTGTCTAAAATAACCCATAATGTGTTTCATCACCTTATTGTACAATATTACATAGTGTATAACAAAAATAATCACAAAAAATAATTTTGACGTACTTTCATTGTATTTTCACTGTGCATTGCTTCACTTAAAATTGTCAATCTTAAAAAGTTTTGAAAATTCTTCCGCCTTGTTAAGTAACGCAGGTCCACTTACCGCGATGTTATTATCGCGAGCTTGTTTAAAAACCACCTTAAAGCACATTCTTCTAATTCACTAAAACGCCGTTCACATTTCCTGGAAGCACAAATGTCGCACACAGGGCTGAAACCTGATTCTAGCCGGTCAAAACTCCAAAAACCATTGTTAAAATCAAAGGTATTCGAAGAATTAGTATTTTAGTAGAAAGCTTAGTGAGCTCGGTAGCCAGAAGATGTCCTGCAGCGGGGAAGCGGAACTCGACATCATCATCTCCGGATACGAACACGCCGCCAAGTTCATCGTTAGTCGCGACCTCCGAGAGGACTGCATTCTGGGGATGCCATGATTACAAGAGCAGCAAGCGACGGTGGACATCGTCAGAGGCTGCCTGTAGTGGGAATCGGGGAACGGAAGACCGTCTTCTGGACCAAACCACCCCCTAAGACGGAATCAATAAGTATCGGGGAAATTGATCACAGTTTCCCAACGGACGCGCAAACCCGGTTTAAAAATTTAATTTCAGACTTCCCCGCGCCATTCAACACCACCCAGGGGATGACAACGAGCAGCACCAGGCATAAGATCGACGTGACGGAACGGAAGCCAGTCTGTCAACGCCCCTATCGCGTATCGGATGAAAAGCAGCGGATCATCCAAGAACAGGTGGAAGAAATGCGGTCCTAAGGCATCATCGAGGCTTCCACATCGCCGTACTCCAGCCCGGTGGTCCTGGTGAAGAAGTCCGACGGCACACACCGGTTCTGCGTGGACTACCGCAAGCTGAACGCGATCACCACCAGCGAGCCATCACCGATGCCCATCATACAAGAGACCCTGCGTGACCTGGGGGATGCAGCAGTGTTCACCCGTCTGAACTTGAAGAGCGGCTACTGGCAAATCCCTATGGACGAGGGATCCAAGCAGCTCACCGCCTTCAGCACCCCGGATGGAGGCCACTACCACTTCAAGGTCATGCCCTTCGGACTCCGCAACGCCCCGGCGACGTTTCAAAGCCTGATGAGCCAGGAAGTACTCGCAGGATACCTCCGTAAGTTCTGCATGGTATACCTCGACGACATAATCGTTTACAGCTCCGACTACGAGACCCACCTCCGACATCTCGCTTTAGTCTTGGAGAGACTATCGCAACACCGCCTCCGGCTGTCCATCAAGAAGTGCGCCTTTGGAAAGGCGTCTCTCGACTTCCTCGGCCACACCATCCACCCGGGAATCATCACGCCCCAGCGGAAGCACGTAGAGCAGATCCGGCAGCTGCCCGTACCGACCAACAAGGACAAACTCCGGAGTTTCCTTGGCGTTTGTGGATGGATCCGCCAATACATCCCGGACTTCGCGACCATCGCGGCACCACTAACCGATTTGTTACAGGCAAAGAAAACGTGGGAGATCACACCGGAAGTCATGGGGGCATTCAACCGACTGAAGACCGCATGCAGCCAACCGCTCCAGCTACACCATCCTCGCCCCAACGAGCCCCTGGTGGTCCAGACCGACGCGAGCTCCATCGGCATCGGGGCCATAGTCTACCAGGAGAACGACGACGGGACCAAGAGGATCATCTGCTTCGACAGCGCGCGCCTTAAACCAACGGAGCAGCGGTACCACATCAACGAGCAAGAGTGCCTGGCCCTGACATGGGCCCTCCGACTCTACCGACCGCTACTAGAGGGGAAACGCTTTAAAGTCCGGAGGGACAGTAAAGCCCTTACCTGGTTACAATCGTTCAAAGAGGAAAAGGCAAAACTACTCAGATGGGCTTTGTTTTTACAGGAATTCGACTTCGACCTGGAGCATTGCCGCGGTACCCAGAACGAATTCGCGGACGCTCTATCGCGAGACCCCGAGGACGAGACCACCCACGACGCCCTAATCGACGCGCGACCAGCCTCACCGGAGCTCCAGGCCCTAGCGACAGCGGAGACAGAGGTGGCAAACGCCCTTACCACCATCGTCGACGAGATTAAGCGGGCCCAAGACCAGGACGAGGAGACGCAAGAGTTCCTGAGACGCTGGCGAAACCCCTTCACCCCCGAAGATGAAGGCATCCGATCCGCGTACGAGCAATTCGAGGGATACCTTTACCGCGCCGCCACCGACACCGATCCGCAGACGCTGTACGTGCCACCCGCAGCCCGAGAAAAGGTACTCAAGCAATACCACGACGACAGCGGACACCCTGGACGGGACGAGACCCACACCGCCATCCGCCGGAGATACTGCTGGCCGCAACTAGCCCGCAACGTCGCCCTCCACGTCCAACAATGCGTGACTTGCGCCGCCGTGAAAAGAGGTAAGTTACAGACTAACGCTCCTTTGCAGCCACGCCAGCCAACCCGACCATGGCACACCGTCAACATCGACATCATGGGGCCCTATCCACCAACAGCTTCTGGAAGAAGATACATCCTGGTGATCGAAGACGCCTTCACGAGATGGGTCGAGGCATTCGCGATGCGGGACGCCACCAGCCAGTTCATGTGTCGACTAGCGGAAGAGGAAGTCTTTCATCGGTTCGGCTACCCGAAAGTCATCCTCACGGACAACGGTACCCAGTTCACCAGCGACCTCTGGAGAATCACGTGCAGAAGATGGGGCGTGACCCACCACACGACGGCGATCTACCACCCCCGAGCGAACCCGATCGAACGACGCAACCAGGAGATCAAGAAGGCCCTCCGCACGCGACTTCAGGGACAACCCCACGACGAATGGGTCCGCCATCTACCCCGGGTCCTCCACGATATCCGCCTCCGGACCAACGCCGCCACGCGATCGAGCCCTGCCAAGCTGCTGTTCGGGTACGAGCCATTTCAGCCAGGGGACCAACAGCTTACGGAACAACAGGAACCGCCATCCACCGAGGACCGACAGAGGGAAGCCAACGCCAACCAACTTCGGTATCACCGGAGATACCAGGGGCAGCCGGCTGCACCAGTCGCCCGGGTAGGAGAGGATGTCATGGTACGCGCCCACATCCAATCCAACGAGCAGCGGAAGATCCACGCCGGTTTCGCGCCGAAATGGTTGGGACCCTACAACATCCGGAACATCTTCGACGGGAGGGTCTACACGGTCGACAAAGGGGGACAGCAGGTGAAATACCACGCAGACCACATCCGGCCAGCACCACGACGCCCCAGCGCTTCGCACACCGCCTCCGGCATCACTACCACCGCACCCGGAAGAAGACGCTTTGCAGGCCATGCCGTTGTCTCCGAGGGGGGGCGAATTGACACCGACAACCACGTGCTCCACGACGCCAGCAGCCTGCAATTGGAGAATCCGGCCAGCCAACCACGATGCAGCACCAGCCTGGAGGAGGGACCGACATCGTAACATTTAAGCGCTTCACGCGAGACGCTCGCTCTCATTATTTTTCCGATTTTTGCCATAACCACTATCATATTTTGTTATTGTATATATTTGGATGAATATATGACTTTATTTTGTGTTATAATACTGCCGTATTATTGCGTTAACCTTTCTTTCCTCTTAATAGCTTTATTTGGTAACTCTGAATAACTACGAGCCGTTCAACGGTAACAATTTAGAATAAAAAGGCACCACACCTACAGAAATTTATCAGTTCTTCTTCAGATATCCTAGAAGTATCTTGTGCTCTGCTTTGTGCTCTTGTCAGTGCTTTGTGAATTTTTAAGTGTTGTGAAGTGAGATAGGTATGTTAAATTTTTATTAATTTATTTTAATTTTGTTAAATTTTTATTAATTTGTTTTTAATTTTGTTAAATTTTTATTAATTTTATTAAACGGCTTCATATTTTTTATTTTAAAGAAAAAATGGCCGCCATTATTGAGACTTCAACTCAAATGATTAACACCATTGAACGGGCAATGCAGTTAATTATTGAAAATCCTGCCGAGCTTGAGGCATGGATTAAGCAGGCAGGGGCCAACATCCGCCTACTGAATGCCGCCCTCAAAAAGGGGGATTTAAACATGGGGCATAAACGGCATGTAGAAGCCGCTATAGGACGGATGAAGGGTAAGTATATTATTTGTAAACTTTCACAGTTTTCTAATTACTACTTTTTAGGATGCCGCACAATCATGAAAGCCCGCCATGTTCAGGGGGCAGGCTATCAAGCAAAAGAGCTTCGCAGTCATAGACTGCGTTGGGAGGAAGTTAACTCAGCCTTCCAAGGGAGGATCAGGACAGGGGTTATCGTGAACCTGAAACATACAGATCCCCTCACGTTTTTAGAAGACGCATACTTCATATTCGCCATTCGAATCAAGCATGCTCTGAAGGATCACCCTCAGATGAAAACCAATACGGACTTTTGCGGCCTTTTCACGAAAGATTCCCCAGAGGGCCCCATAGAGGAAGTAAAACACTTCCAAACAAAAAATGTCGTAATTGATGCGGAGACCGACTTGAAAGAGTGGTGGTCGGAGTATGTTCAAGACAGCATCCTTGTTCAGCTCGAGGATTTCCAAGAGCGGGAATCCGGATGGGCACTCAAGTCCATCATTAATATCGCTGTCAATGTAAACAGGTAATATAATTTCTCTTTATTCTGAATTCAAAAATTAATTTCAAATGTTTACAGATACGAACCCATTCAGGGTTCTTCATACCTCCCCCTGCCGCCCAGCATAGAAAGGAAGCAGGCATGCATCAACGTCAGGAACGATGATGATGCATGTTTGGCGTGGGCAGTTGTGTCCGCTCTCCACCCAGCATCTGGGGACATAGCCAAAAGAGTCAGCAGCTACCCGCACTATTCCGAGGTTCTTAATGTCGAAGGCCTCAGGTTCCCCATGACAGTCGATCAAGTCAAGAAGTTTGAGAAGCTGAATAACATCTCTGTCAACACCTTCATGCTCGAGCGGCAGAAAAAGGGGTAGTGTCAGCCCGCATCACCAAAAAGAAGCTTGACCGTCACGTCAACCTCCTCATCATACAGAGCACGTATGATGAGGATCATGATGAGGATGATATAAAATACCATTGGGTTTGGATCAAGAACCTGATCCGCCTAGTTAATAAACAACTATCATCTGACACGCATAAGAAATGGATATGCGAGCGCTGCCTTCAAAGTTTCTTCAGCGAGGAGAGGCTGAAAACTCACGAAATTGATTGCGGGGAGATCAATGAGTGTAGAGTCCGAATGCCTAGGGAGGATGAGAAAATAGTACAATTCAAGAACATCAGCCACGCTCTTCGTGTACCCTTCATCATTTATGCGGACTTCGAGGCTTTACTAAAACCCATAAATAAGCAGAAAGGGAAGCAGAGTGAACTCTATCAAGAACACGAGGCCTTTAGCGTAGGCTACTATTTTCAAAGCTCCTACGATCCCTCCCTAAGCAAATACAAAAGTCATCGGGGGCCCGACTGCCGCGAGTGGTTTATTGAGGAGCTCAGGCAAATCGTTGAGGATGTACAACCTATCCACAGGACGGTTAAACCTATGAGTTTTACTCCTCAAGAAGAGCGAGATTTTGAGGCTGCTACTACCTGCCACATCTGTTCAAAGCCGTTTACTGATAATGATGTTAAAGTCCATGATCATTGTCATCTTACTGGAGCGTTCCGCGGGGCCGGGCACGTCGGCTGCAACATCAACTACCAAGATAAAAGGGTCATCCCGGTAGTGTTTCATAATCTCAGTGGGTACGACGCATCTTTCATCATCAAAGACTTGGCTTTACAAATTGACGGTAATGTCAATCTCCTGCCGGTGAACAAAACTAAGTACATTTCGTTCACCAAATCGATAGAGGGCAGCGAGATCAAGTTAAGATTTATCGACTCTTTCCGATTCATGGCTTCCTCCCTCGATAAACTAGCATAGTACCTGGATGAGTTAAAAATAATGAGGCAGCAATTCCCCGACTTAGATGACTACAAATTCGAACTCTTGACCCGTAAAGGCGTGTTCCCCTACGAGTACCTCGACTCGTGGGGGCGTCTTGATGAACCTCTGCTTCCCCCTAAACGTGACTTCTTCTCCAAGTTAAAGGGGGAAGGCATAACAGATGAGGACTACACCCACGCTAGTCGAGTGTGGGATGAGTTCGAATGTCAGACTCTAGGCGACTATGCGGACCTGTACATGAAAACGGATGTCCTACTGCTCGCAGACATCTTCGAAAATTTTCGCGACACATCGATGAAAACTTATAAGCTCGATGCAGCTCACTACGTCAGCGCCCCAGGACTTACCTGGGACGCCATTTTAAAATATACACAGGTCGAGCTAGAGCTGCTGAGAGACATCGATATGTTGATGTTTGTCGAGCGGGGCATCCGGGGAGGCTTAAGTCAATGTAGTAACAGGTAAGTTAACAACTTTCTTACATTTAAACTTTTGTAATTAACTTTTTCTTTTGTTTAGGTACGCGAAGGCTAACAACAAATACATGCCCGGCTACGATCCCAATGACGCTTCCTCATATCTAATGTACTACGACTTTAACAATTTGTACGGGTGGGCAATGAGTCAAAATCTACCGACCGGGGGGTTCAAGTGGATGAAAAAGGTCCCTTCAGCAGCACAAGTAACCCGCGATATAATGAAGTTCTCTGACACCTCGTCTAAGGGGTACATGTTAGAGATAAACATCGACTACCCCAGACACCTCCACGACCTGCACAAAGATCTGCCTGTGCTGCCCATTCACACCACCGCCCCCGGGTAGAAACAGAAAAAGTTAATGACCACCTTGTACAACAAAGAGCGCTACGTCATCCACTATAGGGCTCTCAAACAGGCGCTTAAACACGGACTTGTGCTAACCAAGGTGCACAGGATCTTAGAGTTCAAGCAAAGTGCCTGGATGAAGCCCTATATAGAGCTCAATACCGATATGAGGAAGCAGGCAAGAAATGAATTTGAAAAGAACTTCTACAAGCTGATGAATAACTCTGCTTTCGGTGAGTTTAAAAATCCTTTGTTGAACACAAAACTAATTGTATTTTTTACAGGGAAAACCATGGAGGACGTTACAAAACGCAAAGTAGTAAAGCTAGTGTCGGAATGGGACGGCCGGTATTCAGCTAAAGTGAGGATCGCCGCCCCCAACTTCCACAGCTCTACCATCCTCCAAGGGGACCCGGAAGACAGTTTAGTGCTCATAGAGATGAACAAGACTGAAGTGTGCATGAACAAGCCTGTGTACGTAGGGATGAGTGTCTTGGATATTTCCAAGACTAAATTATACAAGTTCCTGTACGACTATTTACAGCCTAAGTACGGACCTAGGTGTAAAGTGATGTACTCGGACACGAATAGTTTAGTTTGTAATATCTTATGTGAAGACATTTATGCGGACATGAAAAAAGACATTCATCTCTTCGATACGAGTGACTACCCCCAGACAATCAGAGTGACATCCCCCTAGTGAATAAGAAAGTGCCCGGGCTCATGAAAGACGAGAACAACGGCAAAATCATGACCGAGTTCGTGGGCCTGAGATCGAAAATGTATGCGGATCGGGTCGAAGGCCGGGATGCCGCCAAGAAGGCTAAAGGTGTCAAGGGCGTGGTTGTGAAACAAACTATTACCTTCGACGACTATGTCAACTGCCTAAAAACCGGCCAGGAGGTTAAAGGACCCAAAACGGCATTAGGAATCTCGACCACACCCTGTACACCATGCGGCAAACCAAAGTGGCTCCGAGTTCTACGGATGACAAGAGGCAGCTGTTACCTAATACGACAGACACACTGCCTTGGGGGTATCAGCAGCCTCTTATGGAGATTGATCCTCCTGACCCGAACCGCATACCCGATGATCCCCTAGACTATCTAATCAAGCTAGCGGAGCGGGAATTAGACAATATGTGCTGTGATAATTAGTATTAGTTAGTTAATAGATGAGAATGGACGTGTTAAGAATTCAAGACATGATTTATGACGTAGTGATAAGTGAATTAAAACGGAAAAACATTATAGACTTCTGTTTTCCCGCTTGTATACTGTTATATGAACAATTTAGAAAATATGGTTTAAATGTTAGAATAGTTAAAGGACATGCGATAGATTTTAGTTCGTACATTACGAAAGCCCGACAACATTATTGGATTGAACATGAAGGTAGAATTCTCGATCCTGCCGGACATGATGTTGAAGAATGGTTAGATCCCGATGATATACAGTTCCTAAGCTTCCCTAAAGATGAAGCTATGTGTAAATATTACGATAATGTTAAAGAATCAGACAGCGTTGCACTATTTTTTAATGACGCACCTCTGTATTTAGGACATCTTCGAGATGTCATTAATTATAAGATAAAACGAAATGTTCGTAAAATCTTATCTGACAAATAATAAATGTATTGAACATATGTTGTGTTTTATTAGGTTAATAAAACTCTCTTATCTTACTGCGGTTTCCTGCAAAAGTAAACACCGATATTGTTAAAAACATTCTTTATTATCACATTTTACAAGCAATTTAATAAACTTATTAGGTGATTTACAATACATTTCTCTATATTTAATTTTAGATTCTAACATAGGCCTTAAAATATTATCCAATTGTGAAATACGGCGTCGGAACCGGTACCTATCGACTGCATACTGCATCCAAGGAGACTTACGATCTTCTTCCGGTATTTCAAAGTATTGATCTTTATCATCGAACCTCACACGAGAGCGCTTTTTGGAATCCATAGATGTCAACCCAAATGTATCGACCTCTAAGGCTGAAAGCTTTATACAAAGCAGTTTTTAAAGTACGTATGACTCTTTCGGCAATAGCTGCTTTCTTAACGCTATATGTAGAGTAATGATTGATGTTATGTTTTTTCATCAAAACAGAGAACTCTTTACAATAAAACTCGCGACCTTGATCGGTTTGAATGTTATCGGGAACCCGACCTTCTTTTAAAATAGAAGCTACAGCTTTGGCGACTTCCGCTCCTTTCTTAGATTTTAAGGGTCTAGTCCATAGGAATTTCGAGTAGCAATCGATCATCACTAGTATATACTTGAAACCTTTATTAATTGAAGCATACGACTCAAAGACAGCTAAGTCAGATTGCCAAAGGTCATCTAATTTTTTGATAACAGTTCTCTTTCGGGGGAAATTCCGCCTAGCCTGTCTGTGAAGCTCTCGTATCACCTGCTCCATTTTCTATGTTGTTTTTATCGATGTCGTTCTTTTTTATACCCTTTAAAATACTCATTTCATCTTCCAGTGTGGTTATTCTAGTCACGGCTTCTTTTTGAAAATCATCAACTTTTTGTACAATTATTTTAGCGTCCTTCAAATTGTTGTTAGCATTATCTACATGAGCTTGAAGTCGCTCATTCAAAACCCCTTTTATGCCGTCAACATACAATTTATTCACGGCCTGAGAGGCATTTACGGGGTCGGGCACGTTAATGATCTTAGCTTTCTTAACATCGTAGTTTCCGGCCTCGTCTAACATGAGGAATCTAGCTATTTTATTCTCGATAATTCTTGGAATGGCTTCAATAGCATATGTGACTCGAGAATCTAGATTTTCAAGTAACTTATCAACATAAAGTTTAGTGACTGCGTCATTATTCTCTTGCGGGTCCTTTAATTGGATAATTCGCTTATTACTTGCAACGAATTCCTGACCATTGCGATGAAGGCAGTTTGCTATTGCATACATTGCAATTTTCGAAATGACGTCCGCATGTAGGCGATTTAGGGTATGTCCGCAGGCAGACCGGCATGCATGATCGACGTACATTTTATTGACTCCGTCGGTGTCGCTCTGAGGGCCGGCGAGGTTTACCAATCTTTTCAGGTCAAAATCATACTTTGTATTCAAGTAATGTTTCAGAGTTATGACGTCACTCTCGTTAACAGGATCAGCTACATTTACCAGTCTTTTGTGTCGTATATCGAAATGCCCGTCGTTGCTTAGAGTGAATCCTAAGCCCGGAGGACCCTGCCTACCCCCTCTGAGTGCAGCATGATAACGTCCAAACTTATCTATGCTCATCTTGAAACTAACAGAGTTCGCGAGTTATCCTTGTTATTTATACAATAATATCAGCTTCTCTCAGTTCTTCGATTATAGAGGCAATTTCATTAGCGTGACCTGTATGACCCGCTGTCTTCGATGCGAACAGCAATCTTAGTCGCTCAACTAGTTCCGAGGGCTCGTTCCAATACACGTATTCCATAGGTTTCTCGGTGACTTCCTTAAATCCGTAGCCGCTAGTTGATTTAGATCTGAGACTCGGTTTTATAATATGCATCCACTTGAAAGCGCTTGTGCCCCTAAACTGCCCCTTAGGGTTGAGATTACGTCTGATTGCGTTAGTGCGATCAATGATATCCATATACTGCTGTTTATCCTTCTCTGTATAGTCCGGAGGTGTTTTGTAAATAAGGAGATTGTATAAGCCCTCCGTACCCTTATAAATTCTTCCTTTAATTTCTAAATCAGGCCCTATGATTCTGATATCTGAGTCTCCGATACGCCATTTATCTGTTTCAGTATTGTACAACACCCCATAAGTATGATCTAGATTTTTCTTAGTATCCTTTATCATGATTTCAACATATTTCCTAGGTAAAGGATCGTACTGATTCAAGAACTCTTCGCCTACATCAGTATCTAATATGAATGCCTCGTCATCTTCTTTTTCTTGTATTTCCGGAAGACTGTCCCATTCCTGAGTATATTGAGGAAGCTCGGTCTCTGTATCAACATCGGCATGCTTGATAGGTTCGGTCTGCATATGTTTTTTATGTACAGGCACCGTTTCGGTATGCATATGCCGTACAGATCTCTTCTCAGTGATTTGCTTCAGCGGGGTCACTATCGGTTTGTAAAGGTCCTCAAGAAGGCGCTCGGTATCCTGCTTACCCTGTTTAAGTTCCTTTTACTTTCTCTTAATGTCTTTGCGGACTTTAATGAGATGCTGCTTGATTATCTTAGACTTTTTATCCATGCTGATAGGTATACTACTTTCAGACAGACAGACAGACAGACAGACTCCTTTTACATAGGTTCTGTACAACTTTAGACAGGTTCTGTGTACTTCATATGACGTCACCTGCTTATATAGCAGTCGAATCCTTTGCGATATCTACCTTTCTCGGAATCTTTATCTATCATAAGAAACCCGTATTTGTTCTTCCAACATTCCGAGCACATATGTTTAAACTCCTCGAAAGACATATCTGCACCTACGTGATCATCAAACACATGCCTTAGGTTTAGGGAGTCTTGCTTAAACAACACCACCACAATAGCGTTGTCTCTTACTAGCTGTTTAGGTATACGAGAGTAGGTTTAACAAAGATAGAAACTGAATTGGGTCTAGCATCGCTAGGAGCTATCACGTCTGAGGTTGTAGGAAAATACTTTAAAGGCGGTTTGAGTATCTGCTCTAAATACTCGTACTTGGGCTGATTAAGCGATTTAGAATACACATATACGTTTTCAAATCGGAGTCCGTTCGGATGTTCGATCAGACTTATTACTACATTAGTTTTACCGCAATTACTAGGGCCGCATATTATCGCCCCGATTGAATTAGGCAGCAAGGTTCCATGCTTATTCTTTACTTCAGACTCTAGGAAATCGTGATCGCTCACTGTTAACATTTGCTTCTGCTTATGGAACTTCACCTTTCTGATCTCTCAAAGCGGCGCCCCCCCTATATATACTCCCACACCCAAGCCAAATCTCATTAAATGCCGAGACGTAGTACAGGTAAAGGTGTGGTGAACACCCTGATAAATAATCTCCCGTTCGAAGCTCACATACCAGGATACAGGTTTTGCGGACCTGGCACTAAGCTGCAAGAGAGATTAGCTAGAGGAGATCGGGGTATAAATCTTTTGGACGAAGCCTGCAGAGAACACGATATCTCCTATTCTCAGCATAGGGATTTAGCTGCAAGGCACGAGGCCGATCGTATTCTTCAGGAACGTGCTTGGCGTAGAGTCAAGTCTAAAGACACTAGTGTAGGAGAACGGGCTGCTGCCTGGGGTGTCACTACTGTCATGAAAACTAAAAGAGCTATCGGAGCGGGAATGCGAAAGAAGAAACAGCAGCGGGTAGCTTTCAAGGGCGGTTTACTGAAACATATAAAAGCGGCAGTAAAGTTCGGAAATCATCCGCTAGCTGACTCGATTAAGAAAGCTTTGAATGTAGCAAAACACTTTGTTAAAACTATCGGAGGGAAGAAAAACGTTCGGGTTCCTAGAGTCATCCCTATACCTAAGCAAGGCGGTATAATACCTTTCCTCATCCCTTTGTTCGCAGGCCTTTCAGCAGCAGGGTAAATATACTAATGATAATAATTATAATAATTACAATACAAACTTCCTTCTCAGAGCTATCGCAGGAGGGGCCTCGGGAATCGCTAAAGCTGTAACCGATGCTAAAGCCGCTAGAAAACAGCTGCAAGAAAGCGAACGACATAACAAAACTATGGAATCGATCGCCTTAGGAAAACGAGGCTCTGCTCTATACTTGAAACCTCACAAGTCGGGCACGGCTCTTTACTTAAAACCTTATTCAAAAAACCGATAAGGTTGCCTCGGAGAGCTCTTACAGATCAGGATTTGAGAAAACATGCTAAAGGAATAGCATACTTTAGAAACGTTTTCATGCGAGACAAGTTACCTACCAAGCCTCAGATTAACGAAAGCGGAATAGTAAATTTGGATGATGACAAAGGTTCGGGTACTCATTGGGTCGCATATAAAAAGCGAGGTAACTCGGTGACGTATTATGACAGTTTTGGCGATCTAAGACCTCCTCAGGAGATAATACGCTACTTTAGAGGATGCAACATTCGATACAACTATGATAGAGAACAAAACTATAACTCAGTAATCTGCGGGCACCTATGTCTAAAGTTCTTATATAAATAAGGGGCCTGTATCCTTAGAGCTTAGTCATGTCGCGAACATTCACCTTGACAGGTGTAGGCAACGTGTCAAGCTGCAACTATATTCCTCCGATCGAATTAGACTCAAGTCAAAACAACGAATTGGGACTGGTGGGGTTTTACGGCTGTAACTCTATCAGAAACATCTTTCCGGGCAACAACAGGCTTTATTATAAAGATAAAGCGATTACTATTCCTTCCGGCGCCTACGAAATCGAAGAACTCAACAAATACATTCAGTCAGTCATTTGCCCCGATAATCGAAGTGATTTTGTGCTGAAAGCGAACAACACTTTAAAGTGCGAAATAAAATCTAAACACAACATCGACTTCACTAAGCCTGGCAACATAGGACGTATGCTCGGTTTTTCACCGAATTTACCTAAGGCGAATAAAACTCACGAATCGGATTTAGACGTTCAAATAGTGAAAGCAACAAACATTCACGTAGAGTGTAATATTACAGGAGGAGCTTACAGGAATAACACTTCGTCTCATACAATTTTCGAATTCGATATTTCTGTAGAACCCGGCCACAGATTAGTCAAGGAGCCTTCGAACGTTATATATTTACCTGTAAACGGGGAAAGAATAGACAACATCACTTTAAGACTTGTTGATCAGAACGGGGAATTGGTCGACTTTGGAGACGAGCAAGTCACCATTAGATTGCAGTTGAACTCGTCTAAACCATTACTAAAGCCGGAAGAGTACTTATTGGATATACTGAATTCGTGGAAGATGCTATTAGATCCCTGTTGAACTATCGGGATAAAATTATTATGGGGCTTAAGATTTACTATAAAAGCGCCGGATGTCGTTCCGACTTTAATAGTCGGTCGGAAGCCGGACATATCACACCTTCGCAAGCTCATTTTCTGGAATCGATAGGACTAAAAGTTAAATATGGAAGACGCATTGACGGAAGTGTTTCATCGCGTACCCTACGTCAACCTGATAGTGGAAGCAAACCTAAGGACGGTGCATCCTAAAGTTAGCACCTTCAACAATTCCGATGAAATCAGTCTCGTGATCGATAAAGGTGATCTGATCACGGCAACCTTCAATAGCACGCTCTATCTAGAAGGAACGTTTACTGTTAAGGAAGAGGGCAAGACATTCACGCTGACTCATAACGCTCCCCTATGCCTCTTCGAAGAAATAAGATTCCTGCTAGGAGATCAGATTATCGAAACCTGCAGGCTGCCCGGCATAAGTTCAGCAATCAAGGGCGTAGTTTCCTACTCCCCCGCTCAATCGAAAGCTCTCACTAAAACAGGATGGCACCCTCTAGGCGAGAACCTGCAGATATCTCCAGACAAAAAATCATTCAGCGCCTCTATACCGTTAAGTCACATCCTGGGATTCGCCGAGGGTCATCAAAAGGACATCATAAACATGCGTCAAGAATTGGTTCTCGTTCGTGCTAAATCAGACTTGAACTGCTACAGCAGTGCCGATACAGATGTCACAATCACCTTGAGTAAAGTCGTATGGAAGGTGCCTCATGTGATTCCTAACGATGAGGAAAAGCTTAAGTTATATCATGGAATAAGTCAGAACGTATTGATTCCTATAGCATTCCACGAACGCAACCTAAACATTTACCCAGGCTTACCTCAAAGCAAAAACGTGGTGTGGTCAGTAAGAAGCAATACAGGATTTCAAAGACCTCAATGGGTATTGTGCGCCTTTCAAGTCAACAAGAATAATAATAGAGCCGCTACCGCTTTCGACGATGTTTCTTTACAGAACCTGGCTGTTTACCTTAACGAGCGTAGATATCCTTACGAACAACAAAACTACGATTTTGATAAGAATAGGTACATGTCTGCCTATGATGAGTATTTAGACTTCAGCTCGACGTACTATGGTAAGCGGGAAGCTTGCTCGACTATGCAGAATACAAAAAGTGTCCGATTTTCGTGGTGAACCTCACGAAGCAGAACGAGTCTATTCAAAACATAGTGCTGAATGTGAAATTGGACATTGAGTCCCGTAAGGATATACCCGCTAACACTACTGCATATTGTCTCATTCTTCACGACGTCGTGGTCGAGTATCAACCTTTCACAGGTCTCATAAGAAAACTTCAATGATTGCGGTAATAGACGTTCAGGCCTTCTGCACTTCGGGGTTTACTGCTAAAGAATTATCAGTGTGGGATGGTAGTAGGCTAAGTCACTACCTCTTCAAACCTCCTTTTCCATTTCGCTGCTTGAATGAAGATCTGAGAAGACAGGCAATATGGTTAGAACAAAATCATCACCGGGACTCGAGGTTTCGCTGACTTGATGGATCTCCCCGAGATCCTGTTATATGATACAGCTCATGTACACTCAAACGCAAAGAAAATGTCACCCCTATAAACTCGGGTCTCTACCGCCTTAATGAGTTTATGGCATATTGTAAATTATAACCGAGCGAGTTTCACACTCAGCTACCTACATTTTTTCGGTGTTTTTGAAAGGTTTTTTTTGTAAGAAATAATAATATGCTTAAAATAGTATATTATTACCCAAGGTTTAGACATACGCTATTATAGCCCTAGCGTTGATTTAAGACGCGTGGGCTATAATCGCGTGTCTAAACCGCGGTTAATATTTTTTCCATTACTAACATGTAAGTTATCCTGATCATTAAGTTATTTTAAAAAATGTTGACCGGTTAATTCTTCAGCGAGTAAAGCTGGCAACGTCGCTTGGTGTTTGAGATGTCAAACGTGTAATTGGTTTTAGTCACATCTTCTGTTTTCAACAGTAGAATTCTTGTTTTACGACCGTTATTAAAATACAATTTAACTATTAACAAATCAACATTCTTTTAACTAATACACAGGAAACACACACTACTTCCTCAGGAATTGTAAATAACATAAATTATAACAACTGTACAATTAACTATTATTTTGCTTCTAATTAATAAGCTTTTGTTTTTTCATTATATATACTATTTACTTTCCGATACGAAATATAATATATCTTAAGTTCAAAATAATAAGTTCAAGTAATCATTTATTAAAAATACACCCTTCATACAAAAAATTAGGTTATGTTAGAAATGTAATTTTTATGTGTTATAATATTTATTTTAATAGAAGGCATAGACTTTGACAGGTGGTTTAGCATTGTTTTCATTATTAACCTAGGTCAATAATATATATAATAGAGGCTTCTGGCAAGGGGTTAAGAAAATCAATTTCTGCACTAAACAACTCAAAAAGACACTAGAACATCGTACTCTTAGCCCCTGGGCTTTTATGAATGAGCAACGTTAAAATTTCCTGTATCTTTTTGGGGGTAGAATAAGGAGATTTCCAGGAATATTACATGCTTACTCATAATCTAGGAAACAGCCAGTTCATTGTTGTCTTAAAGTAGGTAAAATTTTCTCAGAATACCTAATCCTTTTTAAGACGGGAGCTTCAAAGGAGAATTTACAATATGCCATAAACTCATTACGGCGGTAGAGACCCGAGTTTATAGGGGTGACATTTTCTTTGCGTTTGAGTGTACATACTGTGTACTGTAAAGGCCTGGAGAAAGGTCAATACATACAAAAATTCCTATGGAGCAAAGTAAACATCCTTGAAGACTACGATTTCAAGTTGAAACTCTCGAGACCTGCCTGTCTCAATCATATTTTAGATATATGTCATTGTACTATAAATAATTGTAAATACCTATATGATGAAATAATTCAAAGTTAATAATAAAGATTTTTTTCAATATCGTTGTTTTATTAGTAGACTTTTAGTATTTTGATGCTATGCTAATCATGAATAAAAAGATGTATCTGCTGTACAATCAATGGGTTTGGTCTATACCTTTAGGAAAGAGAAAATTTGGAACTCCGATTTATATTCCTAAATAAGTCACATACTACTGCTGCTGTTATATCAATGTCTCCTAACCGTATAGATATTTGCTTGGTAAAGGATTTTGATGCTATGCTGATCATAAATAAAAAGGTAAATCTGCCATACATTTAGGAAAGAGAAAATTTGGAGCTACTATTCCTGACTGGCTTAGATTTATCTGAGGTTTAAGAAAATCATTGGTGTATTGATATTTGATTATGAGGTCATTCGATGATCCTTTTTCTTAACCTTATAATTCAACAGTATATATAATCTTTAAATAACGATGATATTTATGTAACTTTGAGGTAAATGTATAGGTATGTGTTTTATATTCATTTCTATTGGCACTAAACGGTCTTCCGGATCCTCAACGATAATAGGAGGATCTAGCGGCGTCAACATAAGGCTGTGTGGCTGTAATATGTGGCGGTGTGGAGGTAATATGTGGATGTATGGCTACAATATGTGGCTGTAATGTGTGGCTGTGTGGCGGTAGTATGTGGCTGTAATATGTAGCTGTGTGGCTGAAATATGTGGCTTTTAAATATGACTGTGTGGCTGTGTGGCGGTAATATGTGGCTGTACTATGTAGCTGTGTGGCGGTAATATGTGGCTGTAATATATGGTTGTGTGGCTGTAATGTGTAACTGTGTGGCGGTAATATGTGGCTGTAATATAGGGTTGTGTGGCGGTAACATGCATCTGTGTGACGCTATATAGATGTAGGTATAAATAGAGGTAGTAGCATCACCTCATTTATTTCTTTCGAGATGAAGATCCGTGTCTGTAATGTATGCAGTAAGAGTATTCGACAATCTGATTTTAGAGGTCATATTCATGATGGGTATAAAGCTCAATGTTTTAAATATTCTAAGAGATTCTCTCATCTCGATAGCTATAAAAGGCATATGAACGAAGCATGACAAAGAAAGCAATAAACATACTGTGAATTCCCCTATAGAAGATGAGGTCAGTGAGGTTGTAGCCCCTTCTTATGATTGGAGAACGTTTAGCGACTATTTAAGTGACGAAGAGCCTGAAATAAATTGGATGATTGTGCGCGGCCTAATAGACCGGCTTCGGCTTTATTATGGTATTTTGAAGGATAGTCTGTATACATACCATATAGCTATTGAAATAATAAACGAATAGAAACACTCAGGATTATTTCCGTCCTTCGCTTCATCTCGTGAAATAATAAATAATCTTAAAGATGTTTTGAATATAAAGTGTATTGAATTAAAATAAAGAGATTTTTTAACATATATTGTTTAACTAATCTTACTTGAAAACTAGTTTTGTCATTAAAACCTTTTAATACCTATCTTTTGTCGGAAGTTATACATAAAAAATCTGCTAATCTATGCTTCCTTAGGCTAAGCAGTTTAACTGTTGAGCTATACATGGAAAGCATGATCTGCAGGACATTTCGTAAAACTAGCTTTAATAATAAATTATTATTTTAATTTAAACGATCTTTTCTCTTATTTATATGAAATTATACTACATAGAAAACCGCAAGCTGATAACGCTCATTGACTTTTAAATTCTTTCGGTATATTTACACGATAGTTTTATCGTTATAAATTTATATCATATCGCAAACCCTATCGGTACAAATAAATGTAAATTTATGCGTCTTCTACAAGCTTCTCAGGATACTGGTAAAGGATCTCAAGAATGCTGGCGGTATTGTGAGATTTCATGTTGAGCTGAGGACTTAATAATATTCTCACGTTATCTAGCAAGTTGCCTGCTAACTGCAATGCGGAAATAATGGTGGTCATATAAAAAGTAGCAAACCCTATCTAGGCGATACCTCAGGCAATTTCTTAGAAAATGAACATCCCAAGTAATAAGAAGTTCGAGAAATCAAATGCGATATATAGAAATAATTTTTGACTTTTGTGGGTAATTTATGCTGATAAATTATAAGATACTTTACAGGTGTAAAATGTAGGAAATTGATAAACGGCTTTATTGGATTATGTAATAACTATAGTGACTGCCTTTCCTTAATAATTCATATTAATAATTTGTTTCTGAATAAATTATTCAATTTGTCTATTTTATGTATCTATGTTAATGATGATAAGAGCTTCCGGCTTCATGAATTTTTTAATCATATAAAACGACCTTTTAAGACCTATAACCGCAGGCTGCCTTTTCATTAATTGAAATTTACCTTTTTTTAATATAAATAATATAAACGATCAATTTTAATAATTCACTTATTATTATAAGACAGAAGCCGTTGATAAGCCTACTCGAATAAAAACCGCAATCTTCCTTTTTAGTCAAAAGTTAATTATCTTTCAATTTTAAAAGTTTTTTCTGAATGAGATAAAACATTCTTCTATAGGAAGTTGATATCCTAAGTGAGATAATAATAAAATGTGTTTAGATTATTTTTTTATTGATATAAAAGATTAACATACATTATTTCTTAATACTAAAATGTTTGAATAAATTTATAACATTTTGATTCCCCTTGTACATTTTGATATCTTACTTTAAGCGTTTTAATTCTATCAGAAAAGTATTTAATCTAATTTTTCCTAAATTACACATGTTTAAAATAGTTTTATGCGTCTTCTACAAGCTTCTCAGGATACTGGTAAAGGATCTCAAGAATGCTGGCGGTATTGTGAGATTTCATGTTGAGCTGAGGACTTAATAATATTCTCACGTTATCTAGCAAGTTGCCTGCTAACTGCAATGCGGAAATAATGGTGGTCATATAAAAAGTAGCAAACCCTGAATTTTTCAGCACCTCCAAATGATATTAAATGACTTCCTTCGCCTCCCACAAGTGGTCTAGAGTTTGTTGTCCTAAGGTGATGCTGCTGGAACCCTTAGATATTTTAATCATAGGTGGTGAATAGGATTTGACAGCCTTCAAACTGTATTGCTGCTGGGGTGTTTTGGGGCTCGGCGAAATATTCTATAATCTTCTGTTTATACTCAAATAATCCCTCGAACTCCTTAGGTAGAAAACTGATAGCACTCTTCTCACCTCCAATTTTAACGATAGGAGCAAATTGGATGTTTGGCCAATATCCTGTAGCAATGTACTTGGTCCTCGATTTATTTAGCCATAAGCTGCTTTGGGAGATCAACTGCTCGTATCGCTTCTGCGCCTCTGCGGTTTTTAGGAATTCGCTAAGTTGACTCACTGGAAAATTAATACAATAAATAAAAAAATAAATTAGAATGCAATAAAAAATTCTTACTTGCAGTATGTCGTTTGAATGATTCAGTGATGTAGCTTCAATGATTCAGAGATGTTGCTTCAATGATTCTTGGTGAAGAATTGATGAGCTTTCTGTAGGTGTGGCGTCTTGTTATTCTAAATCTACCTGAGTTCTCTCGGTGGTACGTATGTTAAAATAGAGCGGAAGTCACGTCCTGTTTCAAATTTTGGAACCCGATGTAAAATTTCGGAGCGGATGTAAAAGCCCGCTACAAATGGCAGGATGTAAAAGTTCGTTAAATTTTGGAGCGGATGTCGTGTCCTGTTTCTGGACCGGATGCTTCTGAAAATGCTTGGGCCGGATGTAAAAGTCCGTTAAATTTCGCAGCGGATGTCGTGTCCTGTTTCTGGACCGGATGCATCTGAAAATGTTTCGGACCGGATGCTTGGGACCGGATGCTGCATCCTGTTTCAAATTTTGGAGCGGATGCAAAAGTTCTTTACAAAGTTCATGACGTCATCGGTCGAGCTCAGACCGGAAGTGAAATAGATTTTTTGGGCCCATGTTAAATCCCATAAGAAAATGCCGCCGGAACGGTTTTGTTTTACTACTCGAGTGTTTTTCTTATAATAATAAGTGCATTAAATTTATTCAAGTGACAATTTACTTAGAAGTGCATTTTTTTTATTTGATAATGGAATTATCAAATATCATTACGATTGGATTTTGTAAATGGATATGAAATATAATTATTAAGCTAATTGACTTACCACAATTAAACAACCAACTGGATTTTGAATTCAATATATTAAAGCCAGTAATTATGGAAATATTTAAAAAAGGCGAGTGATCTTCTTTCTTTATTTTATTATGAAAGCAGAGAGCAGAGACATGCAGATTTTATAACAAAACAGTTGACAAACTGATGGCGAAAACATTTAAATATTTAAACGTGAGGTATTTAACAATTAATTATAGTACTTAAGAATTATGTTGATACCAGAAGTATTAATTCTCAGATAAAGAGAATTCGACTTATTTGGGATTGATAGTTCAAAAAAGGTATCCAAGTTTACATTTCCTTTATTTTTATTTTTTTTGTTTGTGTTAAGTTCTTTAAATAAATTTGTGTTGTATTAAAAAGGAGAAATTTCTTTATATTTGCTGCATATTACTGTGTTCCTAGATTTATATAATTATTTAGTGTCCTATTGAAGCGATCCGTTTGAGAGGCTCAAATTTGATAAAGAGTTAGCAATTTTAATTAGCCGGAGCAGAATCACTAGGTAAAAGAGAGTTTATACACACCCCTAATAGCATAACAATATGTATTTTCTATTTTAACTACAAGCTTTAATAAACTTTATAAAATTTCCAATACTAATGTAGTAAAATTATTAAAATGAATTGAAAACGTTTTATTTTTAAAATGTCTAGTTCTCTGGATTTAGCTTTTTGTAGCAAAAGTGTACGTACAAGTTTGATGTTTCGGGTTATTTATTATTGTGTGCTACCGTTCTAAAAAAGGTGTTTGGCGTTATTAGATTTTACTGGGTGTTTATTTCTGCAACACTGTACGTGTTCTTTGTCTCTTATATTGAGATTTTCAATGGATTGTCCAATATATAACGAGTTACGAAAAGACACTCCAACACCAAACATCAGATTTATGACACTCCCAAAACAACATCAAATTCTTACGCTTCTTCAGTTTCTGTAGCATGCACTTTACATGATTCTATTTGAAAACTTATTAATCACATAGTCGTTATTAATAATTTTTAATAGACCTTTTCTAATTTTAGATATGTATGCGACAGCCTGTACATTATGTGGCAAATCATATAAGCACAGGAGATCGTTGTGGCTGCACATCAAATATGAATGCGGGAAACCTCCACGATTTCATTACCATTTTTGTACTTTTAAAACAAAGCAGAAAGGAAATTTGAAGTCTCATTTGGTTTCGAAACACCCTCAGAATGCTTTATTAGACATTACTCTTTGTAACTGATGGCAAATAAAAATAACAAACTTTTTTCCACAATATATTAATTGAATTTGCATCTACTTTAGGTATTTATTCGAAGAATACTTTCCAAGAAACAGTTCAATGCATAGTAGTACTGCGTTTTGATGAAAATTATAATCTAGTTAAATAGAATATTAAGGTCAGCAAGGTCGTAACATCTGGTTACATTCTCGTTTTAAACGTAGCAATAACATATTTTATGCAGGCAGGCAATTTATTCACGATTTAATCGAAAACAAAATATAATGCCATCAACCCTGACTGATACATACAGCAAATGTTGTTTTCACTACATTATAATGAATAACTTAAGCGGTCATTATTTACTGGCAGACTTATTGAAAACTGCCCCGTGCCACAGTATATATAACAATCAGTAGGTTTACTTGTGTGCGGCACCATTGATGTTTTTAATCCACCTTCGAATATCACGCCTATAAACGAAGCAGTGCACCGATGTTTATCGGTCGGCATCGCCTACGAATGCTGGCAGATAATATCCAGTAACGTATTCAATAAAATACGAAATAGAATTGTTTGAATCAACAAAATTAATTGACGCCTTTGAACAATTAGTTTCTTATTAACTGAACTTAAATTAACGTACATAATTGAATATTCATTTACAAAACGAAAGCTTTATTGTTAATTATGTTTCAATATAATTATCTTTTTACTACTTTTGGATGATTTAAAATTTCTGTTAACGTCTTTTAAAGTGTAATACACTCGCAGTCGAGCGTGTAAATGATATACTATATTATTATTATACTTAAAATTATTGCACGAATGTAAAAATATTAATGATTTGAAGATGGATAAAAGCGTTTGACCACATTTTCATTTACACAAATATCTTGGAAGTGTTGAAAAAGTATTTCCATACATAAAATAAATTAAATAAAACTCATGTTTCGCATGCATGTACCGATAAACATTTTTTATCAAATAACCGCATTTATATCGAATAAAGTTTTTTCTAATTTATCAGAAGTTTGGTAATCTTTGTCAATTAAAACAATCTCTGCAACGTTTCCTGATTCTGTGTTTATTAATTCCGTAATAGGGACACTCGGACTACACAATTCGAGTTATACGGGACTGGCCAATTTGATGTGCTCGGTCGAGTGTATGAAGTATAACTGCTTTCTATGTACTGCCGGCACATTCCAGCTTGTTGTGTGGTGGATGGTAACTATTTGCGACAGTCACGTTACTGTATGTTATTTATACTGTGCCCGTGCGCAACCTAACCGGTTCTCAACGGTTTTTTAAAGTTTATTCAGTTTACTTAGTTTGTAAAAGGGCTGTTATTGTATATCAGTTTTTTTTGTTTATTGTGTGTAGATCGGTTTACGTTTTTATGTAACATATAAATTATGTAATGTCCTATTTTTTTCCTGAATAAACATTGTCACTTTTTATTTATTATCCATGACTCGCTGGGAGAATCGCAGCTAAAACAGCATTAGCTGTAATACATGATTTTATACTTTAAGTTGGAATGGAAAAAGAACATTAGTTTTATTGTGCTTTTACTAATTAATATAACTAGAAACTTCGTAATTAACCAACGACGGGCGACCATCACAAGACGGGTTTATACCGAGAAAAAAGTAACATCGTTACCGAAATACGCATTGGCAATTAGTCAAATACAATGTGTGGTTAGGAGACACCGTTAAATATAGAGTTGTCAATAGGTAGTTCAAATATCTGAACTATATCTGAAAAAAATATCTGAAGGTATATAACTATCTACCACATTAGTTATTAACAAAAAATTATAGTTTAAAAGATTAGCGGAATAGTTGCTTAGCTTTAGTTTGTAACGGGTTATTTTAATTTTGATTATTTCTTGTATTTTAAAATACTATTCCTGAACCCGGTCCTGTATTTTCTAAAATTTCCTAATACATTATTTTAGCATTTTTAGGCAAGAAAATATTTTCAATTGAAATCCGGTTATCTTTTTTATTTCGGCAAATGTGTAGGAACTACGGACGCATAGGGCATTCGAGCATTGAGTCTTGAACGCAGATTATCGTTATTTAGGTGAACACTTGCGAATTGTGTTGATTTGGTTTAGTAAATTGTAATTACACCTCGCAGTTTTGTGAAATTAAATTAATAATAATTTAAATTGTTATTTGAATAATTCTGTTGTGGTGGATTCCTAAGAAATGGGGTTTTTCATATCAACACAGTTTTAAATTTAGTTGGAGCTAAATTCGACGTTGTCGGTTCTTATTCGCATTTTTATGTTCCCAAAGATTTCGCTTTTTTTCAAGCACTAAGCCTTCTCCAGCAAGGTAAACTTTTCTTTAATTTACTATAAATTAATTACTTTTATTACCACCAATCATTTATTTTAGGCTTTTAGTTTATGGCAAGTTTTTCCGATAAGTTGCAATAATTATAGGCGCTAGCAAATTTTGCGCAGTGGACCGTACTCGCCCAACTCGTTGAGGCTATAAATTCATTCACGCTATCCAAGACTGATGCATGAGGCGTTTTGATCCATTTAGTTTGGTTTTTGGTGGCATTGTATGGCACTATGGATAATTAATTAAAACCTTTTTTTTATGGTATGGCAGCTGCAGTGGAAACACGAGATTGACAAGGTCAGATATTTATGTTAGTTTTATATCATTGTCTACAAGGACTACAATCAATATTTAAATATATATTTTTTTTAATACCAGTAACTTGTATACATAGATAAAACCTGAGTAATTATTGGTGTATTGTAATGGTATTTAATTTTGTACACTTGCTATCCTATATTTTGTATTTCTTTTGTGTGAACATGAAGGTAAACGTCTAATCTCCAAGGATATCTATACTATTTCACTATTGAATATCTGTTTACATCATATATCATCAAGATAATAATATATGACTTTTTTCTTGGTTTCATATATAGCTTACATATGTTTTTATATACGATTTGTCTTGAAGTCGATCAAGTGATAGCCACTAAGGATTTTAATATGTATTATTTTGGGGTAATAAATAAAATTTAAAAGTAATCTGTTCCAATTGCTCAATTGTTTTCTTGAGTTAGAAGTACTGTTCAAGATTTGCTTATCTTTTCTTTACAGGTTAAGTAATTTAAATGTTGCAGTAGCTGCGGGTTGACGTTTAACCGTTTGAGGCCAGCGGTTTACCAATTCTTTTTTTTTTTGTAAACGTGTGGCGCCTAGTTTGTTTTATTTTAAATCCACCCCATCTTCACTGAGTGTGTTGGGCAATCATGGTAACCCTTGTCTGGCAACTATAGTGAATTTATTTGCCCCAAACCAGGATGCGGGAAGCAATTTAATTTAAAAGGAAATCTTAAAAAGCATATAATTGCTAGTAGGTATTGCCCCCATTGAGATACCCCCACTCCTTTTTTTTTTGGCCACGCCTACTGCTCTCTGATTGGCTATCCCTACTCCTGTAGCTCCTACCCTTGCTTCTGATTGGTCGACGACATCTCCCACTCCTATCCCTACTCAGCGGCCATTTTGAATCGCCATTTTGAATCGCCATCTTTGATCGCCATTTTGAATAGCCATTTTGAATCGCCATTTTGAATAGCAATTTTGAATCGCCATTTTGAATAGCCATTTTGAATCGCCATCTTGGATCGCCATTTTGAATAGCCATTTTGAATAGCCATTTTGGATCGCCATTTTGAATCGCCATTTTGAATAGCCATTTTGAAATGTCATTTTGAATCTGTCAATTTTGAATGTCATTTACATATCCGCCATTTTGTATCTATCATTTTCAATTTGTCATCTTAGATTTCCCGCCCTTGGATTTGAATTTTTAGTACTGCTACTGCCATCTATCGGTGACGTCATGTCAACGGTATAGTAGATTCCTCTCTCTCGCTCTCGCTTGGCTCAGGCCCTCTCTCTCGCTCTCTCTCTCTCGCTTGGCTCTGGCACTCTCTCTCGCTCGGCTCTCGCTCTGGCTCTCTCTCTCTCTCTCTCCCTCTCTCTCTCTCTCTCTCCCTCTCTCTCTCACTCTCGCTCTAGCTTGTCATTTCCAACTTGTCAATGTTTCCCGCCCTTGGATTTGAATTTTTAGTACTGCTACTGCCATCTATCGGTAACGTCCTGTGATCGGTATAGTAGACATCTATACGCCTATAGATAGGCAACCTGTTACACTTTTTTATAAAAATCAATTTTGGAGTAACCGGGGTTCGAACGCTCAACCATCTGATTAGAACTCCATAGCTTAACCCCGAGACCACGGAGCTTGTCTTTTAAATTACTGCATATGAGTTATTTATAAAAATGCTTTCACGTATATTTGATTAAAACCAATTTATTTAAAAATAATTCCCGGAAAATATTTATAAATATTGTAGATTAATAATATTAAATCTTTAGGATTCAAAAATTATAAGCCAATTATGAGATGATTATTATGTGATTATGTCATTGAGATGAGACAATTATTAACCTTATATGAGCCAATAGTGAAGAAACTCAAGAAATTTTTCTTGATACATCTTAAATATAACAATTTGAAAACTATATACAGATATTATTACTACATGAGGCCCGTAACATCAGTCGATCCGCGGCTTTTTATATCAGTACAAAATCAAACAGTTGTTATACTTTCCATGATTACTTTATAGTCGGGTATGTAGTACCATTATTATCCTACATTAACTTATATGAAAAATGAGATCGGTGAGGTAAAAACATGACGTCTTGATTGTAAAATTTATTTTCTGTAACGATGATTTCACCATTGCTAATGAATTTCCAATTAGCGGGTGTAGAAAGTTAAAATTCAAACATGAAAGACTATTGGCTTAATCGAAATATTTTAAAAGTTGCCGACGGCTAATTATTATTTAATAACAACCGTAAATTCTGAGTAAATCTGTTTGGATATTTCCTGAAGCCTAAATCAATTTTGTTTGTATTAAAATCTAGAAATTTCAGAAAAACGGTTTTAAAATAAATTGTATATAGTTATCCATTGTGAAATAAAAAAATGCAAGAATAAAATACGTACACGGATTAAACTAAACTATATATTAAGAAATATTAATTACGGCTTTTATAGCATCTTACAGGAAAAAGATTACAGTCAATCAAGATCACAACACATATCATTAACTAGATATCATAAATAAATATATTATATACTGAAGGTAAAGACATGAGGATATCCATCGTTTGACTACTGTCTATTTATTAAAACAAATAAGTTATGAAATGAAGCAGGGAGTCTATTCAATGAACATTGCCTAATACTTTTATGATTTTTCTAGCCTATAGATCAGCAGTTAGAAACACGGGCCTGCTAAATGCCTGCAATTCACCTACCCTATCAATATGTTGTACAATTTTAGATATGTAATGTATACGTTTTCTTTCTTACTTAAGTCTATTTTGTTTGTATGTTTGTAATATTTAGACATTTACGAAAATTAAATCAAGCTGAACAGCAGATTACTATTTTAAATTTAATAGATCATACGAATTATCTTACCCTGTTCTGAATGACTGCTTTGTACAAATTGTGCATTATTTGTAAATGCTCTCTGAACTAAAATATTCATATATGAGAGAAATGTTATATAAGTCAATACAGCCCTATAACTATCATTTATTGAGCTATACAAAGAGATTTATATCTACGCTAAACTAAAGATTAATAGAAGTATTGCATTCCTGATATCATAAGATAACGATAAAACACATGATTATTCTTAGTCTAAGGTCTAATTTAGGTAGTCAAATTGTAGGTAATCGAATTGTAGGTACATACCATGATGTGATATCATACAATTATATTCTAGTAAGAATTGTAATAAAGTCACTCCTATAAATAACAACATTCTTTATCACGATCATCTATCATTATCATAATCATCTAATGTCATGCAGAGTCAGCAGCTAGCTCCTAAGTTCGTATATGCGAGAATCGGTATTATATAACACACACATCAGTCTACATTCATTGCTCTAATATTGATAGGAACTTTCTAGAATCTTTAAAGTTGTACTACATATATTCAACTAATTTGAATATACGATAACTGATACTCATTATACTTCTATGCACACAATCGAGGTATCAGTACACTCCAACCGCGTGATCAAGATTGTTGTATTCAAATCAAGCATCACTAAACGTATTCTTCATATATGAAATCATAAAATTCGAGTCTAACTACTGACGAGGTGAAAGAATAGTTGCAATCGGTTTATGGCCATACCAGGCTCCCTATGATTATTATAAATGTCTCAACAGAATAAAAAGGGTGAAATGAATATAACTTATAGGATTTAATCAAACTAGAAGAATATCGATATATCCTACGTTGAGAAAATAATTATACTATGTAAGCATCGATACGCTACATATGATTGCGAGCCTGAGTATAAGCATAAACCCTATACTACAGATTTTTATCCTTTTTCATTATATCTACTACAGACGAGGTGAATGAATAGGTACATTTAACATGCGTATGCTACAATTATCTAATTTCTAGTTTTCTAGACGTAATGTAATTTTGAACAGATTTTAACCCTTTTCGTTATATCTACTACCCTTGTAAGCGATTTCTACATATACGTTCTTATTGTTTATACACCATATAGATATTCGTAGCATCTAAAGTAAACGGGGTATAATATTTAAAAACACACTGTAGAAAACATATTAGCAGAAAAAGGGAATACATAAATACAGTATGTTTTGTATGATGAGTTGTCGTCAGTTTAAAAGAAATAAGTTCGTCGCCATATTTAAACGTTATTTTACAATACATCATACATTTTCAATAGCTTCGAAATACGCAGATATGTAATAATATACTATATACTCTTGTAGGTTATTCAACGTATCTATAGTAAACTCTTATGATTAATAATAATCTGTAACCTTATTGTTTTTTATTACATCACAGGTTAGAGCATACGAATATAATTTAGGTTAGAGCCTACGAATACATTTTTAGGGCAGAACGTAGGGAGCAGAGTAAGTACAAAACAACATACTTTCATACAAGAACGTTTATTGATACGAGTAGTTTCGACGCTACTTAAGACATAATACATAACTTATATATATAATATCTATTAAAATAGTACATTTCGTATACACTAATAATGGTACTACATACCCGACTATAAAGTAAACATGGTAAGTATAACAGCCGTTTAAAAGAATAGATAGTAAATTAAACTATATCTAATTATTTTATAAAATACTATGTTAACTAAGAGGTTATATACAGAATATATACGCCTGTATTCGACCTCTAGAGGGTTCATAAGACTAGATTAGACCAGACCAGACCAGACCAGACCAGACCAGACCAGACCAGACCAGACCAGACCAGACCAGACCAGACCAGACCAGACCAGACCAGACCAGACCAGACCAGACCAGACCAGACCAGACCAGACCAGACCAGACCAGACCAGACCAGACCAGACCAGACCAGACCAGACCAGACCAGACTAGACCAGACCAGACCAGACCATACCAGACCAGACCAGACCAGACCATAGCAGACCAGACCAGACCAGACCAGACCAGATCAGACCAGACCAGACCAGACCAGACCATACCAGACCAGATTAGACTAGACTATAGATGATGGACAGTAAAATCATGAACAATTATACCACCTGTAATATAATAGAGCTTACTTGATATTTTAAAATTAGTGGCTGAATCTAATTATTACAGTAATTCAATTGTAGAAACTGAAGATGTAATCTTTAAAACATCTAAAGTTAGGAGTTTTTAGTAGTCAGGTTAGATTAATGGAGGGTGTTATAATCAAATCGTTTTTAGAAACTATTTGTTTTGTAAGATTGGCGCCGTAAGGAAAAACAACATAGCTGTAGTCTTGATTTTGAAATTGAGATAGCTCGGAACAAAACGATGAATACAAAGTTTAGAAGTTTATTTCAAAATTCTGTGATAAAAAACATTAATTCTTCTTTACTTTAAAACCCAAAATTGCATGATAAATCAATATAATATTAATATAAATGATTAAATTAAATGAAGCAATCTAGGTTAGACCCCCAAAAATTATATTAAGGTTATAGATTTTAGACTCCGGTTGTTGCAAAGATTCAAGAATCTCTATTAAGATTAGTTCATAAAACATTTATTAGGTTAGAGCATGTAGCTACTTACAAAAAATCTCTATTAAGATTAGTTCATAAAATATTTATTAGGTTAGACCATTGTAGCTACTTACAAAATCGTCATTAACATTCGAAAAACTTACATATGATATTAGTTGGGTTACAGTCTACGAATATATTTTAGGTTAGATTTAGGTCGCGCGCGACCTAAATCTAACCTATGTTGTTTTTCCTTACGGCGCCAATCTTACAAAACAAATAGTTTCTAAAAACGATTTGATTATAACACCCTCTATTAATCTAACCTGACTACTAAAAACTTCTAACTTTAGATGTTTTAAAGATTACATCTTCAGTTTCTACAATTGAATTTCTGTAATAATTAGATTCAGCCACTAATTTTAAAATATCAAGTAAGCTCTATTATATTACAGGTGGTATAATTCATGATTTTACTGTCCATCATCTATAGTCTAGTCTAGTCTGGTCTGCTATGGTCTGGTCTGGTCTGGTCTGGTATGGTCTGGTCTGGTCTGGTCTGGTCTGTTCTGGTCTGGTCTGGTCTGGTCTGGTCTGGTCTGGTCTGGTCTGGTCTGGTCTGGTCTGGTCTGGTCTGGTCTGGTCTGGTCTGGTCTGGTCTGGTCTAATCTAGTCTTATGAACCCTCTAGAGGTCGAATACAGGCGTATATATTCTGTATATAACCTATTAGTTAACATAGTATTTTATAAAATAATTAGATATAGTTATATTTACTATCTATCCTTTTAAACGGCTGTTATACTTACCATGTTTACTTTATAGTCGGGTATGTAGTACCATTATTAGTGTATACGAAATGTACTATTTTAATAGATATTATATATATAAGTTATGTATTATGTTTTAAGTAGCGTCGAAACTACTCGTATCAATAAACGTTCTTGTATGAAAGTATGTTGTTTTGTACTTACTCTGCTCCCTACGTTCAGCCCTAAAAATGTATTCGTAGGCTCTAACTTAATCTAACCTAAATTATATTCGTATGCTCTAACCTGTGATGTAATAAAAAACAATAAGGTTACAGATTATTATTAATCATAAGAGTTTACTATAGATACGTTGAATAACCTACAAGAGTATATAGTATATTATTACATATCTGCGTATTTCGTAAGACATATGTAGAAATCGCTTACAGGGGTAGTAGATATAACGAAACAGGTTAAAATCTGTTCAAAATTACATTACGTCTAGAAAACTAGAAAATTAGATAATTGTAACATACGCATGTTAAATGTACCTATTCATTCACCTCGTCTGTAGTAGATATAATGAAAAAGGATAAAAATCTGTAGTATAGGGTTTATGCTTATACTCAGGCTCGCAATCATATGTAGCGTATCGATGCCTTACATAGTATAATTATTTTCTCAACGTAGGATATATCGATATTCTTCTAGTTTGATTAAATCCTATAAGTTATATTCATTTCACCCTTTTTATTCTGTTAAGACATTTATAATAATCATAGGGAGCCTGGTATGGCCATAAACCGATTGCAACTATTCTTTCACCTCGTCAGTAGTTAGACTCGAATTTTATGATTTCATATATGAAGAATACGTTTAGTGATGCTTGATTTGAATACTACAATCTTGATCACGCGGTTGGAGTGTACTGATACCTCGATTGTGTGCATAGAAGTATAATGAGTATCAGTTATCGTATATTCAAATTAGTTGAATATATGTAGTACAACTTTATAGATTCTAGAAAGTTCCTGTCAATATTAGAGCAATGAATGTAGACTGATGTGTGTGTTATATAATACCGATTCTCGCATATACGAACTTAGGAGCTAGCTGCTGACTCTGCATGACATTAGATGATTATGATAATGATAGATGATCGTGATAAAGAATGTTGTTATTTATAGCAGTGACTTTATTACAATTCTTACTAGAATATAATTGTATGATATCACATCATGGTATGTACCTACAATTCGATTACCTACAATTTGACTACGTAAATTAGACCTTAGTCTAAGAATAATCATGTGTTTTATCGTTATCTTATGATATCAGGAATGCAATACTTCTATTAATCTTTAGTTTAGCGTAGATATAAATCTCTTTGTATAGCTCAATAAATGATAGTTATAGAGCTGTATTGACTTATATAACATTTCTCTCATATATGAATATTTTAGTTCAGAGAGCATTTACAAACAATGCACAATTTATACAAAGCAGTCATTCAGAACAGGGTAAGATAATTCGTATGATCTATTAAATTTAAAATAGTAATCTGCTGTTCAGCTTGATTTAATTTTCGTAAATGTCTAAATATTACAAACATACAAACAAAATAGACTTAAGTAAGAAAGAAAACGTATACATTACATATCTAAAATTGTACAACATATTGATAGGGTAGGTGAATTGCAGGCATTTAGCAGGCCCGTGTTTCTAACTGCTGATCTATAGGCTAGAAAAATCATAAAAGTATTAGGCAATGTTCATTGAATAGACTCCCTGCTTCATTTCATAACTTATTTGTTTTAATAAATAGACATTAGTCAAACGATGAATATCCTCATGTCTTTACCTTCAATATATAATATATTTATTTATGATATCTAGTTAATGATATGTGTTGTGATCTTGATTGACTGTAATCTTTTTCCTGTAAGATGCTATAAAAGCCGTAATTAATATTTCTTAATATATAGTTTAGTTTAATCCGTGTACGTATTTTATTCTTGCATTTTTTTATTTCACAATGTATAACTATATACAATTTATTTTAAAACCGTTTTTCTGAAATTTCTAGATTTTAATACAAACAAAATTGATTTAGGCTTCAGGAAATATTTCAAACAGATTTACTCAGAATTTACGGTTGTTATTAAATAATAATTAGCCGTCGGCAACTTTTAAAATATTTCGATTAAACCAATAGTCTTTCATGTTTGAATTTTAACTTTCTACACCCGCTAATTGGAAATTCATTAGCAATGGTGAAATCATCGTTACAGAAAATAAATTTTACAATCAAGACGTCATGTTTTTACCTTACCGATTTCATTTTTCATATAAGTTAATGTAGGATAATAATGGTACTACATACCCGACTATAAAGTAATCATGGAAAGTATAACAGCTGTTTAAAAGAATAGATAGTAAATATAACTATATCTAATTATTTTGTACTGATATAAAAAGCCGCGGATCGACTGATGTTACGGGCCTCATGTAGTAATAATATCTGTATATAGTTTTCAAATTGTTATATTTAAGATGTATCAAGAAAAATTTCTTGAGTTTCTTCACGATTGGCTCATATAAGGTTAATAAATATGTCTCATCTCAATGACTCATGATAATAATCATAATTGGCTTATAAGTTTTGAATCCTAAAGATTTAATATTATTAATGTACAATATTTATGAATATTTTCCGGGAATTATTTTTAAATAAATTGGTTTTAATCAAATATACGTGAAAGCATTTTTATAAATAACTCGTATGCAGTAATTTAAAAGACAAGCTCCGTGGTCTCAGGGTTAAGCTATGGAGTTCTAATCAGATGGTTGAGCGTTCGAACCCCGGTTACTCCAAAATTGATTTTTATAAAAAAGTGTAACAGGTTGCCTATCTATAGGCGTATAGAAGTCTACTATACCGATCACAGGACGTTAACGATAGATGGCAGTAGCAGTACTAAAAATTCAAATCCAAGGGCGGGAAACATTGACAAGTTGGAAATGACAAGCGAGAGCGAGAGAGAGAGAGAGAGGGAGAAAGAGAGAGAGAGCCAGAGCGAGAGCCGAGCGAGAGAGAGAGAGAGAGAGAGAGAGCGAGAGAGAGGGCCTGAGCCAAGCGAGAGCGAGAGAGAGGGCCTGAAACAAGCGAGAGCGAGAGAGACGAATCTACTATACCGTTGACATGACGTCACCGATAGATGGCAGTAGCAGTACTAAAAATTCAAATCCAAGGGCGGGAAATCTAAGATGACAAATTGAAAATGATAGATACAAAATGACGGATATGTAAATGACATTCAAAATTGACAGATTCAAAATGACATTTCAAATGACTATTCAAAATGGCGATTCAAAATGGCGATCCAAAATGGCTATTCAAAATAGCTATTCAAAATGGCGATCCAAGATGGCGATTCAAAATGGCGATTCAAAATGGCGATTCAAAATGGCTATTCAAAATGGCTATTCAAAATGGCGATTCAAAATGGCTATTCAAAATGGCGATTCAAAATGGCTATTCAAAATGGCGATCCAAGATGGCGATTCAAAATGGCTATTCAAAATGGCGATTCAAAATGGCCGCTGAGTAGGGATAGGAGTGGGAGATGGCGTCGACCAATCAGAAGCAAGGGTAGGAGCTACAGGAGTAGGGATAGCCAATCAGAGAGCAGTAGGCGTGGCCAAAAAAAAAGGAGTGGGGGTATCTCAATGGGGGCAATACCTACTATTGCTGTACATGGAAATGTAGAATTAGCATAGGAACGTACATGCACAAACGTAGTATTCTTACCGTAGGTAATTTATGTATTAGGCAGATTTAAATGTCGTAATGTTTATGTTTAATTAGTTTAGTATTAATAATAAATTAATGCGAAATAATACCTTTAGTTTTTGTAGGATATCGGAAGAGACGATGATTGAAAAAGATTCGACCTTACAAATGTGGTAATTGCTCTAGATGTTATACTCTGTTAAGGAGCTTGAAGAGACACCAGAACGTAGAATGTGGAAAAGAGCAGAAATCACCTGTAGTTACTGCCCCTCAAGTTTTATTATAAACAAGAATTGCAATCTCATACATTCAAAAGACATTATCATGTCATTATCTAAGTGTAACCTACTAGATTTACAATAATTTTATACGCATTATTCCAATATACTTTCTTGATTCTTTGCTTAGGGTTATACTACTAACAAAACTACTTTCTGCTTCTGGAGGTTTTATTATATTTACGTTACAATTATTTAAAAATAATTCCCGGAAAATATTGATAAATATTGTACATTAATAATAATAGGAAAAATGCTTTTTGAATCCTAAAGATTTATTTTAATTTAATGTAAGACATTACTGAATAACTAATATTTTGCAAATCTTTCTAGTCATCAAATTTTGGTTGGTATGGTGCAGTTGGTAAGAATACTTTGCATTAATTATTATTATTGTTATTATTATTGATATTTTTATCTTGAATGACTACACAGGTGTTTGCAGGCTGCTTTGTAAATTGCAAATATGTATTTGTTCTAGAACAAAATGAAGTTTCTTAGTATTTAAAGACTGTTTCACTATATATTAATAAAAGTCACATAAAATAATGTTCTACATTAATTTAAAATTGAAATTTGAAGTCTAGTTAAAATTCTCATTTACTTCAATCATTATTACTAATGTGTGAATTACGTACAATACAATTATAAATCCAATTATGATTATTATCATGAGTCATTGAGATGAGACAATTATTAACCTTATATGAGCCAATCGTGAAGAAACTCAAGAATTTTTTCTTGATACATCTTAAATCACATTGAAACAATTATTACGTATGACACGAGTCGGTTTAAATTAATTATAAATCTAAACGTCGTAGGGTTTATTTATTACAATAAAAATAGCCCAGATTAGATTATTAGCATGATAAGATTTACCAAAACTTACTTAAATACATACAAAAAATACATTTTAAAAATTAGGATGTAACCCCCGAGCTGTTAATGAAAAGCAATTAACGACCTCGTTTATACTGTTCCCCAAATTAGATTATTAGAAAAACAATTTTTCTAATTGCTCGGAAAATAACTAAAAATGACAACTTAATAACAAGTTACATAATACATGTTTAGTATTTCTTATATATTTTTAATATTGTTTATTTAGGGAAAGCATAACTGTCAAAGAAGAGTTGTTCTAAAATAATGTTCATGACGTGCCTAAAACTGATATATAAACTGAACGGGTTTTAAAAATAAATCATTGTGAAAGAGTTTCGGAATCATCAAGACGCTATCCTACCTTCAACAACTGTATATTTAATTAAATCAGGTATGTTTTATTTTTCATTAGCTTATATATTAAAATACTATCTCATTTACGATATGTAATATGTAAATGTTTTAGATTGACTTCAATACAAAACTTTAATATTATAGCAGTATAATCAAAATGGATATCGTGAAACTTTTCAACAGTATAGCAGAAGATAAACCAATTGTATCCACAGAGATGTTAGAAATCAATAAGGCTTATAAAATTTTAAGTCTGAAGGAAATGGACACCAGATATGGAAGATCGATTTTAGTCGAGTTAAATAATTGTAAAATATTTCTACCAAAGAGATATAGCGAAAAAGTCGATAAGACTCTTATAGACGAGATCAATAGATTAGGTAATTTTTCAGTAACTATAACATCATTCAAAACATATGGCAGACATCATCAGAAGACGCCGGTGCTTGAGATGAAACAACTAGAAAAAGGTAATTTTTTTTTAAATAATTTGATAAAAATATCTAAAAAGTATAAGACTCTAATTACATATTTTATTCTTTTACAGACTAAACAAGCAATGAACTGGAAGTAGATGACTTTTTAATATTTTTCTATATTTATGTATATTTTAAAAAAATTAAATAAACTTTTTATTGAATCGGTGTTTAATTTTTTTGTTTGTAGTTGGAGGTTGAAACTTTTTTCATCCTATATATCACTACACAATAAGATAATAGATATAATATTTCATAGAAAACGTTTATTATGAATTAATATCAGGAGAAAATAGTATACTATTTTTCGTTTTATTTTTAAACCAAAATAAGCAGTATGCTTTAGTTGTATTAGTAAATGGCTTGACCGATTCAAGCTGTAATCTAATATCTACAGTTGAATCTTTAAAAACTCTCTAACTGCTCTGAACAATCAATTACAAAAACTGGATAAGTTTCTGACGTATAGGTAGATAATTCCAAATTTTAATCCGTTTTCATTAATCAGTAGACCTAACATAACATTAGTTTTACCGTAGGAAGAAGGACCGCTCAGAATTGCTCTACAGGAAACAGTCTGACACTAGGTTATTCAGATCAAATATTACTTACAAATCGGAAAGGATATCTATGAAACTCGTGCTGGATTAATTGTAGGAACCTGAATGCGTGGCAGCATCCGTAGCTATTGCATCAACCGTTTCCTCGCATAGCTTTTAGTTTATCTGTGAGAAATTCTATTTTATTTAGTACATAAGGCGTAGATTAGATTATTAATCTACCCAAAAGATTCACCGACAAACTTACTGAAGATAAAGTGGTCAATCTCAACCAGAACATAGCGAATAAAACTCTGTCTCTACGATTGGTTTACCTAGGTAAAGTAAAGACAGAAAGATATCAACTGTATGCTGACTGTATGTTTATCGAGACGAATAAGGTATGAAATGTAACAGGTATTCTATTCAATGAGCATTGCCTAATACTTTTTTCTGATTCTTCTTCTAGCCTATGGATCCGCAGTTAGAAACATGGACCTGCTAAATGCCTGCAATTCACCTACCCCATCAGTATGTCGTACAATGCAAACATTTAATATTATTATTAAAATTTTATAAATAAAAACGATAAAAGAAGTTTATAGTTTTCATTTATTTTTATGTTAAACATATACGGTAGCAGGATCTAGATCGATGTATACAAATTCATATATGACAGAAATGTTATGTATCTCAATACATACCTAAAACGTATTCTTCGTATATTCAGTAAAGCTACCCATTTTTTCTAGACATTCGAATTTTGAACAGCTTAATAATATGTTTTCTCATTTAATCATAATTAGGTTGACTTTATATAGTATTTTTCAGGAAAACCTTCTTCAGAAAAACCCTAATGATTCTTTAATTTACATAAAAAAAATAATTTAAAACATTTGATTACACAATAATCCCATTTTCGATACCTTCGAAATATAAGTCTATAACATATGTTTGTAATAGGTCCTTATAACTTTGAAACACAGGGTAGTTACCTCTTGCAGAATTTACAGTTATGAGAACCCTCAAGACTTAACCTGGAGAAATAAATTAGATAAATATTTTACTTTTATTGAAACGATAACTTTGCATACTAATATATGAAAATAATATAATGTATATCGCCTGATAAATAAAATTGAAATTATTCTTATTCTTTTACAATTAAATTATTCTTTTACAATGAAATGTGTTTTGAAAAAACACGATGAAACTTTATGTATATTAATGCAGGAGTTCTGTTAACGCATTCGTTATTTAGAGATTCACTTATAAGTACACTATCTATTTAGCTGATTCAATAAAAATTTCGTTATTTTTTAAATTCCTAACGAGGGACCTACTGATAAGCGTTATATTATACCAGGTACGTATGATACTCTACTGCTGATTGCATACCTGATGAACGCAGTTGTACAAAGTAATATAGGATATACGTTACAGAGAAGTTTAATTTTCCGTGCAACAAATGACCTATATATATTTTATGTACAATGCTGACATTAACATATTTAGCGCATACCTGTTGAACATAGCTCTACAAAGTAATATTTAAAAGACTTAAAAGGCTTATATTTTAGAGATCGGATACAGTCGCATATATTCCTGTATATTACCTCTAAATTTTACTTTAACAATACATGTGTCAGGTTTGGCGTAAATAACAATTAGGGATATCAAAGCCATACTAACTGAACGCTAACATAATATGCTCTACAGGTCAAACTCAATTAATTAACCCTGGGGCTATACATCCTTAGGCTAGAAACAGTCTTGAAACAAAAAATGGCTGAGTCCACCCTGTTAGACAAGAAATCAGAGTATGGGCGTGATAAATAAAACATATAAAGTTATTTTATAAACATTTATTTAGTATACATAACATAATACAAGAATATAGATCATAAGTTGTTTTCTATGACGACTGTTGTAGTTCTACGGGTCTCTGAGTTGTCGTATGCCCTCGCAGAAATACTGATACGTATAAAGTCCGACGACTGACTCATTGGAACTGTACCGGTAGCCTTTTCCTTGTTCAACTCTTCGTTACTATCATAGTTGGTAAACGAGGAACCACATTCATCAATACCCAAATGCATGGTTGAAGTCATATCTTCTTCTTCTTCTTCTGTCTCAACGATATCAGTAGGTCCATTTGCTTCCTTTACCAGAGCTGTCTTTACAACATCTGCGTTATTATCTACGTTTTTTAAATGTCTTTTATAGCTGTCGATACGTGAAAGATATTTGAAGCAATTAGAACACCGGACTTTGATTGATTCGTGAACGCTTTTCGTATGTCTTTTTAAGTTGTCAGAGCTTGAAAAAGTTTTGACACAGCTAGAACAGCAGATTCTGTTTGAATCGTGTATGGTTTTTACGTGTATCTTGCAGGTGAATGGCCTCGCGAAAGACTTGAAGCAAACCGGATACTGTATTTTGCAATCCTGTCGACCAGCGCCATTCTTCTTCTTACGCTGCTCCATCTCGACTAATGAAGGAACAGGAACACTACCCGTCTATTTATACTGATCGACCAGAGCAATCGGTTGTTCTCGGTTACAATCTTAAGCGCTCGGAGATTTCAGCCTATGCGACTGCAGACAAAAAAAAGAAAAAACGTATGTATGTATCTCTGTAACGTATATAGTAATATAGTAATATAGGATATTACTTTGTACAACTGCGTTCATCAGGTATGCAATCAGCAGTAGAGTATCATACTTACCTGGTATAATATAACGCTTATCAGTAGGCCCCTAGTTAGGAATTTTAAAAATAACGAAATTTTTATTGAATCAGCTAAATAGATAGTGTACTTATAAGTGAATCTCTAAATAACGAATGCGTTAACAGAACTCCTGCATTAATATACATAAAGTTTCATCGTGTTTTTTCAAAACACATTTCATTGTAAAAGAATAATTTAATTGTAAAAGAATAAGAATACTTTCAATTTTATTTATCAGGCGATATACATTATATTATTTTCATATATTAGTATGTAGTTATCGTTTCAATAAAAGTTAAATATTTATCTGATTTATTTCTCCAGGTTAAGTCTTCAGGGTTCTCATAACTGTAAATTCTGCAAGAGGTAACTACCCTGTGTTTCAAAGTTATAAAGACCTATTACAAACATATGTTATAGACTTATATTTCGAAGGTATCGAAAATGGGATTATTGTGTAATCAAATGTTTTAAATTATTTTTTTTATGTAAATTAAAGAATCATTAGGGTTTTTCTGAAGAAGGTTTTCCTGAAAAATACTATATAAAGTCAACCTAATTATGATTAAATGAGAAAACATATTATTAAGCTGTTCAAAATTCGAATGTCTAGAAAAAATGGGTAGCTCTTACTGAATATACAAAGAATACGTTTTAGGTATGTATTGAGATACATAACATTTCTGTCATATATGAATTTGTATACATCCATCTAGATCCTGCTACCGTATATGTTTAACATAAAAATAAATAAAAACTATAAACTTCTTTTATCGTTTTTATTTATAAAATTTTAATAATAATATTAAATGTTTGCATTGTACGACATACTGATAGGGTAGGTGAATTGCAGGCATTTAGCAGGTCCATGTTTCTAACTGCGGATCCATAGGCTAGAAGAAGAATCAGAAAAAAGTATTAGGCAATGTTCATTGAATAGAATACCTGTTACATTTCATACCTTACTCGTCTCGATAAACATACAGTCAGCATACAGTTGATATCTTTCTGTCTTTACTTTACCTAGGTAAACCAATCCTAGAGACAGAGTTTTATTCGCTATCTTCTGGTTGAGATTGACCACTTTATCTTCAGTAAGTTTGTCGGTGAATCTTTTGGGTAGATTAATAATCTAATCTACGCCTTATGTACTAAATAAAATAGAATTTCTCACAGATAAACTAAAAGCTATGCGAGGAAACGGTTGATGCAATAGCTACGGATGCTGCCACGCATTCAGATTCCTACAATTAATCCAGCACGAGTTTCATAGATATCCTTGCCGATCTGTAAGTAATATTTGATCTGAATAACCTAGTGTCAGACTGTTTCCTGTAGAGTAATTCTGAGCGGTCCTTCTTCCTACGGTAAAACTAATGTTATGTTAGGTCTACTGATTAATGAAAACGGATTAAAATTTGGAATTATCTACCTATACGTCAGAAACTCATCCAGTTTTTGTAATTGATTGTTCAGAGCAGTTAGAGAGTTTTTAAAGATTCAACTGTAGATATTAGATTACAGCTTGAATCGGTCAAGCCATTTACTAATACAACTAAAGCATACTGCTTATTTTTGTTTAAAAATAAAACGAAAAATAGTATACTATTTTCTCCTGATATTAATTCATAATAAACGTTTTCTATGAAATATTATATCTATTATCTTATTGTGTAGTGATATATAGGATGAAAAAAGTTTCAACCTCCAACTACAAACAAAAAAATTAAACACCGATTCAATAAAAAGTTTATTTAATTTTTTTAAAATATACATAAATATAGAAAAATATTAAAAAGTCATCTACTTCCAGTTCATTGCTTGTTTAGTCTGTAAAAGAATAAAATATGTAATTAGAGTCTTATACTTTTTAGATATTTTTATCAAATTATTTAAAAAAAAATTACCTTTTTCTAGTTGTTTCATCTCAAGCACCGGCGTCTTCTGATGATGTCTGCCATATGTTTTGAATGATGTTATAGTTACTGAAGAATTACCTAATCTATTGATCTCGTCTATAAGAGTCTTATCGACTTTTTCGCTATATCTCTTTGGTAGAAATATTTTACAATTATTTAACTCGACTAAAATCGATCTTCCATATCTGGTGTCCATTTCCTTCAGACTTAAAATTTTATAAGCCTTATTGATTTCTAACATCTCTGTGGATACAATTGGTTTATCTTCTGCTATACTGTTGAAAAGTTTCACGATATCCATTTTGATTATACTGCTATAATATTAAAGTTTTGTATTGAAGTCAATCTAAAACATTTACATATTACATATCGTAAATGAGATAGTATTTTAATATATAAGCTAATGAAAAATAAAACATACCTGATTTAATTAAATATACAGTTGTTGAAGGTAGGATAGCGTCTTGATGATTCCGAAACTCTTTCACAATGATTTATTTTTAAAACCCGTTCAGTTTATATATCAGTTTTAGGCACGTCATGAACATTATTTTAGAACAACTCTTCTTTGAAAGTTATGCTTTCCCTAAACAAACAATATTAAAAATATATAAGAAATACTAAACATGTATTATGTAACTTGTTATTAAGTTGTCATTTTTAGTAATGCCCAAACATATTTTAGAAACCCCTCCTTGGAAAGTAACTCCCATATCTATATCATTTAACCGCCCACTTTCTACCAAAAATGATACAAATCCGCAAATCCTCCGCTGCTTCGCAAACGAAACTCTTCATGCACATTCTACTCATAGAGTGCTTTATACTGACGCGTCAAAGACAAATATCGGAGTAGGTGCTGCTGTGGTAGATAATGGAGTTAAGTATACATATCGGCTTCCCAAAATAACAAGTATTTTTACTGCGGAATTGTTCGCCCTATCCGAAGCCGTAAAGCGCATACTTATTATTAACACTAGTACCCAAAAATTTCTAGTAGCTTCAGACTCCCTCAGTGCACTTTCTGCTCTACAAAACGAACACTCTAAAAACCCATTAGCAACAGAAATTATTGAAAATGTAGAAAAAGCACGCCGAATTAATAAAAACATTGCTTTCGGTTGGATCCCTTCCCACGTTGGTATACAAGGCAACGAAATTGCAGACAAGCTGGCTAAAGAAGCTATAACATCTAACCAAGCAAAGTTCGTAACCTCTGTCCTACACACCGATCTACACCATCACATCAAAACACTGTCACAAGAAAAATGGTCTGATGTATGGAGCACTTCCCAAACAAGACTGAGACAGGTGAAACCATCAACAAAACCCTGGAAATATATCCAACATAATCGTAAAAAATCAGTTGTTTTAACAAGAATACGAATTGGTCATTCACGAATCACGCACTCATATATTTTCAATAAAGAAGACCAACCCTTTTGTGAAGTTTGTGCCTCACCAATGACAGCTGAACACTTAATTATCAATTGTGTTAAATATTCAATTCAAAGACAACAATGTAATCTACAGAACTCTTTAAAAGATGTGGTGCAAGATAACAGTGATAGTGTCGCGTCATTGATAAAATTCTTAAAAATTACAGGTCTCTATTATCAAATATGATGTAATCTCTAATTGTACATGAGATGCCAATAACCAAGTAGTTGAGGCATTATTTAATTTAAAAAAAAAAAAAAAAATATTAAAAATATATAAGAAATACTAAACATGTATTATGTAACTTGTTATTAAGTTGTCATTTTTAGTTATTTTCCGAGCGATTAGAAAGGTTGTTTTTCTAATAATCTAATTTGGGGAACAGTATAAACGAGGTCGTTAATTGCTTTTCATTAACAGCTCGGGGGTTACATCCTAATTTTTAAAATGTATTTTTTGTATGTATTTAAGTAAGTTTTGGTAAATCTTATCATGCTAATAATCTAATCTGGGCTATTTTTATTGTAATAAATAAACCCTATGACGTTTAGATTTATAATTAATTTAAACCGACTCGAGTCATACGTAATAATTGTTTCAATGTGATTTAAGATGTATCAAGAAAAATTTCTTGAGTTTCTTCACGATTGGCTCATATAAGGTTAATAATTGTCTCATCTCAATGACTCATGATAATAATCATAATTGGCTTATAATTGTCTTGTACGTAATTCACACATTAGTAATAATGATTGAAGTAAATGAGAATTTTAACTAGACTTCAGATTTCAATTTTAAATTAATGTAGAACATTATTTTATCTGACTTTTATTAATATATAGTGAAACAGTCTTTAAATACTAAGAAACTTCATTTTGTTCTAGAACAAATACATATTTGCAATTTACAAAGCAGCCTCCGAACACCTGTGTAGTCTTTCAAGATAAAAATATAAATAATAATAACAATAATAATAATTAATGCAAAGTATTCTTACCAACTGCACCATACCAACCAAAATTTGATGACTAGATAGATTTGCAAAATATTAGTTATTCAGTAATGTCTTACATTAAATTAAAATAAATCTTTAGGATTCAAAAAGCATTTTTCCTATTATTATTAATGTACAATATTTATCAATATTTTCCAGGAATTATTTTTAAATAAATTGGATTTAATCAAATATACGTGAAAGCATTTTTATAAATAACTCGTATGCAGTAATTTAAAAGACAAACTCCGTGGTCTCCGGGTTAAGCTATGGACTTATAAACAGACGTACTTTACGAACCCTGGTTCGAAGCTCGTTGGATCATTTGATTTTTATAAAAAAGTGTAGCAGGTTGCCTATCTACAGGTGTATAGAAATCTACTATACCGATCACTGGTCGTTACCGATAGATGGCAGTTGAGACATTAGGAATTCAAATCTTTCAGCGGGAAACAATGACAAGTTGGAAATGACAAGTGAGAGCGCGAGAGAGGGCCAGAGCTAGAGAGAGGGCGAGGGCCAGAGCGAGAGAGAGGGCCAGAGCTAGAGAGAGGGCGAGAGCGAGAGAGAGGGCCAGAGCGAGAGAGAGGGCCTGAGTCAAGCGAGAGAAAGAGAGAGAGGAATCTACTATACCGATCACATGACGTCACCGATAGATGGCAGTAGTAGTACTAAAAATTTGAATCTAAGGGCGGGAAATCCTAGATGACAAATTGAAAATGACAGATACAAAATGGCGGATATGTGAATGACAGATTCAAAATTGACAGATTCAAAATGACATTTCAAAATGGCGATTCAAAATGGCGGTTCAAAATGGCTATTCAAAATGGCGATCCAAGATGGCGATTAGAAATGGCGGTAGAGTAGGGATAGGAGTGGGGAGGAGTAGGGATAGGAGTAGGAGAAAAAGGGAGGGGGTGGACTCAATGGCCCCAATACCTACTCTTTTGTTGTTCCTGTGTTATTTTAATGAGAGATTATATTTGCCAACCATAAAATAATTATAAAATTAAATATGTTAAAAGTAAGTTTTTAGCACATTCATCATTTGGTGATGATATATGAACTTCATTACTGTTAACGAAAGTAAACTGATCAATTATACACAAGCTATTATTTAAATATGCTGTTGAGCATATTTTATTTATCAGTGAAATAAATACATAATAGTTCCCCATTTTATTTAATTAATGAATTAATTACAGGTGCACATTTAAAAGATTCATCCTCCACATTGATGTTTTTAGGTTGGCGACAATACAACTATATTAGTTAAATTTTTATATTATAACAATAATCATTAATGTTACCACTTTGTTCCTTTTAAATAAAACGGATTTTTATTGTATAATTAATTATGTTGATAACAAATAAATACATTTTTATAATTAGAAATAACCTGAATAGTCCAAGTTAATAAAGCTGGACCTGCATAAACCTAACTTGAAAACATCCATAATAAAATAACAATTCCACTCTAACAGTTTTATTTAATCAAGCTCTGTATTTAAAATTACAACATACAATAATGCTATAGTAGAAAAAAACTAAGAGATGAAATTGTAAAATTTACAAAGTGTTTGAATAATGTATTGTGTATTATTATGCTCATTCAACAAAAAAGACTAAATAAAAGTTGTGGTTAGGAGTGGGCTGGGCTATTAAAAACAAAAAATGATATTGATAATTAATTTGCGTATTGATATATGTATCAATATATCAGTACGATAACGGATATATATTATTATTTTTTAAATAGGTATGTATCAGTTGTATTGATGCAATTCTCATATCAATTTGTATATTGATATAGAAAATATATTTTGCAGTTTATGTAAATTAGTAGTAATAATAAATTAGGAGAAGAATGTTCTGAACTGAACTTTTTGTACTTAAAAAGAAAAAAAATTAAAATTGTCGCAGAGGGTGTTAGGATTATATATATAATTACCACTTGCTATTACACAGTAAAAAATGCAGTGGTGGTGAAAAACATATTTGGTGTGGTGAAATATCTGAGTGTAAATTTCTACACTCATGTGAATGAAATTAACAACCAAAATTAACACGCAGCACCAGGTTTCTTATGAGTGTTATCTTAATTTAAAAAATGGGTAAAAATAATGTTTTTGGTGTACAAAAATCATTTGAATTTAGTAAAGATACTCTCGTTAGTGTAAGAGTCATCTTTCAAAAAATGTATTTCACTATTCTAGCATGTTAACAACATTAAAGAGTGTTAATAAGATCCAACAAAACCGACTTAACCCTCGCGAGTGTCATCCACCGAATATCCACTTCCAATGCGAATAATCACGATTGGACTTGAACACTTTTATTTACTGTTTGTGTTTGAATATAGTTGGTTCTCTTTGAAAGTGACAACAATGATTTTTAAGATTCAACTAGCCAATAAAAGTAAATATGCTAAAATAGAAGAGGATGCATCTTTCTACGATCTTGTGCAAATAAGTAAGTAAGATTTTAAAACTATAATTCCCAGTCCTGGTTGTGTCTATTCAGCTTTTTCTTATGTAAAAGTTTTAGCTGCCATGTTGATCCATTGTAATTTAAGTCATCATTATGCATAAATAAAAATAATAATGTTTACGTAAATTGTGGATAAATAATAGATAAAATTAATTTCAGATTTTTGGTTTACAAGGAACAATTTAAATGCAAAACCGTTTCTGGTTCCTGCTATGTAGTACATAACCCTAAGTATGTATGTAATCAGTGGCGTAGCCAGAGTTGGCCCTTGGGGGGGATATACAATAATAAAAGGAAATACGAGGGCTTGGCTCTCAACGTATACCTATAATAACTGTTTATTTAGGTTTTTTTTATAGATTGTACGGAACAAAAGTGCAAATATTAAAGAATACTGAATAAAAAACAAAAACATTTTATAGTGAGAAGGCGCATTTAGTAAAATATGTAAAATTACAAAGTTGGCTCGTCCTGAAACCTAACTAGCAACCACTATGCTAAATTTTATATTACAGTAGTACAGATGATATTTTGACCGGTGGTCACTGTGTATGAGTGGGACTCTCTTTTCTGGGCGCCATTTAGGAAAATGGCGAATGCAAATATTTTATTGTTCGTACTTTGGAATCCACTCAACCTAAAAATTTGATCTTGGTATCAAATTATATGTTTTTGGGGTCATGGAATTCTGAAAGTCTTTAATTTATTCATATATACAACCCACCTCCCATTTTTCAAAATGAGGACCAATATATGACATTAAATGAACTTATATTTAATTATTTTTCAACTATTACAATCCTGCTTTATTAAACAAAGATAATTTCTTCCTACTCAAACATGAAAACCACAATTAAAAAAATGATGATTTGAAACAGTTACTTCAATAGTAATTGCATGATGTCCCACTGTCACTAGCAACATATGACGGATGTCTTCGTCTTCCAACAAATAAAGTCATGCTCGGTACAATTTTGATAGGGGACAATTGTGTAGATATCCTTCTTGTAGAAGAACCTGGTATGCGTACATGCTACATCATTGATGCTATGGGCGTAGTACAAGCACTCAGAAAGCCAAGTAAAGCAACAACTTTTAGTGATCTAGCGGACTCATTTGTGAAGTTAGTATTGCAGAATTTCTGTGATTACACTTCGAGAATTGACGTTGTCTTTGATAGCTAGAAAAATAATTCTATTAAATCAGCAATTAGGACCAAACGCAAAAACAAGAGCACCCCCCCTTGTAAGACATGACATACAAGATTCCCTTGCCACAGAATTGGAATGGATTTATTAATCTTCTTGAGAATAAAAAAGCTTTAACTTACTTCCTCTCAAATCAGTTGATGTATGTATCCTCTAAGAAATTAAACCCAAACCAAGTTGTAGTGACAGCAGGTGGTTATAAACAGTGTGATACGGCTACTTCCACATCTGGAATTCTGTCAGATTGTTGTGCAATGCAAAGATACAGATGTGCTAGTTATGTTAGTGAACATGTTTCGATAAATTCACGCAGACGAAGTATGGATGTCCAAAGGAACATCATCACAAAAAATATTCGTCCCTGTGCATACAATATTCTCAGGCATACCAACTGATGTAAGAGAATCTATTATTGATTTTCACTTAATAACTGGATGTGACACAACCAGTCAGCTAAATGGTATTGGAAAGAACACTGCATGGAACGTTTATCTGAAAAATCCTAAATTGCTTGCAGAAATAGGTGTTGGAACATTATCGGATAGTGCAATCAAATCGGCTGAAGATTTTTATTTTTTTATTTACAGTTTGGGAGAAAAACACCAGAAATGCTTTCTCCTACATATGCTTCATTGAAGCTACACATCCAACGTGCACATTCCCAAGCATTTGTGTAAAGAAAAGCACTGGAGGCTAAGCCATTGTTGCTTGATTTACTTGATGGCGGATGGTACGATGATAATGGTGAATTAAAACCAGATTATGCTCGATCTAATTGTGTGTGTACAGTAAACAAGCTACCATGTCTCAAAGTTTATGGGAGTTCTCTTGAGCAGTGTAAGACCATATATTCAAACCAGGATGATGAGGATGAAACAGTGTAATTCTTGAATTTATATTCTATCACACAGGGAAGTTAGGTCCCATAAACGACATTTTTAATTGTGGTTTTTATGTTTGAGTCAGAAGAAATATCATTATCTTTATTTAATAAAGGAAGATTGTAATAGTTGAAAAATAATTAAATAAAAGTTCATTTAATGCCATATATTGGTCCCCATTTTGAAAAATGGGAGATGGGTTGTATATATGAATAAATTAAAGACTTTTTGAAATCCTTGACCACAAAAACATATAATTTGACACCAAAATCAAGTTTCTAGGTTGAGTGGTTTCCAAACTACGAACAATCAAATATTTGCATCAGCCATTTTCCTAAATGCCGTCCAGAAAAGAGGATCCCACTCATACACAGTAAACACCGGTCAAAGTATCATCTGTACCTACTACTGTAATATAAAATCTAGCATGGTGGTTGCTAGTTAGGTTTCAGGGTGAGCCAAATTTGTCATTTTGGCCATCTGCCTCCCACTATTAAGAATACTAGTCTTTATTCAACAAAAAACATAACAAAACAAAATCTAGGTGCCATGGTTTTTGGTCAGTTTGTCAAATATTGGGGGGGGATATATCCCCCATATCCCCCCGTGGCTACGCCACTGTATGTAATGAAATTATACTTCCATAGTTTAATTATTGCCGCGCTCTACGCATTGGTATAGTAGGTTGGTACATTGACGGCCGAACTCAGCTTAAAAAGATGGCGGGGATGGCGCACATGTGTTTATAAAATTCACGTGTGATTATTAAGAACTGACATTGTGATTAGTGACATTAAATGTCGTTTCTATAATTACAGGTAAGGTTTGTAATGTAAAACCGCAGTAAAACTGGCAGCCAAAAAGTAGCAGCCGATAGCTCATTGAATTCGTTGTGAACCATCCTTATCCCAGAACTATTCTATTATAGCGCGACTACTACATGATATAATAATTATATATTATTAATAATTATAAGATATCCATTCGACTCCCATTGTTAAAAATACCTTTACAAACAAGCGCCTAGTCGGAGCACGGCCGGACGACGTGATTGGCCACGCGGTGACGAATCAGATTTAAATTCTTAACGGCGCGCGGTGGCAAATTAGAATGTAACTAAATACCTCCTTATATGATTGTGTGTTGTGCATTTTACGTACGAATGGATTGAAATTATTGAAAACATAATTACACGCATGATTTGCTCTTTATTAACTCTTTCATTATTTATGATAATTGTAATTAGAATGCGTCAAGAAATAACCGACAATATGTTAGAAAACTGAAAATTTAGACTCTTTTTAACTCGGAAAAAACACGTAACAATACGGGTCAATAGCAATAGCAAATACGTAGTGGTATACCTGGCATGTTTTGATATAAAACAAATAAAGCAATTACTTCAAAAATATTTTTTTTGATATTGATTATGAAAGTTAACTTTTTTAACGAAACATCGTAAGGAAAGTAGCATTTTTTAATTATTTTGTAATTATGTTTCTAAAAAAACAAACTTCAATCTCCTTGGAGATTATTGTCAAAGAATACTGTATTTCTGATTTTTTTTTTTAATTTTGCATAAATCCTTTTAGGACAAATTTCTAAAGTTACAATATGCAAAAAACCGTGTACACCAAGTTACGAAGTCTGACTACATAACTACATATTTGCACAATATACATGTATACTAATTTGAGTTTGCTAATTTTACGAAAAAATAACACACATTCATTCATAAATAAAGACAAAATTTGAGCAATACAGTGCTGACCAATGAATGATCTGAACATCTGAATGATCATATATATTCTTAATTCAACTATTCAATCAAGATTACACTGAGAGGAACACTAAGAAAAGGAGTTGTAATTTATTGGAGCAGTGCATTTTTTACATTTTGTCTTTATTTATGAATGAAGGTATGTTATTTTTTTAATTATTAATTATTTTATTTGTTTTTGTAAAAACATGCCAGGGTTAGTAAAATAGTGCTGTAAAATGATTAATCTGCTTTGTGCGAAATCGAACTATGCAAAATTCTAATAAAGAGGGTGTGTATTCACAGTTTATAACACAGCAGCTGGTTACTGAGGCATAGGGGTGACGAGAGAGGGCTGTAAAAGGGTTAATCTACTTTGTGCGAAATTGAACTATGCAAAATTCTAATAAAGAGGGTGTGTATTAACAGTTTATACTATAGCAGCCGGATACTGAGGCGAAGGGGTGACGAGAGAGGGCTGTAAAAGTGTTAATCTACTTTGTGCGAAATTGAACTATGCAACATTCTAATAAAGAGGGTGTGTATTAACAGTTTATACTATAGCAGCCGGATACTGAGGCGAAGGGGTGACGAGAGAGGGCTGTAAAAGGGTTAATCTACTTTGTGCGAAATTGTACTATGCAAAATTCTAATAAAGAGGGTGTGTATTAACAGTTTATACTATAGCAGCCGGATACTGAGGCGAATGGGTGAAGAGAGAGGGATGTAAAGGAGTTAATATGCTTTGTGCGAAATTGAACTATGCTAAATTCTAATAAAGAGGGTGTGTATTAACATTTTATACTATAGCAGCCGGATACTGAGGCGTAGGGGTGGCGAGAGAGGACTGTAAAAGGGTTAATCTACTTTGTGCGAAATTGAACTATGCAAAATTCTAATAAAGAGGGTGTGTATTAACAGTTTATACTATAGCAGCCAGATACTGAGGCGAAGGGGTGACGAGAGAGGGCTGTAAATGGGTTAATCTACTTTGTGCGAAATTAAACTATGCAAAAGTCCATTGCCACTAAGATGTATAGATTCCCATCGTCGGTCCCGGGAAATGGTCCGGCAATGTCTATAGCTATTCTTTCCAGAGGACTACCCACATTGTACTGCCTCATAGGTGCTCTTCGTTTCGCCAAGGGTTCGTTGCATTTCCGGAAACACTCTTTCACGTCTTTACAATTGACCCAAGAAAAACGCTACCTAACTTTCTCCAAAGTCTTCTTAACACCGAAGTGTCCTCCTGAGGCACCGTCATGGAGATGTCGCAATACTGTAGCCACTCGGCTTTTTGGAACCTCGAATTGAGACCTAAATTTTCTCTGCTTCTCCTCGCCTTGCTAGAGATAGACGCCTCGGCCGCTGACGGACAGGCCCAGAGTTCCTGTATTGATTTTATGTTGTACTATATCGGTTCGTCCCTTCTGACCATCGTCAAGAGCGAAGATATCTTGGTATCGGTGAACCAAACCCTGTACCTCTTTCACTTCCGTTCTATTAAGGTCTTCGCACGAACTAATAACCATACTCACTAATTTTCTACCATGGTGTTTGAGCACTGGTTTTGGAACATCAGCCATACATTTGGCTATTCGGAATACTGGAACACACTGTCCCATAAGGGTGCTCCTCTTCTATGTCACCGAATCCACATTAACGTTCATAAGCCACACCGGTACTGTCTTTCCAATCTTGATCAGTGCTTTTCTCACAAGTATGCCACTATGGATCTTCTTATCACTGACAGGCTCCATCATTCGCACACATCCTACCCGAAGATCTCCATCCAAACCTGCCTCGACAACCATCTCGCTTCGACCCGGTAATATCACATCTTCTGTCAGCAAAACCCTTACGACAGGGTCTTCTCGTGGGTGCAACGGAAGCTCTTCGTTACCGACCTTCAAAACACCCTCCCTCAAGTCCAACGTAAAACCAAATTTTCTCAGGAGGTCCATTCCCAAGATGAACTCGTCAGTGATATCCGCTACCAGCACCTCATGATTACGCTCTTCACTTCCGATGCCAATATTCATCTTCACCACTCCGCGTGTTGGTATTACTTCATCTGTCGCGTACGCAGTTGAATAGTTGTCGATAACAGCTTCATACTTGTTGTTAGAACGTCAGGGCGTATAATGGATTTTGTCGCCCTCGTATCAATATGTAGTGGAACAATTCGGCTAGCAATCTTCCCATCTACAAGCAAACTGCCGGCACCATTCTTTGAGGTTACGACATGGATGGTGATCTCCTGGGCATCTCCACTTAAGGTCAATGTTTGCCCCCTCTCGCCGACCTTCTTTAGTTTTCCGACGGCTGAACTTGTTTTGGTTTAGGACAACGGCGTCGTATGTGCACTTGTTCGCCACAGTTCTTTTCGTTCTGAAGAACTCTCATTAGTAACTCCTCTAGGCGATCTTTGGAACCTTCCTCTTCTTTGGCAACAGTTCGAGCTCGCCCGTGACCTCGGGACGCTTGCTTCGAAGCTTCAAATTCTAAGGCGTGGGCAAGCGCATCATCAGTTGTTCTTGGTCGTGTCAGCCTCAATGATTGTTGTGTTTCCCCGTTTCTTGTTGAAGATGCGCGTCTACGTATCTCATCTCCAGCCGAGAGACTAACAGCTGGTAATCGCTTTGCTGTCCTGCTGGAATTGTTTGCAGGACGTTCAATGCGTCTCCACGCAAAACTACAGTTAAAGAGGCCTTCTCCTTGCCTGTCCGTCCGTTGGCCCCAGCGGCTACCTCAAATTGTTTGTAGTAGGTGAACCAAGGTATCTTTCCATCGAACGTGGGTGGTTTTACTTTTATTCCTACGGCAGGACCCTTTTCTTCTTTACATTGTTTCTTTACTTCATTAAGCGGCCACTCAGACGTTGGGGAAACCGTAATTGCGTCATTCTATCCTCTAACATTTTAGTTACGCTATCTTTCTCAGTTGTTGGTGGTAATTGCATTTGGCCTATTTTCTCTTCTGCCATCTTTATTACCCTATCTTGTTCCGCCAATATACCCTCCATTAGTCCTAACGCTCTGGCATTCTCAAAAAAAATTCTTCGAAAACTCTATCTTCCAACGTTTTGACATTTTCCAGCAATTCTTCTTTAAGCCTTCTAGAACTTTCTTCGGACTTTTCTAGTAATTCTTCTTTAAGCCCTCTAGAACATTCTTCGGACTTTTCTAGTAATTCTTCCTTGAGCAATATAGAGTTTTCCAGTAAATCTTCTTTAAGCATTCTAGAATTATCTTCAGACTTTTCCAGTAATTCTTCCTTTAACATTCTAGAATTTTTTTCGAACTTTTCCATTAACTTTCTAGAATGTTCTTCGGCTTTTCTAGAACTGTCTTCCATTTTACTTAACAACAAATTAGCTTCAATTGCGGGTCCAGATATTTCGAAGCTATAATTTTCAGGGTCTTCCTTCGGTTCTAAAAGCCATTCTCTTAGCCGATTTATTAACACGCTTTTAAGGCACGTTGTGTCCAAATCTCGTGTTTTAATTCTATTATTTTTAGATCTTTTTACAATTTCATCGTCATTTTAATCATTCGTTGGAATTGTTTTTAACACTAAAAGTTTATTCTCACTGCATTTTATCTATTACGCGATTTTGATTTATTTAATCGTCTATTCACAAGAGAGATCTTATTTACATACACTAATTAAAAACACTATAATTATAAACTATTTAACGAACTTAAATGATAGATATTTAGAAACTTAAAGTAAATTATAAAAGAGCTATTTATGTATTATTATAACAATTATTAACCATTTATTTATTCATTAATATATTTGATTACTAATTACACAAAGCACATTTCAATACGCCGTCAGTTAAACACTAATTGAATTTTCTCCTATCTAGGAAGGCGTTTTATAACTTCCATGTAAACGTTCCAGCAAACAATCGAACATACCCGTGTATTATACCTCATCTAACCGCCTGATGCGTCATATACGCGGCCCGTGTCGAATGTTCCAGTCTGTTCTCGCGGGTGTATGACGCTTCTCTCTGGAATGTTCTGCCGCCTTCGTATAGGGATTCCCCTATTTGTTATAGTATGTTTACTTTAACTATATTTTTAATATGATATATTTACTATTTACTAGATTTTAGTCGAGTACAGGTTATAATGGATAAGTACACCTTAACATAGATGTTTTTGTATTATGTACGTTATAGACGGCGTCTGTACAAGACTGTACAAATAAAATAATAGATAAGTAATGTTTTATAATAGCTTAAAGAAGATTTTGAAACACCTTGAGATCATAAAAATGTTGGGTTTGTTGAAATACACAATTCTGTTACTCAACTGAACACTGTTTATTTTTTAATTTTTAGTAATATCAAAGATTACGAAGTTGATTTTTATGAAATTACTTATTGACATATCGGTTCTTCTAATGTCATAAAAAACCATTAGTGTTGCCAACTTAAAAATAATGAAACTAAAATAAGCGACTATATAAAAGAATATTCAATAACACATCTAGAGATACTTTTAATTAAATATCATTCTAACCTCAAAACAGCGACTTTGGTGTTGTTGTTCTTATTAATTACGGGCGAGCGCCACCAATTTTTTAGATTATTGTTCTCTTTTATAACTCTTTTTTAGAGTTATTTTCTACAACACAGTAGCATTGGTTTACCTGGGTTCAGTGGGGGCAGGCCATCAAATAATTAATGAAGTGGTTAGCATTGTGTATTGTATTATAGGCTTGAACATGTAATTACCTAAACCTTCCGTGGAGAAGTCATAAATACTGTATACTAAATATAGAACACAGATGTTATCAACATAAAGACAAGGAGAGGTAAGTGTTAGTGGCGCCACTTAAGAAACCAATAATGTTATCTGAGTCCGACTCGACATTCAACGATATCTCCGCAACCAATTATTACCAGACATTCCTTCAGACCGCTTTCTACAGTATATCCGAATTTTATCCGACATTATAATCGACATTATCGGGCATAGAAAAATTATTAACGATACCTATCCCATTCGAATTTCTGATTCATCATTCTTTCTAACTCATTCACTCTTTGTTTACATTCACATCACATAATGCTGATAAAGCTACTATTTAAACATAAGTTACCGAAAGTCGTAGAAAACTATGCGTGCACTCTATTGTAACGTTCTTTTTACAATAATAACAAAAATGCTGTTTAATCGTTTATTCACAAGAGAAATATTATTTACATACACAAATTTAATCTTAACTAATTATTTAACAATATAATTATAAACTGTTTAACGAATTTAAATAATAGATATTTACAAACAACAATTATTAAACATTTATTTATTCACTAATATTACTTATTACACAAAGTACATTTCAATTCGCCGGTTGAATACTAACTGAACTACCCGCGACGTCAATTTATATCCCCCATATAAAGTTCTGGAACGTACTGTTTTTGACTAGTTGGTGTATTGTCGTATGTGCAGCCGTTGATGACTCACGCCGATGAGTCATACATACAGGTGTTGATGAATCATACATGCAGTTGTTTATGAATCATACATCTTGCCGCCAGAATCTAAAATGTTCGATGACGGCGTATAGGGTTTTCTATTTGGTACACTATAATACGACAGGCATCCTTTTCCCCGTCGAACCCTATATTTCGAATTATAAACTACCAATTCCTTTACTGAAATTTCTATAAACAGAAGTATAAACTAGTAATAAATACCAAAGCAGATTAGCTCCTTTACAGCCCTCTTTTTTCACCCCTACGCCTCAGTATCCAGCTGCTATAGTATAAACTGTTAATACACACCCTCTTTATTAGAATTTTGCATAGTTCAATTTCGCACAAAGTAGATTAACCCTTTTACAGCCCTCTCTCGTCACCCCTATGCCTCAGTAACCAGCTGCTGTAGTATAAACTGTTAATACACACCCTTTTTATTAAAATTGTGCATAGTTCAATTTCGCACAAAGTAGATTAACTCTCTTACAGCCCACTCTCGTCACCCCTTCGCCTCAGTATCCGGCTGCTATAGTATAAACTGTTAATACACACCCTCTTTATTAGAATTTTGAATAGTTCAATTTCGCACAAAGTAGATTAACCATTTTACAGCACTCTCTCGTCACCCCTACGCCTCAGTATACGGTTGCTATAGTATAAAATGTTAATACACACCATCTTCATTCGAATGTTGCATAGTTCAATTTCGCACAAAGTAGATTAACCCTTTTACAGCCCTCTCTCGTCACCCCTTCGCCTCAGTATCGGGCTGCTATAGTATAAACTGTTAATACACACCCTCTTTATTAGAGTTTTGCATAGTTCAATGTCGCACAAAGTAGATTAACCCTTTTAAAGCCCTCTCTCGCCACCCCTTCGCCTCAGTATCCGGCTGCTATAGTATAAAATGTTAATACACACCCTCTTCATTCGAATGTTGCATAGTTCAATTTCGCACAAAGTAGATTAACCCTTTTACAGCCCTCTCTCGTCACCCTTAGTATAAACTGTTAATACACACCCTCTTTATTAGAATTTTGCATAGTTCAATTTCGCACAAAGTAGATTAACCCTTTTACAGCCCTCTTTCGTCACCCCTACGCCTCAGTATCGGGCTGCTATAGTATAAACTGTTAATACACACCCTCTTTATTAGAGTTTTGCATAGTTCAATTTCGCACAAAGTAGATTAACCCTTTTAAAGCCCTCTCTCGCCACCCCTTCGCCTCAGTATCCGGCTGCTATAGTATAAAATGTTAATACACACCCTCTTTATTAGAATTTTGCATAGTTCAATTTCGCACAAAGCATATTAATCGTTTTACAACCCTATTTTACTAACCCTACGCATCGGTAGGCGGCTGCTCCAGTATATTATTCTGCTAACAAACACAGTGTGTGCATTTGGGATTTTATTTAGCTACATTTTTGCATGAACATATTAACCAACAGCGATCATTGTAAAGGTATTTTTAACAATGGGAGTCGAATGGATATCTTATAATTAATAATAATATATAATTATTAGTCGCGCTATAATAGAATAGCTGTGGGATAAGGATGGTTCACAACGAATTCAATGAGCTATCGGCTGCTACTTTTTGGCTGCCAGTTTCACTGCGGTAATGTAAATTAGAATGTGTCAATAATAAATTTAATAAAACTTTAATTACTGAAACTCTGGTGGTCATGATGGTGATGGCTGGGTCATTTACCCTAATCATACAAAGGAGCTCATAGGTAATTGTTCAAAACTAATGTTGATTTCCTAGTAGTAAAGATTCACTTTTTTATTATTTTAATATTATCAGCCGTACTTATAGAAAGATTTACACGCGTGTAACATTAATAAACATTGTGTTACACGCGTGTAATTTATCTATAAGTACGGCTGTAAATAATAATATGTAAATAATATAATATACAAATTATAACATTTTGTCTATAAGGTATTCTATAATATTTAAATATTGTACCTATTATATTGTATTAATTCTGTATTTATAATTTAACCATTTATCTTTTTTAGGCCATAGGTTGATCACTTGCAGTTTTACAAATCAGTGTTGTGACAGGTGAGTCTGTATGAAATTTTCTTTTAATTGGATTTACTTTTCTTTCTACGAGAAACACTAGATATGCTTTATATACATTTGTTTCTATTTCCACAAACCTTATTCTGTGATTCACTTTACTTTCTTTTGTAGCTGCATGCTGCTTGGTTATGCCCGTCAAGATTCTGCTGCTGCGGTACTCCCAGAAACATCAAAAGTGCATATCAAACAAACTTTATAACAATGTTATACAGTGTGTTCTCAGATAGAATTTAGAAAAGAAACAGTTATGTTATTGATTCATTACTAAGTTAATATGAAGTCCAAAATCGCGTTATGTTTGAATCGATTTTATTAAAATAAAACTAAGACCATGCTATTTCTGCAGCTATATGTTCTGTAAGTATTGTATGCAGGGTCATTTTTTTAGTAGTAAATGTGACAAAAAAATGAAAAACTCTCATTTCCTGAGAGATTCCCTTAGAGTTCAGAACATACTGTAAAATACTACCATAATGATGCGAAGCAATTATATACACGTGTTTGTAGTTTTATTTGCATGTTGTAGTTAATTTTGATACTTTAGTAAATAATCTCGAATCTCGAAATAGAAGGACAGGGATACTAAGTCAGATTGATTTCTAAGCACAATGCATAATGCTACAGACACAATATTTGTATTGAGAACTGACAAAACAGGAAGCAAACAACGGGTTAGATGCCCAGCAACAATCGCAGATTACAACAAATACATGGGTAGAGTTCAGTTTATTTTTTGATCAACTCCATGTATGTTACAATGTGGCCAGGAAATCAAGACGGTGGTGGATGAAAACTTTTTATTATTGTATCTATGCAGCAGTGGTAAACAGCCACATTTTATACAAAGAAACTTTGAAACTGAAAAATACTTGTCAAAACCTATGACTCATTTACAGTTTCGTTCCACTCTTGCGAATGGGTTGGTTGGTACATTCTGCAGCAGAATTCAAAGAGGACCTATCGCAGAAACTGGAAAAGAACGAAAACAAAATCACCCCGATATCCGAAAAACAGTCCTCAACCCAGTCAAATTGACGACTGTTGGAATGCATTCGCCATGACGCCATGACGACTGTTGGAATGCAATTGTTTGCTGCACTCTGAATTAATAGTTTGATTTTTTGCTATATGTTTTTATACATTTGTTTACTGAAAGTTAATAAATACCTGTGCCTAAATTGTTTTCGATAACTAAGTAGTTGTAGTGGACAAAATTTCCCGTTTAATGAAAAAATCACAATATATGGTAAGTACGGTTACCAATAAACTTTCACTGAAAACTACTTAACAGATGTTCAGTATAAATACTTACCATCCGTTTTGACAAATAAACAAAAAAAAATTGAAAATATTTTGAGTAATTTACTATCCAAGTAACATTTTTAGAAGCCCAGATTACTATAAGTGCGATATTTTTGAGCCCCGGGGTTTTCCCCATTTAAAGGTTAATGATTTTTCCGATAGGCAAAAAATTGTGTTTCTTATTATCGTACCTAACTAATGGTAAGCATATGGTACAAGTTGGCTCTGAGTACTCGAATGAATATGTATCATCGTCTGGTGTGCCGCAAGCATCCTTCCACCATGATTTTTTATTATGTTTGTATATGATATTCCAATGTTACTAGCAAATAACTGTCCAATGTATGCAGATGTACATTAGTTTGTTTAAAATAATTGAAGACCCTGCCGATTGCTTGGCATTACTGGAAGATATTAACAAATTAAGTGATTAGTATAAATCAAATGACCTATATCTAAATCCAGAAAAATGTAATGTTATTGCATTCTCACGAAAACAAACTCCTGTCGAATACGATTATTATATTAATCAACAAAAACTTAATAAACTCAAAGAACCTAAAGACCTTCAAATAACATTCCAAGAAAATTTTAAATTTATTACCCATGTTGTTAACGCAAGAAACAAGGCTTTCAAAATCTTAGGCTTTATTTTCTGAAATTCAAATGATTTCAAACATCCCAATGGCGATCCTGTTTAATACGCAGTTAGATATGGCTATACTGTTCTTGAATATGGAGCAATAATTTGGAACCCTAGCATTGGCAATCTCCACTTATAGGTTGAGAGAGCCCAAAATAAATTTATAAGGTTTATGTTTCTTAAATTAAACACTTTTTATCCGCTTTAACAATATTCTTCTCGATTGTTTCGAAATTAATACGCTACAAACAAGAAGAAAAATGTATTTATTTCTTTATTTCTTGTGTATTAATCTTGGTTTGGCTTAAGGTCAATCATATATTTATCTGGCTATACCCTTTAAATTTAAAATTACAAACATGTTACCAATAGTAATATTTTACATTTTCTTATATATTACTAGATATTATTCTAATGTGTACAAAAACTATCAATTTGAAATCAAAAGGTCTCTAAACTAACAATAAGTAAGAAATTACAGAAGCACTTTGGTTACTTATAGATGTTTTGTTTTTCGAAGTAGCTTAAATATATTTTAAATTATATCATGACTCCTGGAATGAAGACTACAGTAGTTTTTTGTTTTTTTTATTGACTTTTGAATCTTTGACTTTGCATAGAAAAAATATTGCCTATTTAGAGTGGAGTGTATAATTTGTTTTCCATTTGGATTGAAATTCTAGTGTGAAAATAGTGTAGTTTTCCAAGGCTAAGGTCAATAATAAAATAAATCATTTCATGAAATTTCTATTAGGAGATTCGCTTGCAGTACTCTGTGATCTCTGCCAAAGTTCAAAATTACCACAATTAAAATGTAATTACTCTTTTGTTCTGTGAATTAGATATAATTAGAATTATTGCTTTTTTCCGAATTTCTCAATATCTTTGTTTATTGTTTGTAAATAAAACACTGAATATGGATTATTGGAAAAAGTGCAACATCCTTGGATATCAATATTAAATAGTTTACTGTTGAACATGTCTTATAGGTTTCCAAGTGCTCCCGTCTTATTCATCATAAGGAACACTAATTACTAAAATTATAAAATAATACATGTATTTATAAATGTTTAAAATGTAAAATTGTTTTAAGTTAGCTTATATTAATTATTAAAAAAACTGCGAAATTTCACATTCACACTGTTAACACGCAGTAAAAAGACGTGAATATATTTGCACTGGTGTTTGGTTATAACTATTAAAACTTTGCAATTTAAAAAGTTACTAAAATTAGCAGAAATTTCAAAATATACATATCTGTTTTTGGTTTAGTCAGTATAATGTTGATCTCTAAATTTTGCTTAGTTGTTCATTACATTTTAAATTGTACAGCTACATTAAGTTATTAAAAGGATTTGTAAAATTTTGAATTCCCACCAATTTTAGTAACTCTTGAAATTGCAAAGTTTCAACAGTTATAACTACTCGAAGTCGAATACGGCAGCAGCTGACTGTAACCATTTTTTTGTTAGTGTCGTTATTGCGCACATGATTTTCTTGTCAAATAGACTGTCAAGTGTATATTGGTGCCAATTCGTTTTATTTGTTCCTAACTAGAGTAACATGAACACCTACAAACATATTTTTTAACCAATTTAAATCACTTTTTAACGGCTTTTCTTCCCTTAGAAAAATTAAAATTAGAGTGCATTTTGTTATACTTTAAAAGTAGAATACTATTAGATTGAATATTCAATCTATATAGAGTTAATTAATAATATAGAGAGAAAATAGATTTAAGTAGTGAAAAATTATTTTTCTTATAAGAATAAAGTGAAAAAAAAAGCTTTTTTACTCTAAATTCTAACTCTAAAATCTTTACCCTATATTCTTATCTCCAAAGATTGTTCACGGGACCGATTTTTTGCTGTGTACATATAAGTAAAATCGTAAAAAGTGATTACATCTTCGCATCTGTTTAATAAAAAAAGAGACCTGTCTCTTCTTTTGATTTTTCTTGGAGAAATTCTGTTATAAGCTGCCTTGAGTTTATAAGTAACGCTTATTCAATTTTGAACAATGTCTAGATAAGTTGTACTAAATTGGAATATTTTATCTAATACGTAATTTAAATATTTTCAGAACTCGCCCGGTTATACGGGGACAATCGCCCCCTTCTACACCGTTATAATACGCCCCCTCCTGTACCCGTCTTACACTATAATAGGTCAGTGTTCCAAATTAAAACGGGATACTCTTTCTCTGTTAACACTGTCCGGACTTTCTTAGATATATGTAAGTTGAAACATCAAAGTGAACTTCAATTTTTAGAAATATTTATCTTAAATATCATGGATATGAGTCAACATTATCATTCAGAGATTCGCACGTCAATAAGTGACAAATGACTCAAAATATTGTATGAACAACTGAGACATGACGAAGTAATACAGGAAGAATATAAAATCAATAGAAGACATTTTTTTGATATCTGTAAAAAATTCAAGAGAAAAAAGAAATGTCAGTTATCACTAAATTAGTGATTATATTTTTTATAGATTCACTGTACATTTTAATAATAAGTACTTAAATATTAAACATAAGTAGACCATATCGTTCTAAGAGACAATAAAATAATGTGCATTTTTTGGTACTTGCCATTCAAAAGCATAGCAATATTTGTGTAAACAGTATGTAAATGTGCAAGGATGGACGACTTTAAATGACTTGTGTGCTGGTTTTTACTGTTTGTTGATTTGTAGTTATAAATTTTCTGAGAATGATGAGGTAGTCATAAATATTTCTTACATATTCATCACTGCTTTTATGCTGTTTGTTAGATTCAGCGAACTTCAGTACAGGGACACCCTAATCAATTGACAAAGTAGAAAACACCAAAAGTTTCTAGATAGATACATAGATTCTCTAACAGGTATTTATAAGAATTTATAAGAAGTTACAAGTTATAACAAGATTTGAATATACGTACTATTTGTACCTGAATTACCCTAAGTAATAAAAGAAAGGAATTGAAAGTGTGTGTTCACTTGAAGTCTTCTGTAATTACTATTTTTATCAACACTTTTAATTAACAAATTGCATTTATATACAAAAGGTGAGATTCTTTATATATTTTAAAGTAGATGATAATCACAGGATTTAAGTGTATAACAATTATCATATAATGTGCCTTCATACTGTCTTACATCTTTACATCTCTGGAACATCTTTATAAAGTTGATGAAATGTACATACATATAAGGAAACACTTATGTGTACGTCGGCAGATTTTTGATGTAACTTTCTAATTCTTCCTAAATAAAATACAAAACAGAAATATTTTACAGATTACAAATAAGCTTAGATAGTAACCAACATTCTTATGATATGTATATTCATGTTTATTAGTTAGAAACTACATTCACTAAACTTGAATTTTAAAAAAATTTCATTAATTGACTGTTCACATGCTGTGAGGTTAGAACACTTAATAATTTATATTCCCACATGTGAATGATATAATCGTCGGCTTCGCATGAAAAGTGCATCAGTCCAAAATACTGTTTACAAGAAATGTAACACTTTTCATGTTGCTGTCAATGCTTGTGCACATGTGCCTGAATTTATTTTTACTATTTAAGCTACATCTTCTAATTATTTTCGGAATTTCTCACCTGTATTTTCTAGAAAAAGTGGTGTTTAACCGGATGACGAGTCCCGAATGAGACGCGACGAGATTTGGTTGTGTTCAAATTTTACTGCGGTTTAAATTTCTTTTTCCTTATTATAGTGGTAATTATAAATTTATGCTATTACTTAAAAGTTTGTGAAACAGTGACAAGCAATACAATCGTGTAATTAATATCGCACATCTGCTGGCGTTGCGATTACGATTTATTCAATAAGAAAACCAAAGCTATCACCCAGAAATGGAGCCTACTACACAAAATTCCTTCCAAACACTTCAAAACTACAAAATCGTATGTATCCAAACTTAAAACAGTAGATATGCTATAACATTTCTAGCGCAAAATCCCATGTATTTTCTTATGAAGGTTCGTCTTGCATTTCAAGGTCATCCGCGAAATTCGAGGTTCATTTGCATATCATTCGCGGGGTCATTAGTGGATCATTTGCATATCATTCGCGGTGTTATGTATGTATCATTAACGGTATTATTTGCATATCACGATCTAATTAATTTAATTCGCGGGGTCATTAGCGGATCATTTTTTATATCTCGCGGGGTCATCTGCATATCTCATCTCTCATCTCCCTCTCTCTCCTCATTTCCAACTTGTCATCATTTCCCGCTGAAAGATTTGAATTCCTAGCGCTGCTAATGCCATCTATCGGTGACGTCATATGATCGGTATAGTAGATTTCTATACGCCTGTAGATAGGCAACCCGCTATATTTTTTTATTTAACCAATGGAGTCAACAGGGTTTGAACGCTCGACCGTCTGGTTATAAGCCTAGGACTTAACCATTACACCACGAAGGTAATCTATTAAAACACTGTAAACGGGTTATAAAAAAAATTGTTGACTAGCGCTTACGTACTCATAATATAATACATGTCAGTAATTTCATATTATCAGATATGATATTCATTATTATTATTAATTTTAGGTATAAATCTAAACGTGATACATTATTATTATTAATTTTAAATATAAATGTAGACATTATAGTCGTTTAAAATATAGTAACATCAATTTATTTATTAAAATAAAAATAACTCAGAACTAAATTATTAATATCAAGCAATTTATTTAAAAAAAACATTTCAATTCTAAACGTGTGCTTAAATAAATGCAAATCATTAGACGTGTTTTAGTTATAAGTTTAAGCGATAACAAAATGATTGGAATTTCTTATTGTCAAACCATTACACCACGAAGGTAATCTATTAAAGCACTGTAAACGGGTTATAAAAAAAAATTGTTGACTAGCGACTACGTACTCATAACATAATACATGTTAGTAATTTCATATTATCAGATATGATATTCATTATTATTATTAATTTTAGGTATAAATCTAAACGTGATACATTATTATTATTAAATTTATTTATTAAAATAAAAATAACTCAGAACTAAATTATTAATATCAAGAAATTTATTTCAGCTTAACCCCGAGACCACGGAGCTTGTCTTTTAAATTACTACATACGAGTTATTTATAAAAATGCTTTCACGTATATTTGATTAAATCCAATTTATTTAAAAATAATTCCCGGAAAGTATTGTATATAATTGTACATTAATTACGCTATCAACCACATTAATTAGGCTATCAGCCATATCCGATCGTGTAACAATATCATGATGAGTATAGGCAGTCCTAATAATTATTATCAATGCTATGAAGCCGTATTTCCAATCAGTGATGAAATGGGTAAGAAAGAAAGAAAACGGTTTGTTTATGTATACATTCGAATAATTGATTTCATTTTAGATCATCATCTTAAAAGCGGCATAAATTATTGTTTTAAAAAGTTTAGGTAGTTTAAACGATAAATTACATTATTAAATTTTCAAATCAACGTAGCGTAATTAATGTGCAATTATATACAATACAAAACTTAAGTGTACCCAACTGCTTGTATCAATCACAGGTTCTTACCTAAGTGTATCTGAATGCTTGTAAATTTAGCCCAGTCACTAGTGCCTGTCTGATGTATATCTTCTATGGACAATACTAGAGTTAACATATGTGTATAATGTATATATTTGCTCTTAATATGCCGTCATCACGTGTTTTACCCTAGTTAATGGATATATTCAGTATCGACAACTAGAATACATTAGGTGTGGAATAATCTGTACATTTAACAGCGTCATAAGTTATTATTTACCTTTTTGTTGTTCTAAGTAAGCAATACTAAACAGGTGACTATATTGAAACAGGTGAATGAGACATACGGTATTAAAAACAGAAAATAAATTCTTACAGAAACACAGAAAAGTAGTAATATGTAGGTATTGGTCAGCGTCAGTAATGTAATTTTGAACAGATTTTTAACCTTTTTTCATTATATCTACTACCCTTGTAAACGATTTCTATATATGCCTTCTTACTGTATATAATTTTACCCCATGTAGATAGCGATTACCTATCATTCATCATCTACTGTTGAAATATATCTCTATGAAATGTATTTTCTTCTTCTTTCAATAAAAGTTCTTGTATAAAATATTTGTTTTTTTATTTTCATCTGAACCTTTGACTGCGGATTTGTTTATAAATTAAAAGTTATTTAAATATTAATTATCAAATCAACATGAGAAAAATCAATTTAAAGAGAAACACAGAAAAATAGTAATATGTAGGTATTGATCAGCGTTAGTAATGTAATTTTGAACAGATTTTTAACCTTTTTTCATTATATCTACTACCCTTGTAAACGATTTCTATATATGCCTTCTTACTGTATATAATTTTACCCCATGTAGATAGCGATTACCTATCATTCATCATCTACTATTGAAATATATCTCTATGAAATGTATTTTCTTCTTCTTTCAATAAAAGTTCTTGTATAAAATATTTGTTTTTTTATTTTCATCTGAACCTTTGACTGCGGATTTGTTTATAAATTAAAAGTTATTTAAATATTAATTATCAAATCAACATGAGAAAAATCAATTTAAAGAGAAACACAGAAAAATAGTAATATGTAGGTATTGATCAGCGTTAGTAATGTAATTTTGAACAGATTTTTAACCTTTTTTCATTATATCTACTACCCTTGTAAACGATTTCTATATATGCCTTCTTACTGTATATAATTTTACCCCATGTAGATAGCGATTACCTATCATTCATCATCTACTGTTGAAATATATCTCTATGAAATGTATTTTCTTCTTCTTTCAATAAAAGTTCTTGTATAAAATATTTGTTTTTTATTTTCATCTGAACCTTTGACTGCGGATTTGTTTATAAATTAAAAGTTATTTAAATATTAATTATCAAATCAACATGAGAAAAATCAATTTAAAGAGAAACACAGAAAAATAGTAATATGTAGGTATTGATCAGCGTTAGTAATGTAATTTTGAACAGATTTTTAACCTTTTTTCATTATATCTACTACCCTTGTAAACGATTTCTATATATGCCTTCTTACTGTATATAATTTTACCCCATGTAGATAGCGATTACCTATCATTCATCATCTACTATTGAAATATATCTCTATGAAATGTATTTTCTTCTTCTTTCAATAAAAGTTCTTGTATAAAATATTTGTTTTTTTATTTTCATCTGAACCTTTGACTGCGGATTTGTTTATAAATTAAAAGTTATTTAAATATTAATTATCAAATCAACATGAGAAAAATCAATTTAAAGAGATCAGATGCATCTCTATTTATAAGAATATAAGTTAACTAGTTTCAAGCATTTGTAACAACCCAAGCCCGACTTAAATTATACTCATACTTGGATCAGTTGGGCGAGAGAGTCCTATACTACGATACAGGTAAGCAGCGATATTAACATCATCCGGCCGTATTAGAGTTAATATTGTTTTCGTTGTTTCGTTCTAGATATTAACAACTAGTGAAGATTTTACTAGTATTTTTATTGTTATTGCATTTAATATAACGATTCTCTATTTTACCTAATATTAAACTGTTAATAAAAATTATTCTGTGTGAGAATGTTTTATTTTTAGACAAAAACATCTTTTACGTGATGAAGATCCATGTTAAGTACTATAGTACAATAAAAATACGATTAAAACTACAGTTATTCTACATAGGTGTAAAGGTAAAAATAAAATACTATATACAGACAGGTATTGTTAAACGATTACAGCTTATACCTAAAATAAGATACAATATATTTATAGTTAGGTATGGAGTTCTAGATATTAACAAATTACTTCAATGAAATAAGTTTATATCATTTCAATAGATTGAAAAGATCACTGTATTTTGTATTCTCATAAAAAAATGTTTAATTCATCTAGTGAAAGCTTGACCTCAGTACGGTTATTACCATTTACATTAGAAGAAAAACCAAAATCCTTACTATAAGCCTTCACTTAAAAAAAATAGTATAAATATTAACAAGAATACTATAATTAAACTATACCTCTACACCCTGGGGTATAGCAGAATCCACTGTTTAATAATTAAATGCATAAGAAAACTAAGCATTTTAAGGTTAATTCATATTTCTCGATGATTTTATGAAAGGAGGGTAGTACTGAACACTCATGCTCTAAAAGTATTTCACCACTGAAAGCTACACTAGAAGCTATGTTTATAACCATACGATTACATTCTTCAGGTTCGCGTAGTGTTACTGCTTAAAATAGGATTTCTTCAGTCTTTTACGTGATGAAGATCCATGTTAAGTACTTTTTCTGAACAAGATACCTAATTAAAAAGATTGGGTAGTATAAATAGTAGGTAGAGTTTACAGTTGAACAACAATATAAATTTGTTTGTAGCAGAGGAATCATACAGATGAGTAAGTTAGATATATTTTTAATTTTAATTGATGTTTTATAACTATATATATATTTATAGCAACAGCATAATCAAATACGATAGATTTCCTAAAAGAATTTAACAGGGTTTCTGAAGACAAGGAAGTGATAGCTACCGAAATTTTAGAAGTCCACAAGATTTATAAAATTATATCTGCAAAGGAGGTTGGAACTAGATATGGAAGATCAGTTTTAATTGAATTAAACGAATTCAAGATTTTCTTGCCAAGAAGGTACAGTCAAGTGATTAACAACAAACAAATAGATGAAATAAATAAATTGGGTAATTTTACCATAACTGTAACAAGATTTCAAACCTATGGTAGATGTCAGCAGAAGACGCCCGTGCTTGAAATGAGACAACTAGAAAAAGGTAATTACAGCTTGATAAAATATAGAATTCTAATTTCATATTTTACTCTTTTTGCAGACTAAGCAAGTAATCACCGATAATAAAAAGTCGACATACCTGTGTATTAGGAAAGAGCAACCGATTTTTATTTCTATAAGTTATATGATTATATTTAAAATAAACTGTTTTATTGAGTTGATGTTGCTTAATTTCATTGTTTACAAGCGTCTGGGTTAATACGGAATGAAATAAACTGTTTCATTCAACAACATGATAATATTGCTACTAGAGCATGCATGCATACTACATCTAGGCAGATATTTATAAAATGATACATATCGTATTAATAATAATACTAATCTAAGCCTTATGTACTAAATAAATAAAATAGAATTTCTCACAGATAAACTAAAAGTTATGCGAAGAAACGATTGATACAATAGCCATCTGCATCCAATGGTTGTAGATTTAAACAGATCACGGATTACCCTGCTACAATCCTATACCTTAAAGAGGTCATTTCGATATCAAATCCTTTAATCAGTTTAGCAGATAGGGGCAGATAGGTAATCAGTAATTAACTTACCCTAATCAGGCCGTAGGTTACTTCACTCTTCTAGTCATATCAAATACTCTAATCAATTCAGCAGTAGATGATGAATGATAGACAGAGAAGTTTAATTTTCCGTGCAACAAATGACCTATATATTTTATGTACAATGCTGACATTAACATATTTAGCGCATACCTGTTGAACATAGCTTTACAAGGTAATATTTAAAAGACTTAAAAGGCTTATATTTTAGAGATCGGATACAGTCGCATATATTCCTGTATATTACCTCTAAATTTTACTTTAACAATACATGTAGTCAGGTTTGGCGTAAATAACAATTAGGGATATCAAAACCATACTAACTGAACGCTAACATAATATGCTCCACAGGTCAAACTCAATTAATTAACCCAGGGGCTATACATCCTTAGGCTAGAAACAGTCTTGAAACAAAAAATGGCTGAGTCCACCCTGTTAGACAAGAAATCAGAGTATGGGCGTGATAAATAAAACATATAAAGTTATTTTACAAACATTTATTTAGTATACATAACATAATACAAGAATATAGATCATAAGTTGTTTTCTATGACGACTGTTGTAGTTCTACGGGTCTCTGAGTCGTCGTATGCCCTCGCAGAAATATTAATACGTATAAAGTCCGCCGACTGACTCATTGGAACTGTACCGGTAGCCCTTTCCTTGTTCAACTCTTCGTTACTATCATAGTTGGTAAACGAGGAACCACATTCATCAATACCCAAATGCATGGTTGAAGTCATATCTTTTTCTTCTTCTTCTGTCTCAACGATATCAGTAGGTCCATTTGCTTCCTTTACCAGAGCTGTCTTTACAACATCTGCGTTATTATGTACGTTTTAAATGCCTTTTATAGCTGTCGATGCGTGAAAGATATTTGAAGCAATTAGAACACCGGACTTTGATTGATTCGTGAACGCTTTTTGTAATAAAAGTATACTTGAGGGTAAGAAAGAAGTCCTGGACGCGGCTATCTATAACATATGTCATATGTTTTGTAATACGTCTTTATAACTTTGAAACTCTACATGATTTCCTCTTACAATATCTATAGTTATGAAAATCTTGAAGACTTAACCTGGAGAAATAAAACAGATAAATATTTTACTTTTTATTGAAACTAGTTAACTTATATTCTAACATACATATTTGAAACTAGACAACTTATATTCTAACATACAAATATACAACAACAAAATAGAAAAGTATACTTGAGGGTAACAGTTTGTATAACCATTATCTTTTATTCTATAATACCTTCTTCTTTAAGCTCAGAAATAATTGAAATAATCTCATCCTAGTTTTATAAACTACTGCTACCCCTCTGTTTTAAGGTATACAGTAGACGACGCCTATCGACAACTTGATTCCAATACGGCGTTTTGTTTTTGGAATTTGAAATTGGTAGCTTGAGGTTAGAGCCTACGAATACATTTTTAGGACAGAACGTAGGGAGCAGAGTAAGTACAAAACAACATACTTTCATACAAGAACGTTTATTGATACGAGTAGTTTCAACGCTACTTAAAACATAATACATAACTTAAATATATAATATATATTAAAATAGTACATTTTGTATACACTAATAATGGTACTACATACCCGACTATAAAGTAAACATGGTAACTTAAATGAATATATAGTAAATATAACTATATCTAATTATTTTATAAAATACTATGTTAACTAAGAGGTAATATACAGAATATATACGTCAGTATTCGGCCTCTAGAGGGCTCATACCCTAATATAAGGTTAGTGCGAGAGATTAACGATCACTGACCGAAGAGTGAAGGGAGAAGGGTGAAGGGTTAAGGGTGAAGGGAGAAGGGTGAAGGGTTAAGGGTGAAAGGTTAAGGGTTAAGGGTGAAAGGTTAAGAGCTAAGGGTGAAGAACGAAGGGTGAAGGGAGAAGGGTGAAGGGAGAAGGGTGAAGGGTGAAGGGAGAAGGGCGAAGGGTGACTAGCCAGGGTTAATTACGTTAAACGAAACGTGATATATAAATAGAAGTTCATGTTCAATCATTAGTCAAGATGGAACGTCGACGTGAGTGTGATGTGTGTCGTACGAGCGTTTACACCGTGGACACAAAGTTCAGTGTTCTATTTGTTTAAAGTATTTTACACGTCTCGATAACTACAGAAATCATTTGAAACTTGTTCATAGTACCCTAGATGATGATAATAAGACTTCACCTAGCAACAATGTAATAATTAAAGACGTGAATCTGAAACGTCGACACAGTGACACCACCGTTCATGAAACAGCTATGCCAACTACAGAAATCAATAAAGGAGAAAATAATAATAAAATACCAAACGCCCGTAATGTTATACGTAAGAAATTAACCTACTTTCACGGTGATAAAGCAGAACCTCGACCGGGGACCGTTTTTCTCTCACCGAAACTTGAACACACATCTCCAGTTACATCTGTTGAAGATGAAGAAGATGAAGAAGAAGAAGAAGGAGAAGAAGGAGAAGAATGCGGTTCTGACTTAAAGATTTATCAGGAATTCTCCAACTATTATAGAGCATTATTAGCTAGCGGAGAAAACAAAAACGTAGACAAAACTAGGTACGCTCTATATAACGACATCGATGAGTGGCGATTTGGTCGTTCGCAAGTACAGTTTCAGGGAAAAGATATTTTAATTAAAAACAAACTTTTCAATGGAACATCCGGCTTGTTTAATTTACTAACACTTAAACGAATAAGCTCTCCTAGTCCAACAGAGGAAGATATCGACAACTATATGAAAATAATCTCACTTACTAATGCTCATAAGAAAGACTATAGGCGCAATGGTCGACTAATAAGCGTTAAACATTGGAAATACGAAAATGTAATCAGGCTAAATTTATACAGAATAACAGACTTTGGGATTAGTCTTCCCAAAAAGTTAAACAAGATGAAACCGGATTGTATACGTCAGAGTACATCCAATCAACTAGTGGACAGACTTCGTCTGTTGTATGCTGTAAAGAAAGCTCTTAGCAGCAGTCTCGAAAACGAAAATGAAATAATTTCAGTCATCGCAGAGCTTAAAGCGAGAAAAATTATAAAATAAGTAAATATTTAATTTGTACCATGTAAGATGATCTTATTGTATTGCTATTTATATGTAATATGATAAAATAAACGATATACATTCTATATATGTTTCTTATTTCTTTACCTCTCTCGCGCAGCAAACGTTCTGGTAGATGATCCTTTTGAGTTCCTGCATCATCTTGATACGTTTTATTTACATTTTTATTTTTTACCTTAAATTACAGAAATAAAAAGACAAGAAATAAATCATATTACATCTATTATTTACGAATAATATAATACATGTTATAACATTTCAAAATAATTGATAACACAGTGAAACGTGTAAAAGATATAACAATTTGAAAACTATATACAGATATTATTACTACATGAGACCCGTAACATCAGTCGATCCGCGGCTTTTTATATCAGTACAAAATAATTAGATATAGTTATATTTACTATCTATTCTTTTAAACTGCTGTTATACTTACCATGTTTACTTTATAGTCGGGTATGTAGTACCATTATTAGTGTATACAAAATGTACTATTTTAATAGATATTATATATTTAAGTTATGTATTATGTTTTAAGTAGCGTTGAAACTACTCGTATCAATAAACGTTCTTGTATGAAAGTATGTTGTTTTGTACTTACTCTGCTCCCTACGTTCTGTCCTAAAAATGTATTCGTAGGCTCTAACCTCAAGCTACCAATTTAAAATTCCAAAAACAATACGCCGTATTGGAATCAAGTTGTCGATAGGCTTCGTCTACTGTATACCTTAAAACAGAGGGGTAGCAGTAGTTTATAAAACTAGGATGAGATGTATATGTAGTATATATTATAATAATATAAACTCTTGTATTTTTACATATCACAGGGATAAATTACTCTTATTACTAAACTTTTTGCTACAAGTGTAGGTTTAAATGTCGTTAGGCATTTTCCAACAACCATCTTATTATAAAAGCAAATGAATATTGTATCGAATAGTAAACCCACTTATGACGTCATCAAACATTCTAGATGTATGAGTCATCAACTGTATGACTCATCAATCAACACGTGCAAATATGACTCATCGACACGCCTCATTGACGTCACCGACAGCTGCGTGTATGACTCATCAACACGTCAACGAATATTCTAGATGTATGAGTCATCGTATGAATATAAATTGAATTCGCGGGTAGAAGGAGGCAGTTAATGTTTAACCGGCGTCGTGTTGAAATGTACTCTGAATAAATAAATGTTAATAATGATTGTAATACATAAATAGTTAGTTTTTATATAAATAGTCCTCATATAAATTTGTAAATACCTAGCATTTAAATAGTTTGTTAAATAGTTTATAGTTATAGTGTTTTTAATTAAGTGCATTGTAAATAATCTTCTCTTTATTAATAGACGAATTTAAACAGCATTTTGTTATTATTTTAAAAAGAACGTTACAGTGGTGTCAGGTGTGGGTTTTAAAATAAATAAAATCGCGTAATAATTAAATAAAGTGCTGTGAGAATAAATTTATAGTGTTAAAAACAATCCCAACAAATAATTAATTAAAATGGCGGTGAAATTGTTAAAAGATCTCTTAGTGATACATTTAAAACGGGAATTGGACGAGAGAGACTTAGATAGTAATGGAAAGAAAGATGTTTTAATAAAACGGCTAAGAGAATGGCTTTTAGAACAGAAGGAAGATCCCGAAAATTACCGCTTCGAGATACCTGGAACCGCAATTGATACTAGTTTGTTGTTAAGTAAAATGGAAGATAATTCTAGGAAGCTAATGGAAAATACTAAAGCACTGGAAGAAAAAGTTTTGGAAAATTCTAGACAGTCCGAAGAATATTCTAAAATGCTTAAAGAAGAATTACTTAAAAATACTAAAGCACTGGAAGAAAAAGTTTTTGAAAATTCTAGACAGTCCGAAGAAAATTCTAAAATGCTTAGAGAAGAATTACTTAAAAATACTAAAGCACTGGAAGAAAAAGTTTTTGAAAATACTAGAATGCTTAAAGAAGAATTACTGGAAAAGCACGAAGAGAATTCTAGAAGGTTTGCAGAATTACTAGAAAAATTTGAAGAAAGTTCTAGAAGGCTTAAAGGTGAATTGCTGGAAAACGTCAAAGCGTTGGAAGATAAAGTTTTCGAAGAATTTTTTGAGAATGCCAGCGTGTTAGGACTGTTGGAAGGTAGATTGGCGGAACAAGATAGGGTAATAAAGATGGTAGAAGAGAAAATAGCCCAAATGCAATTACCACCAACAACTAAGAAAGACGATATGACCGAAATGCTGGAAGATAGAATGAGGCAACTACGGTTTCCTTCAACTTCTGAGTCGCCGTTTAATGAAGTAAAGAAACAGTTTAAAGAAGAAAAGTGACATGTCGTAGGGATAAAAGTAAAACCACCCACGTTCGATGGAAAGATACCTTGGTCCACCTACTACAAACAGTTTGAGGCGGCTGCTGGGGCCAACGGATGGACAGGCAAGGAAAATGCCGTTTATTTAACTGTGGCTTTGCGTGGAGACGCACTGAACGTCCTGCAAACAATCCCAACAGGACAAGAAAATAATTACCAGTTGTTAGTGTCTAGATTGGAGATGAGATATGGAGACACGCATCTTCAACAAGTGTATCACGCGCAAGTGAATAATCGTGTCCAGAAGAATGGAGAAAGCCTTCAGGAGTTTGAAGCCGATGTTGCGTGGCTTGTCCGACTGGCGTATCCTACAGCACCCGATTCATTTCTGGGACAACTCGCTGTGCAGACCTTCATTGATGGGTTAAGAGACGGGGAAACACAGCAGTCCTTAAGGCTGGCACGACCAAAAACGACTGATGATGCGCTCTAGAATTTGAAGCCGCAAAGCAAGCGTCCTAAGGCCACGGGCGAGTTCGAACCGTGGCCGAAGAAGAAGAAGGTTCGAAAGATCGTCTACAGGAGTTACTAATGAAAGTTCTTCAGAAGGAAGATAGTCGTAAGAGGAATCCTCAAGAAGTTAGAGGACCCCGTTGCTGGAACTGCGGCGAACAAGGGCACATACGACGCCGTTGCCCTAAACCCAAACAAGTTCAGCCGTCGGAAAACTAAAGGGGGTCGACGAGAGGGGGCGAACGTTGACCTTGAGTGGAGATGCCCCGGAGATCGCCACCCATGCCGTAACATCGAAGAACAGTACCAGCAGTTTGTTCGTAGATGGGAAGATGGCTAACCGAACTGTTCCACTACTTATTGATACGGGGGCGACAAAATCCATCGTACGCCCTGATGTCCTACGATCAAGTATTAAGTTGTTACCGACAACTACTCAACTCCGTCCAGCAACAGGTGAAGTGATACCAACACGCGGAGTGGTGAAGATGAAGATTGGCATTGGAAGTGAAGAACGTGATCGTGAGGTGCTGGTAGCCGATATCACTGATGACTTCATCTTGGGAATGGACCTCCTGAGAAAATTTGGTTTTACGTTGGATTTGAAGGAGGGTGTTTTGAAGGTTGGTAACGAAAAACTTCCGTTGCACCCACGAGAAGATCCTGTTGTAAGGGTTTTGCTGACAGAAGATGTGATATTACCGGGTCGAAGCGAGATGGTTGTCGAGGCAGGTTTGAATGGAGATCTTCGGGTAGGATGTGTGCGAATGATGCAGCCTGTCAGTGATAAGAAGATCCATAGTGGCATACTTCTGAGAAAAGCGCTGATCAAGGTTGGAAAGATAGTACCGGTGAGAATTATGAACGTTAATGTGGATCCGGTGACATTGAAGAAGAGTACCCTTGTGGGACAGTGTGTGCCAGTATTCCGAGTAGCCAGATGCATGGCTGATGTTCCAAAACCAGTGCCCAAAGACCATGGTGAAAAATTAGTGGGTATGGTTGTTAGTTCGTGCGAAGACCTTAATAGAACGGAAGTGAAAGAGGTACAGGGTTTGGTTCACCGATACCAAGATATCTTCGCTCTTGACGATAGCCAGAAGGGACGAGCAGATGTAGTAAAACATAAAATCAATACAGGCAACTCTATGCCTGTCCGTCAGCAGCCGAGGCGTCTACCTCTAGCAAGGCGAGCAGAAGCCGAGAAGATTATTACCGATATGGAAGAACAAGGGGTCATCGAGCCATCCAGCAGTCCATGGGCATCACCGGTGGTCCTGGTCAGTAAGAAGGACGGGTCAACGAGATTTTGTGTGGACTATCGGCAGCTCAATAACGTGACCAAGAAAGACAGCTATCCCTTACCACGCATCGACGACACGTTAGATACCCTGTCTGGTTCACGATGGTTTTCGACTTTGGACTTGAAGAGTGGTTATTGGAAAGTTGAAATGGAACCTGAAGACCGCGTTCACTATTGGTTTAGGACTATGGCAGTTTACGGTTATGCCTTTCGGTCTATGTAACGCTCCGGCCACCTTTGCGCGTCTAATGGAGACCATCCTGAGGGGGTTGTCGTGGAAGACTTGCCTGGTCTATCTAGATGACGTGATCGTAGTTGGAAGATCATTCAGTGAACATCTGAAAAACACCAAGTTCGTAGTTTTCTTGGGTTATGTACCTACTACAGGCGTTTCGTTCCTGGGTTTGCCAATATAGCGAAGCCCCTGACAAGGTTAACTGAAGATGGGCGCGAGTATGTTTGGAGCGGAGATTGCGAAACAGCTTTCCAGCAGTTGAAGCGTGCCTTGACAACAGCGCCAATATTGAGCTACCAACGGACAGAAGGGAAATTCATACTTGTGATGCAAGTAACCTGGCCATTGGGGGTGTACTTTCTCAGATACAAGATGGACAAGAAAAGGTCATCGGCAATTTTAGTAAGGTTTTGTCGAAAGCCGAAAGGAATTATTGTGTGACCAGAAAAGGATTATTGGCTGTCGTGAAGTCCGTTGAGCACTTCTACAAATACTTGTACGGACGGAAGTTTTTATTGAGGACGGACCATGCAGCGTTGAAATGGCTTCTACAATTCCGTAATCCTGAAGGCCAGGTCGCAAGGTGGATCGAACGATTACAAGGATACGACTTTGACACAGAACATCGAGCGGGCACTAGTCATCGAAATGCCGATGCTCTTTCAAGAAGACCCTGTCCAACGGATTGCCGTCATTGCTCTCGTTTGGAAGAGAGGGTTTGCCAAGTATTAAGAACTACCATCGTCAACGACAATTGGTTGCCGGAAGAATTGCAACGACAGCAGGAGGCTGATCCAGAACTAAAAATGGTACTGGAATGGGAGAAAGGCGCGTGGGAGAAAGTCCTGCCTGGGAAGCTGTCAGCCCTTTCAATAGAACCCTAAAAGCATATTGGGCCCAATGGGAGTCCTTGAAGGTGGAAGACGATCTCCTGAAGCGAGTACTGTAGAGTGAAGATGGCACCACCATTAGGTCTCAGTTCGTGGTTCCAAGAAGCCGAGTGGCTACAGTATTGCTACATCTCCATAACGGTGCCTCAGGATGACACTTCGGGATGAAAAAGACTTTGGAGAAAGTTAGGGAGCGTTTTTATTGGGTCAACTGTAAAGAAGACGTGAAGGAGTGGTGCCGGAAATGCGAACTATGTGCCACTGGTAACGGACCCTTGGGGAAACGAAGAGCACCTATGAGGCAGTACAATGTGGGTAGTCCTCTGGAAAGAATAGCTATAGATATTGCCGGGCCATTTCCCGAAACCAACGATGGGAATAAATACATCTTAGTGGCAATGGCCTATTTTACCAAATGGCCAGAAGCATATGCCCTACCAAACCAGGAAGCTGCGCTTGCTGTTGCTGACGTACTAGTCAAAGAGTTTTTCAGTCGCTTCGGAGTGCCCATGGAGCTGCATTCGGATCAAGGCCGCAATCTTGACTCCGTACTCTTTGGAGAAGTCTGTCGATTGTTGGGAGTAGGTATTGCGACACCTGAGACCAGCCCCTCCAGTTTTTTTTTTGGCCACGCCTGCTGCGCTCTGATTGGTTACCCCCACTCCTGTAGCTCCTCCCCCTTCGCTGTGATTGGTTACCCCCACTCCTGTAGCTCCTCCCCTTGCTTCTGATTGGTCGTCGCCATCTTGGATTTCCCCGCCTACTGCTCTCTGATTGGACGTGCGCCATTTTGGAACTTTGGGCGCCATTTTGACCACGCCTGCCCGCCATTACGGGAATCTGTATTACCGGCAATCTGTGTGCTACCAATAGAGGGCGTAATGCTACAATTAGTGTGTATTGCTAAGAGAGGGCGTCATGAAGGGATCTGTATTATCGATGCGTTGTGTACTACTACTAGGTGGCGTGTCATGAAGAAGAAGAAATCTGTATTACTACAGAGAGGCAACCATTTTATATCACAACATCTTGCATGCGCGCGCTAAATTTGAATCTATTTTAAATCTGTCATTTTGCATATGTCATTTATGCATTTAAAATTTGTCATTTTTGCATATGTCATTTTTGCATCTGTCATTTAAATCTGTCATTTTAAATCTGTCATTCTTAAAGCAACCATCTTCCCAGATTTGAATTTTAGCGCTAACTATGGGATTGGATCCTTCTTTCACTAAGTTGAAACTCTTTCTCTCTCTCTCTCATAGTATGACTACTTACCGGATTTGTAGCTTAGGATGTTCGCCGTCGGAAATCTTCGGCTTTATTCGTGTACTCTCTCGCTGATGACAACGATCTACCTTTTTTATATAGTCAACCCCTTCACCCTGTGCTAGTAAATGAAACAACAACAATGTTTATACATATTATTTATTTTGATATTTAATGGACAATTGTAACATATGATTGGACAAATTATTCATTACACAGTATGAGTTGAGATCATCGCGTAACACTTGCAAATTGTTCAAATATTTTTGCAGTCTATTTCTAAGATAGTTTATTTCCGCCATGGTGTTCTTAATACGACGGTGCAAACGTTGTTGTCGTTGACGTCTCCGACTGCTGCTGCTGTTGCTGATATGATTGCAGTCGTGTACGTACGGCATCGATAAACTTTTGCGGATAATGTTTTATTATTTCTAATAAAATGAACGAGTTCAATCCACCACCAGTTGCTGCTGCTGTGTTGTCTATTAAACTGGTAGCTGAGTAGTAACCGCATAACAGTTCGGACGTGAATAAAATTGAATCGGATGTCGGGAGCGATTTATAGGCATCTTCATGGCGTCTCAGTTGACCTTCCGCTACGTTCTCTATGTTTGCGTGGTAGAAACGTGAAAAGTCGAGGAGACGTAACGTTCGAGCATGATGATTGATCAACGGTGCTAAATGCAGTATAGACTGAAACTCGTAATCTTTTAAGGTTATAGTCCGCTGTGTATCATGTATGGCAACCCTGTTACCGAAAAACTCGTTGTGAATAATCTCGATGTATAAATTGTCACATAGATGGAATTTCAAATGTTTATCGCGATGTAGTACACTGTTGTCCTTGTTGCAACAGCAGCAACCATAAAAGAAATTTTTAAACATTGCCTCGACTCGTATATCATACAGCTCGAACCAGTCCCGCTCCGACAACACCAATTCACCATACTCACATACGTTATTCACGCACTCAAGCTTCACTACCACGGCAAATTCTCCCTGGGCGTCGTCGTCGGGCGGAATAAGTCCTACTTGGATGTTGTGTATATGATCGTAGTTTTCTTTTTCCCCTGGAGGTCTCGTTACATACAACGGATACTGGACAGCCCCGAGCAGTTGAACACGTACTTCACGTTTAGCTGCTGCTACTGCTGCTACCGGTGTATCTATGATGGTAAAGTTTGCTGATGCTGCTACAGCGTCATCAGCGTAGTATAGAGGCTGCTGCTGCGACAGGAACGCTAAACAATAATAATACAATAATCGTTTAATATAAGCATAAACACACACACAAAAGTTTTAAACAACTTACCTGTTTCTTCGACTTCGTTGTTCCACGCTTGACCGTCGTCGTTGTCGGCACTTGCTGTTGATGATGATGATGTATGATCTGCAACATCCGAACCTTCTTCATCTAAAGAAGCAACAAAATAGACACAAATTAGCATATAAACTTGAAGTTTTATAAACAGCAACAACAACTTACCTATTTCCAGGGGTTCGCTCACACAGTTATCATAACAATAATTAGGACTGCTTGACATCATCGTAATTGCTGCTGCTGCTGCTGCTACTGCTGCTGCACACGTGCTGTCTACTACTACACGCTAACAACGGTCGGCTTTATATAGTCACCTATACTTACCTAGATCCAGCGCATGCTCAGTAACACGCATACGGTAAACAAACGGTCATCGCTGGCAGACAAGTTTCATCCTGTCGCTGACACGTCATCATCATCACAGGCAGGTGTTCGTAGGTAATTACCTCATTCTCTCTCTCTCAGTTATAGCTATCACTTTTCATGTCATGGTACAGCTGGGTGAGAATAGTAATAATACACATATATAAAACATTAATCTTTTTATTCTATGACAATCTTTCTCAAAACATTATTAAACAACAAAACAATAATACTTAAATAACTAAACAACTATCTGTTCTCGGATAACCATGATAGAACATCTTTTATTCTACGACGACAATGTTTCTTAAAATTATTAAACAACTAGACAATAATCAAAATAACTAAACAATTATTATTAGGTTGAAATCTGCTCGGATAACCATGAAGACATACTCATTTTTCATGAAACATCCTATTGAATGCTTTGTACGCTTTGTTATGCCTAATATTCTTTTCAACAATGTCTTGATCTACTACTACTACTACATAATTGAAAAGAACAAAATCGCGTTTATCAGATCTATTTCATGAGTATGTTCCCCTGAGTATCCTCTTGTGATTTACATTCAATCACCCTTAAGTTTCACCATCTTTTTTAATAGTTACTGTACATAAGGTATAACTCTTGTCAGCTTCACTTATTATTATTATAACTACACTATACTGACAAAAGATGATTGAACAATTTACAACAACTAATTACCTAATTATTACATTCTTAAATAATTTCGAATATAGTATACACAAAGTATAAACCTAGACATCATCATCATCATCACTTATAATAATAATAATTACATCAAGCCGAAGGTCGATCTCTTGTGATTAACATAACCCCCGACTACTGCTACTACAGTTGAACTGTACATGTACTTATTACTATACAAATATTTTGCTACTTAAGAGTTAGATATGATACTACCTATACAAAAATTTACAAAACTTAAAAATACAACTATACTACTACTATACACATATCTATTACTACAACGATTGAACTGTATAATAATTATATACGTTATGATAATATTTTACTACTTAAGATCTAAATATAATACTACCTATACAAATTTTACAAAACTTAAAAATACAACTATACTACTATACACTTACATATATACAAGAGGGGCTTTAATGTTTATACACGTGGTCGCTTGTTGTTGTTGTAGCCGAACGGAACGGAATCAAAATCTTCTATACGGCGTCTCTTCGCGAACGTTATCTTATAGACTTTTGATTCCGCTCGCGTTACAAGCTGATGGTCAGCCGTACGCCGGATGTTGTTGGACTCTACAATAATCTTTTCGTCCATACCTTCCAGCAGTCTAAGCATGGACTCAAAGTTTATTTTTTGAGTCGCGGCGTGGTTTAGGGTGATGCCCTTGACCTTGACGACCACGTGTATCTGTCCCGTGGTCGGTGAATAAACTTTGTAGGCGTAGTTCTTCGGCCCGCCTGACACAAACTCTATAATATACGATCCGGGACCGTACTCTTCGAGCTCGTCTGTGAGGTCGCCCAGGAAGCTTCCTGTTGGTAGCTCGAAGTCGCCCGGCTTCGAAACGTATATTACGGAATCTGAAACAACGAAAAAAAAAATTAACTCTAATATAAACGGTGTTGATGTTTGATAGTACAATGACTTACCTGTGTCATAGTATAATACTCTCTCTCCTAGCTGATCCAAATAGGAATACAGCTTAAGACGGGCCTGTGCAGTGACAAATGCCGCGATGACCACGTTAACTGACGACAGAGGATCTGCTGCTTCCTCTTTATGCTGCCAGTTAACCGCAATCACCTCGTCATTTATTTCCTGCACATGATTAACTTCTACGCCTGGGCTGGACAACAGGTCGAAAAACTCCTTGGACTCGCTGATTATGGCTGTTTTCGCCTGGTTCTCACGCTGACCAAATTTCCCTAGAATACAAAAAAAAATATTAAGTAAAGAAAACTACATAAGGTTATTATAACTTACCCCAGAAGGAATTCAGCATCAGTTTGGCCAACGATCTCAAACCAGGGTTCTTGACGATCTTCAACGAATCCAAGGAGACTCCCTCGTTCTCGAAGTAGTCATCAACGTACTGTTTCCGGGCTCCATCGATACCATCCTCGCCGTTGTTGTTGGCAGTTATTGAAGATGGCCAACCGCTGGCTTCCTGCTTCATCTTCAGGAACTTGTCGATGAAACCCGAAAACAGTCCCCCGGTCTTGGACGCTTTGTTGTACTGGGTTACATCGTACGACCAGATCTCTTGTATGTCCTGCACGATGTAACCCTTTCGTATGGCCATTACCAGTTCGTCCAAGACCCAGGTTCCGTTGATGACTTGGTCCTCTACGCCGTGCTGACATTCGGCCTGGTTCAATTCTTCGGCGCAAGTGCGACATAGAGGGAACAGCAGCTTTTGATGCATCTTGACGGGTAAGACCGGATGGTATAGATCTTGTGGCGGTAACATTGTACATTTTACCACGCCGTTGATGTTTTCCAGGCCCCCTTTATCCCTGATTAGATTTTCACAAGCCGCCTTGCCTACGTAAACTTCTGGATGGCCAACTGGGAATTTGGCGTACTTGCATACCCAGGGATAAAGGGAGCATACATCTACATACCGGATCTTTTCCCCGTCTTTTGCAACTCTCTTTAATTTTGCTGCCCCTGTACGGCCGCCGTAAAATGCCTCTCTCGGGTTTAAGGGTGTGTTTACTAACAAGGGATGTTTCTCAACCTGCTGTCTGAATTCGGGTGTTAACTGCCTACGGAAGCGACATTCCCACTGTTCAACAACCTCGTATCCTAGCGACTTTAACTTCTCTGTTGTGGCTCGGGTCTTCTCGAGCCTCATATCCATGGTGTCGCTAGGATCATCGTGTAGAGGCTCGTTGCGACGGGTAGTGAAACAGGTGGGACATCCATGGAAGTAACACCCGTGAAATTGAAATATGGTATTACCATACAGCCCGTCAACCTTTAACCCGCCCACGATAGCTTCTCTCTGCCTGCCGGCGTGTTGAATCTCAACACCTCTTTGATGCTCTTCCAGCAACAGCCATTGGAGAGCTACCTTAGACTGGTTATCTGCGCGTCTATAACCACCCTTTGGTATCAGTCCAATGGTGCTTTCTTTGAGGAATTTCCTCCGGAACATGAGATTACAGGCAGAGGCGATGGTGATGGCTTCCGTGAACGGGTCAACGTCGCATTCCTCAATAAAGAGATTCCTAAAGTGGATACAGGCTCTCTTCAAAATATCGACGTCTGTTCGACAATATTCGACCAGGTCACGTTGCATGTCGAACTCCGTGATCCCGTCCCTGTTCGCCTCGTACCACTTTAGGAACGCTTTACGAGCCTGGGGTTTCATGGTGTCGGGGCTGTAAAATTTGATGTCCGGAAGAGGACCCACGTAATGGGCGTTGGCCTCGGTGTTAAAGAGGTGCGGGAAGTATCCTTTGGGAGCCGGTAGATCGAACGCTTTAGGCAAGTCAGCCAGAGCCATGGGGAAAAAGTTGAGCGAATCGATAATCTTTAGATTATCTAGTTGCAGCAGCAGAATTTTTAAACCGCGCATAATGAGGTCCGGTTTCAAAGAGGTGTTGTTGGTTATCAAGTAATTTAGAATAAACTGTGTGTCGAAAGCCTGCCCGTTATGGGCAACTGCTACAACTTTTTTGAATTTTTTACGCATCTCCAACAGGTGCGCGAGAAAACCATCTATACATTTTCCTCGCAAGATCTGTTCTCGCAAACCACATCTTACACAACTGGTAGCAGTTGATGATGAGTCGTTGTTGTAACACTCAGAACAGACTTGCTGGAAAACGCATAGATTCGGTTCATGGAGGTTGACGCCGGGCGCAATTTCTTTCTCTTGCCGGGTCTCCAGGTCGAAGAACACAAACAAAGTGTCTTGCTTTGTGTTCCTAGGTCCGGCCGGCTGTATATGACAAAAATGGTTTTCGGGTTTATGGCTCTGACAGATCTTACAATAGATCTCCCCGCACACATGGGCCTGCTTCCGGGTCTTGATGTTAATGGTTTTGAAACATCCCTCGCATTTTTTAACTTCCCGACACATGTTGCCCTCCTGATGGATGTTAAAGCAGGCTTGACTTCTAAAGTCTCGCCTGCAGTCCGGACACCTAATCAGCTGCGCTGTTCTTTCGCAGGGCGGAGAACTACCGCAGCCTACGCAGGACTTTTCACAACGGTGATGGTTTTTATGATCGTAGGGTACATGACAGTGCTCACAGAAATAACCGCAGGCAAAGGCTGAGGTCAACGATGTTATGACGTTATAATGATGCTCGTGATACAACAGATTGATGTTCTTTGTTGCGGCATCATTATCAACGACCCCCTCAAAGATAAGTGAACGACCTCTCGAGCCGTGGCTATACACTACTATCTTGTAGTTGGGGGCCAGGAACTGCTGGAACAACCTTAATTCATTGACCCCGGCTCCCTCCGGTGGAATGAAAGCTACTCCAGCATCCCGCATCATTTCCTCGGCCTTTATCTTTTGCACGGTCTGATTTCGACGTGTCTTAGCGTAATCAGCACTGTTATCTGAGTGAGCCCTGCCTACGACCAAAGCCCTGGGTAGGCATAGATTGTCACTGGTGGTGTTGTTAATAGTGACAATCCCTCTGCGACGGCTACACTCTTCGGCAAAGGTGCTGTACGTGCCGTTACGACAGCGACCTTGTCCAGCAGGTGGTGTTACAATAGTAGCTATTAGTCTGAAGGTGTCCGAACTCAGGGCTTCAGGATCGCTCTGTAAAATCGATTCTAAAATGCCCCAGACATCATTGAAGGTGATTTCATCAGAGCGCCTGAGGCTCATGTAGCCGGGAAGTTTTTGTTTGAAACTATCAAACTCAAATGTGGCCCCTACTTTATCATTTGGTCGTGCTCGGCTTAGCACATCCCTTAGAATTTGGTTGATGGCCGATTTAAAATGCTCCAAATGATCTTCATCGACTGGCGTAACGGCTACTTTAAACACCAGTCGATGTTTCAGAGTGCCAAATTTCTTGATGGTGGACACGTTTTCATCGATAATTTCGTAGAGAGAAGACATTTTGTACAGGAGTAACAGCAACAATAGCAAAAAAAAATATCGCACTTGCACACTTAACAAAGGCTAAAACAACAAAGATTATATGTTGTTAATTTAAATAAACATTGACTAATTACTATTATTAAAGTTTAAATGCACTGCAAGCTATTAAATATTATAAATTAATTATAAAGATCAATTTTAATGCAAATTAATAAAATCTTTTAGCCATTCTTAAACTTTTAATAGCAAGCTAATTTAAACAAATATAGAGTTTAAAATTGTTACTAAATCCCTTTGACAGATTATTATTATAAACAACAACAAAATAAGCTAAAATTGTTTGAAATATAACAGCAACAGGTAAGAAATCATATAGCGACAAATGGACAGATAAATCTTTTACCATTCACGAACTGCTTCTCTTAACCCCTAATTAAAAATAAAAAGCTTAGATGCTACGTGATGGTAAAAAAAATTGACGCAAAATAAACAATAACCTCTGAATGCAATGCAGGCTATTAAATATTATAAATTATTTGCTTTGACAAAAGTTAAAGAAAGATCAGTTTCAATGCAAATTAATAAAACCTTTTAATCGATATTACACTTTTTAACAACAATCTAATTTAAACAAATATAGAGTTTAAATTGTTACTAAATCCCTTTGATAGATTATTATTATAAAAAAAAATAAATAAGGAACGGCTAAAAACAACAAAGATTATATGCTGTTAATTTAAATAAACATTGATCTAAAAAGCATAACCTCAAATTATGATTTAAATAACTATGTTACAACCCCTAGATAAACAACTAATAACGATCACACTTCGCATAAAACAATTACTACTTTAATCGATAATCAAACTAGGGAAATTAAAAAAATATATAAAACTATTCCTGCAACTTAAATAATTATTTTAAACCGATTATGTTACAGTGTCGTGAAAAATCATGCGAGAACGAGATTGCCGATTATTATAAAAAACAATAATAATAATAAATCCTACCTTTTTGTTCGATTAAAGCTGTAGATTTCACATAGACTCTGTAGCAACAATTGGTAATAACAATCAAGAATGGCACAAATCACTTCCAACACAAACGTAATAATTAACAGTACGCATAAAAAACATACATGTGTTGATGTCTCGAGTAACCCCAAACAAGTGCTTGTCTACTTCCGTGGTTGGCTTTATAGGTTCGAATTGTTGCGCAATATTATGCAATAAGCTAAAAATAAAACTCGAGTCAATTTGCCCGCTTAACAAAGGAACAAAGCGTTCTCTCCGGTGAACACCTGTGGGTCATAAATCAGTTTGAAATGTTTTTTTCTGCACCAGAGTTGACATACCTTCTAGATTTTATCTATTAGAATAAAAAAAACGGTGTATCATTCTAACCCTCTGGGGATATAATTCATTCAACTGTCATACCGTTTTTATTGAACGCAGGTGTGACGAATAAGTTATGACCCTGTCTGTATTAAATAAAGGTTACATTCGATATCGCCTTTTGTACTTTAGTGTCTTTCTCGGTTCTATTTGTGTTTAGATATCTGATAAATTTCAACGTATTGTGCGAACAGAGAATGCAGTGATAATATTATATTATTTTTATTAGGCAATAGACAGATTGTTGTCAAAATTCGATATGATTCCCTTTTAAGGATGTGTTTATAACTTTTCAACACATAAATGAACGAGGCAAGCAGTTGAGGTTTGATTTAATTGTGTGCCTTTTTTATTTAAAGAAAATTCTATAAAAATTTAAAGTGTGTTCTTTTAAATGCTCTAAGAGACAGAAAGGTCTTTTTACCTGGTAATAGCTTTAGAAATCAGACCCGTCAACGTGCGAGATTTACAGGTACTTAATAATACAAAGAGTGATGAAATGTTTGATTATTTTGCTATTACAGTATATCAATATTATAATCCATTGAAACTTTTTCTGTTAAATGTGATTATGATAAATCGAAAAAAACATTTCTTTAAATAGGTATATTTTTAATAAAAAATGTTTAAAGTATGACAAAAAATACTTTTAATGCTCTAACACAGTCAACCTTTATTTAGAAGATCGGTCACATAGATAAGTGCTACCTACATTTACAGCGCAGGTGTTCTTTTATTCGTTAACGAGTTTCTTTGCTCAGGGTCTGTGTGTGTGTGTGTGTGTGTAATAAATTAAATGGTTATCAATAGTTACATCTAAAAGTTTAATTTAAAATTTTAATGTTGTAGTAAATTATAAAAACGACACCGAGGGTAATAAATTTAAATTTTTATCTAATCGTGTTACATGACAGTGCAGGTGTCGATCCCTTTTTTTTTAACAATACCCTTTTTGTTCCGAATGGTAATAAATTAAGATTTTATCTACTCGTGACAGTGCAGGTGTCTACCTTTTTAATGATATCCTTTTGCTCCGACGGTAATAAATTTAGATTTTATCTACTCGTGTTACTTTGACAGTGCAGGTGTCGATCCCTTTTTAACAATACCCTAAAGAACACCTGCGCTGTAAATGTAGGTAGCACTTATCTATGTGACCGATCTTCGAGGGTAATAAATTTAGATTTTTATCTGATCTCAAGTAATTAATTGACAGTGCAGGTTTTTTTTTTAACAATACCCTTTTTGTTCTGAAGGGTGATAAATTAAGATCTTATCTAAAATCATGTTCATTCGCGCAGGTTCGAAGTTTATAAAAGCTCAGTCAAACCCCCTTCCGTTTTAGTTGGTTCTTGACATCGGTTACGGTGATAGTAATATTGTTATTGTTTGCTTGAACTAGGTATGTTAAAATAATCATTTATTATTCTTGTGAGTGTTAAGTTTTTGTCTATTTTTTTACATAGAAAAAATGGATTTGCTAATACAACAATTGAACAAATCTCCCGTTAGCCAGAAGCCAATCAAGAAGTTATGTGATTACAAAATAAAAGAAATTGCAGAGATACTACAATTCAAAAGAGTCGTTTGCCGTGATAAGCGTCAAAGTGTGATTATTGTTGCTGAAAAGCATGTTACATTTCTACCAAAGCGAATCAGCGATAAGTTAACAGATCAAAGGGTTACCGAGCTTAACCAGCAGATTGAAGCTAAAACGATTTCTCTAGGTTTGATGTACATGGGGAAAACAAACTGTTATGATGACTGCCTGTTTGTGGAGTTAAATAAGGTACGAGTAAACATCAAGTTTATACAATAAACCCCATTTTTAATGTTCTATTGTTGTCGTTGTTGTTACAGCCCCTGGAACCGCAAATAGAAAACAGAGGTCAGTCCTGAAGTCCTCAAGCACCAGCATTCTATCAACATTTTTTTTTATTATAAATTAAATGTAGCCTTAACACTATATTAATAAACATAATTTTTTTAATTCCTATATGGCTTTATTATTTCTTCTAGAAAAGGTAGTGGTGGAAACGTTTCAGCTTAGTGAAAGGATCCAATCCCTGAGTTAGCGCTAAAATTCAAATCTGGTAAGATGGTTGCTTTAAGAATGACAGATTTAAAATGACAGATTTAAATGACATATGCAAAAATGACAAATTTAAAATGACAGAAGCAAAATTGACAGATGCAAAAATGACAAATATTTAAAATTGACGGATTCAAATTTAGCGCGCGCATGCAAGATGTTGTGATATAAAATGGTTGCCTCTCTGTAGTAATACAGATTTCTTCTTCTTCATGACACGCCACCTAGTAGTAGTACACAACGCATCGATAATACAGATCCCTTCATGACGCCCTCTCTTAGCAATACACACTAATTGTAGCATTACGCCCTCTATTGGTAGCACACAGATTGCCGGTAATACAGATTCCCGTAATGGCGGGCAGGCGTGGTCAAAATGGCGCCCAAAGTTCCAAAATGGCGCACGTCCAATCAGAGAGCAGTAGGCGGGGAAATCCAAGATGGCGGCGACCAATCAGAAGCAAGGGGAGGAGCTACAGGAGTGGGGGTAACCAATCACAGCGAAGGGGGAGGAGCTACAGGAGTGGGGGTAACCAATCAGAGCGCAGCAGGCGTGGCCAAAAAAAAACTGGAGGGGCTGGTCTCAGGTGTCGCAATACCTACTGTTGGGCATTCGCAAGACTCGGACCACACCGTTACATCCGCAGTCCGATGGAATGGTAGAACACATGAATTGGACAATGGGCAAATATTTGGCCAAAGTGGTCTCCGACAATCAACGAGACTGGGACCAATACCTGCATCTGTTCCTGATGGCTTCTCATGCATCGGTTCACGAAACAACCGGTCAGTCACCAGCGTCTGTGATGTTTGGACGAGAGTTACGGTTACCGTGTGACCTGGAATTTGGATCCCCACCTATAGAGCAGGAGGCAGCCGGGAATGATTATGTCATCAACTTAAAGAAGAAGTTGGAGAATATTCACGACCGAACCTGAAATAATAGTCGAATCGCGAGTGACCGGATGAAGGCTACGTACGATGTGAGAGCCCAAGAAGGAGGGTTTCAACCTGGAGAGCTTGTCTGGTTATACAACCCGCAAAGACGTCGTGGCTATTCTCCAAAGTTACAGCGGAATTGGGAGGGCCCATACCAGGTGAAGAAACGAATAAATGACTTGATTTATCGCATCCAGAAATTGCCAAGAGGGAAACCAAAGGTGGTACACTCCAATCGTCTGGCGCTCTATGAGGGAAACAATAACGTAGTCCCGGATCGAGATGATGCTGAGGTGGCTGTCAATACCGTAAGGCCTGAAGATGATCAGCCAACCTTTAGAGAATTTATGGCTGCGTTTTCCGGAACTTGAAAAGCCCGATTCGGAGTCACGACCGAGATGCAACAAGACCTCTTCCGGGTCCCTGGTGATTATTCCATTGCCCACTGTCTCTCCGAAGATCTCCGCATGTCCAGGGGAACCGCAGTAGTGTTTAGAAATAAATTTGGATGGCTGGATGAACTTCGAGATCAGAATCCCTCTGTTGGCAAAGCCTTACACTTGCCTGATCATGACCGCTCCATTTACTACTTGGTAACCAAGCAGTTTTACTACCAGAAACCGAGTTGTTCGTCGACCTGTGGAGGGCATTATGGGATTTGAGGACCGAGTTGCTTACCAGGGGTATTAACAAATTGGCAGTTCCCAAACTCGGCTGTGGGCGAGACCAGTTGGATTGGAGAATCGTTCGGAGCATGTTGAAAGTTATGTTTAGAGATAGGGATGTGAAGATCTTAGTCTGTAGCTTCGATCCCCAGCCCGCATTAAGACCAACAAAGAGTGTAGACTGTTATTTCTACCGTAATGGAACATGTAGTCGAGGTGAGGACTGTCGATACCGTCACGACCCATTCTACAGAAACCAGAGAATAAAACCTGTTCTGGGACAGAACAGACTTGAAGAGAGGAGCAGTGTAACGAATAGTAAACCCACTTATGACGTCATCAAACATTCTAGATGTATGAGTCATCAACTGTATGACTCATCAATCAACACGTGCAAGTATGACTCATCGACACGCCTCATTGACGTCACCGACAACTGCGTGTATGACTTATCAACACGTCATCGAATATTCTAGATGTATGAGTCATCGTATGAATATAAATTGAATTCGCGGGTAGAAGGAGGCAGTTAATGTTTAACCGGCGTCGTGTTGAAATGTACTTTGAATTAATAAATGTTAATAATTATTGTAATACATAAATAGTTAGTTTTTATATAAATAGTCCTCATATAAATTTGTAAATACCTAGCATTTAAATAGTTTATAGTTATAGTGTTTTTAATTAAGTGCATTGTAAATAATCTTCTCTTTATTAATAGACGAATTTAAACGGAATTTTGTTATTATTTTAAAAAGAACGTTTCAATATGTAGATGTTGTATTATGTCATGACCCAACATTCTAATTAATCTAAGTTTTTCCATAATTTATTATTAATTACTAATTAACTACCGTTACGTATTTATCCCTTCCTTCCTTCCTTTTGATCGTCTCTAATACAACTGTTGCCTTGAATATATTATACAGGGTGCCCATTATGTATGGAATATAGTATATATTTCGGTAAATATCGACTTTATAAAAAAGTTTGTTATATAAAAGTTGTTTAACATTTTATTTTCCATAATAAGATAGCATTCAATTGTTTTTATTTCAGAAAACAAATGAGTAATGAATAACACTTTAATTTTTTTAAATAGCAATGTACCCTTTCATTAGGCTCATTTGCTAGAGATTCTCTGATAGAGATTTTTTTTCTCTTTTCGATGACCTAAAATCTTAGTACCCTTATATCAGAAAATTTTTGAAAAAAACATAAAAAATGTTTATTAAGTTAATTTCACCAATAACATGAATGAAATGAAGATTTTAGGTCATCGAAAAGAGAAAAAAATCTCTATCAAATGAGCCTAATGAAAGGGTACATTGCTATTTAAAAAAATTAAAGTGCTATTCATTACTTAAGAAAGGTCGTGTAAAAGATTAATTATACATTTTAAATAAAGTTACAGATTTGTGATACAGTGTTTTTACTAAAACAAGTACATCATCTAAAACAATGTTTTAATGAAATACAATTATTATGATTAAATACCTTCATTAAATAATGTAATAAATAAATTTATTTTGAAACCATATCTTTTCATTACATTCTTATTCCTTCCAGGTGTCCTATTCAGAATCCCATTGTGACAAGATCCCATTGACAATATTGACTCTTATATCAAGCAAACGCCTTCATTGTGTTCTCTTCCATTCATTAGAGCAACTCTTCGGCGTTTTTTAGTCTACTCTGAATATAATCCAATAAAAATAACCACATGCCGGCTGCTGCCCAAAACACTCCCCATTCAACCCATGATTTTCAGTCGTCTCTTGACTATGATCTAAACTCTGAAAATGTTTGGTGAAAATTCAATCTGTACAGGCACTTCTTTTCTTCAAACGTAAGTTTCCGCCAATCGCCTCTTTCTTTTTCTCGCAGGGCTACTTTATCCGGCGTATTTTCCATCCATCTCAGACCTGGAAATGAATAATCATGGCGATCGGCATACTCTGGTTTACCATGGACTCCATATCCCACAAAATCACGATTCCGTATATTGATCTCTGATTGTCATCAGGGCCATCAGATCCAAATGGTTTGAATGAGACTCGTCTTGCAGCAGCAATCGTGAACAATCTTCAAGTTATTCTTATTCTTTTTGTTGGAAGTAACTTTGAACTATAAAAAATATGCAAACGATGTTGTTTTAATAATGTAAGAAAATTCAAAGAAATCTGACATCCCAATTAAAAGAAATAAGATTTGTTGTTAGCTAATATAAAATAACCTAACCAGAATAGTATGTTAACCTTGCACAATGCGATAGTAACAAGCAAGCATTACAATAAAAAAATTCACCTTCTAGTCAACGATTGTTTCTAGCGTCGAGGCCTCGGAATCTGAAAGCTTCATTTCGATATGTTGTTTTGTAGATTTTTAGCAATTCTAGAAAAAAACAGGTGAATAAACAAAAAAAAATACCCAGCTATGATATTTTAACCTATGTTCGAGGGTTGTTTATGCTCTTCCAGCCTCTGAATCTGGGATTGCTCTTCCGATATCTTATTCTGTATGTTTGAGCTATTTTGAAAGAAAACTAGCTGATACAATAGCGAACCGTTCCGGAGTTATGAAATTTACCCTATACTCGATGGTTGTTGTCATTGCAAACATGTTTCCTTTAAACTATTTCATATTTATTAATTTAATATCATCTTGAATTATTATTATTGAACTTTCTTCTGAAAAGCTACTGCTTGTTTCTGTATTTCCATGTAGATTATTGCTAAATCCATGTCTGCTGTTCATTTATATTTAAGCCACTTTCATTCTGTAGTACATTCTCAGTTGCTATTATATCGTTGTTTTCTTTTAAATTCAAATCAATCGACACATTTTCACAAACCGGTTTATTCGCTTCAATTGTTACAGGTATTACAGTAGAATCAGAATCATCTATTTCAATAACACTATTACGTAACACACTGCTTGAAAGTGATTTTTTATTATATTTCTTGCTCCATCTTTTCTTACGAATTTCTAATATTTTATCAAACACTATCGTAATGTTTGGTAAAGATCGGTTCTCTGCGTTGTTTAAATGGCTATGCGCCATATTAATCGTTCTATTTTTAAGAAAATCATCTGAAAATGAATGAAGAAATGGAATCCTCACATTTCCCGTTTTTTCTCTGTATTGACAAATTCTATTAAACTGTATAGAAATATTGCGTTTATTACAAGGTGACGGTGTCCTTACATTTTCAAATGTATGTTTTATACTTTTAAGGAGCTGTTTTAAATTTCTTGTAACTTTGATAGGTGTGTTCTACATTTGATTCTTGAGATATATTTAGGTATCTACAGTCTCTTTGCTTTACGATGTGCTAAAGTTCGGACTATCTTACTGCATGTTGATGGTGAACCTTTTTTCATTTAAGAATTGGTGACGTATGTTGGGAGTTGTAAACCTGAAAACGATAAAAAGTATTAGTTACAGTGTAATTCATTACAGTACATATCATACATTTAAATAAAATAATTAACTTACTTTCTACTAGGTGACTGTTAAAATAATTTAAAATGTTGACTATCTACCTGATGATGATAAAATTGCAGAAGTCTTATTTTCAATTGCTGTTTGTATTTGATGAAACTAACAGAACCTCACTTATGTAATCAATTTTATGCGGTTATTGCAACTTCATGACAATTATTTTTTGGCGGCTTTTGGATGTATTTTACAATAAAAATTGATAGTTAATAAAATAAGGGATAAAAGCACTAAAAATACGATTGCAAAAACCGCATTACGTGAATCAAAAAAGTTGACCAGCAATATGCAGCAAGATAGGCAGAACTTTACCACATCGTAAAGCAAAGAAACTACAGATACCTAAATATATCTCAAGAATCAAATGTAGAAAACACTCATTCAAAGTTACATGAAATTTAAAACACGTCCTTAAAAGAAGTATAAAACATTGATTTGAAATTGTAAGGACACCGTCACCTTGTAAACGCAATATTTCTATACAGTTTAATAGAATTTGTCAATACAGAGAAAAAACGGGAAATGTGAGGATTCCATTTCTTCATTCATTTTCAGATGATTTTCTTAAAAATAGAACCATTAATATGGCGGATAGCAATTTAAACAACGCAGAGAACCGATCTTTACCAAACATTACGATAGCGATAGTCGACACTTGAATTTAGCAATAATCTACATGGAAATACAGAAACAAGCAGTAGCTTTTCAGAAGAAAGTTCAATAATAATAATTGATGATGATATTAAATTAAAAAATATAAAAAATAGTTTATAGGAAACATGCTTGCAATGACAACAACCATCGACTATAAGGTGAATTTCATTATTCCGGAACGGTTCGCTATTATATCAGCTAGATTTCTTTCAAAATAGCTGATACATACAGAATAACATATCAGAAGAGCAATTCCAGATTCAGAGGCTGGGAGGACAGAAATAACCCTCAAACATAGGTTAAAATATCATAGCTGGGTAACATTTTTTGTTAAATCACTTGTTTTTTTTAATTGCTAAAAATCTACAAAACAACATACTGAAAGGGAGCTTCCAGATTCAGAAGATTCGAGGGTAGAAACAATCGTTTACTAGAAGGTGAATTTCTTGATTGAAATGCCTACAAGAAGTGCGATTTCCTTGCGTTTCTATCGTATTGTGCAAGGCTAAAATACTATTCCGGTTAGGTTATTCTATATTAGCTAACAGCAAACCTTATTTCTTTTAATTGGAATGTCAGATTTCGTTAAATTTTCTTACATTATTAAAACATGGTTTGCATATTTTTTTATAGTTCAAAGTTACTTCGAACAGAAAGAATAAGAATAGCTTGAAGATTATTTACGTTTGCTGCTCCAAGAAGAGTATCATTCAAACCATTTAGATCTGATGGCGCTCATGACACAATCAGAGATCAATACGTGGAATCGTGATATTGTGGGATCTGGAGTTCATGGTAATCCAGAATATGTCGATCGCCATGATTATTCATTTCCAGGTCTGCGATGGATGGGAAATACGCCGGATAAAGTAGCCCAATGAGAAAAAGAAAGAGGCGATCGGCGGAAATTTACGTTTGAAGAAAAGAAGTGCATGTACATATTGAATTTTCGCCAAACATTTTTACGTTTAGGTCATAGTCAACAGACGGCTGAAAATCATTTTGGGCAGCAGCCGGCATGTGGACATTTTTGTTAGAACTAGACTTTATTTACAGGAGACTAGAAAAAACGTCAAAGGGTTACTCTAACGAATGGAAGAAATAAGAATGCAAAGAAAGGATATCGTGTTAAATTTAACTTATTACGATATTCAATGAAAATATTTAATGCATAACAAATAGTATTTCTATTTCATAACAACACTGTTACTTATTTTATTGTATAAGCGTTATGTAAATAACGCCATTCTTTTCAAAAGTTATGATATTAATAATTATGAAATAGTTTAAAGAAAACTTGTTTGTAATGAAAACAACCCTGGAAACATAAATAACATAACAAAAGGCAATTCCAGATTCAGAGGCAGAAGCACAACTCTCGAATATAGGTTGAATTGCATAATGCCGTAATCACCTACTTTCTTACATTGCTAAAAATATACAAGACAACATATGGTAAGAGCGATTCCAGATTCGGAGGGTTCGAGGGTAGCAACAATCGTCGACTAAAAGGTGAATTGCTCGATTATAATATACATATTGCTATAATAATTTGGGTGTATACCATTATCAAAGGCCCCACTTTCTGGAAACAATAATGCTATAATATGTGGGGGGAAATAAGTTAAAGGTTTATTGTTTAAAAATTATTTTGATTGTATAAAGATAAAAATAAAATTGATTGACACATATGATCATACAAACAGGCTATATAGCAACAGACCTCTGTAAATGCACAGTGATGATATATACCAAAATATAAACCACCTACCTTTACCATAGAAGAAAGTGAAAAGTATTCCAAAAACTTCGTTAAGATTGAAATGACAAAATTTATTTAAGAAGAAACACAGAAAATAAATCAACTAATAATTAAAATAGAACAATGAAAAATGAAATTTTGAAACCCTGAATAAAAGAAAAATCAATCCTAAGACAGTTATTGTCCTTTACCTTCAGGGGTAATATCTCTGTCATCCTCATTATCAAGTAATATCAAATAATATCAAAATTTTGACGTCTTTTTAAATTACTAAGTGATGTAGTAATAAAACAGAAATCTTCTTTATTCCATATGGTTTATAATTAAAAATGGTTGGAATACAAAAAAATCATCTCAAAAAGAAGTATTTTTTGATATTACAATAATTTTTATCTACTTCCATTGATTTTTGGAATGTTTATAATTGCAGAAAAAGCAAATGCTTGTAATTTTCAATTAAACAGTGGGAGCCAATTTTATAATAAACAAGAGAAAAAACACATACTTTTTTCAAGTAGACATTTTTTAAGTAGCTGGGATTGGCATTTTTATACAAAAATGGTATAAACCTATTTTGTAAGTGAGACAAAAAATAGCGACAATAAAGAAAATGAGAGTGCTAGTTTAGCAAACTCACAAGAGCTGCCGTTTGTCACTCCAGTTACAAACGAATTTCAAATGGTTTTTGATGCGTTTAATAGTCCTTATTCTTACTTACAACTGTTACAACAGAATTTAATGATAAAACTGATAGTGATGCACAAGTTCTTATGGACTTGAAAGAGTCTGCTGCCAGTGAATTAATTATTGAAGGTGTTATTATATTTTTGGCTTTTATATGGATTTACGATGTACTTTTCTTATTGTATAGGTGATACAAAAACTAGAGGCACTAAAGAAGAAGAGTGTACCACTTGAGCGAAATTACAAGAGCTATCGTCTGTTCCTCTATTTACAAATGAATTACAAACGATTTTCGATACTTTTGATTGTACTTCTTCGGACTTACAAACTGTTATAGCAGAATATGATGATAAAACTGATAGTGGAGCACAAGTTCTTATGGATTTTGAAGTTTCTGTCACCAGTAGGTAAATCAATTGTTCAAGGTATGATATGTGGATATTAGTTTGTGTGGATATTACATAAAATGATACATAATTTCCAGGAACACATGCTTGGGAACTACTAACCAATAATCCACAAGTATCTTGTGGAGAGATTCATTTAACTAAACCAATAGTCGAAAATGTATTATCTAATACACCGAGTGATCAGGAGCGAGGTAGTGATCCTGATTACGAAGAAGAAACCTACATAACAGAGAATTAAGGACAAGAAGTAATTGAGAAAGTGAAACCATATGCTGCACACAAGGTGAATACTCGAAAACGGAATAGAAATTTGGGAGAACAATACGTGACAGCTAAGGGTAAGATACAAAAAGCTCGGACATTGAACAGACACCTCTTAGAACAGATTGCCGAAACAGGTGCAGTAACATTCTAGACGAAGAAATAAGACAAGCTATTTTTCAGGAGTATTGGTCATTAGGAAATTACTACAAAAGAGTGGCTTTTATTGCAAGTTTAATAAATGCCCATAAAACAAAAATTACAAGAGAAAAGACTGAAGGTAAACCTACCAAAAATAGAATTAATTCATTTGTGTACAATTTAGAAATTAGGGGTTCCAAACATGTAGTCTGCAAGACTTGCTTTATGAACACTTTGGGCGAAACAGAGAAATTTTTGACAGTTGCATTATCCAAAAAGTTATAATCAACCAGCGGAATAACAGAATCCGATAAAAGAGGAAAACACACGCCAAACCACAAAACCCCTGAATTTAAAATAAATCAAGTCAAGGAGCATATATTATCCTTTCCTGCATACGATAGCCACTATTCTAGACGGCACACAAATAGAAAATATCTAGCAGCTTCCTTAAACTTAAGCACAATGTATAAATTGTATTGCGAAAAATACACAGACGGACCAGTCTACATTAAAATTTATTCCCAGGAGTTTCATAAAACAGGACTGAAGTTCAAAAAACCTAAAAACGACACTTGCACAAAGTGCGATACTTTACATGCTTAAATAAAAGTAACCACTAATGATGAAGAAAAACAAAACCTAAATGATCAACTGTTTAGTCATCAGGAATCAGCTGAATTAGCGTATAAATGCAAGGAACAAGACAAAAAACAAGGTTTAGAAGATCCATCGTATATCACATGCACTTTTGATTTAGAACAAGTACTTCCAACTCCATAGCTGTCTACTAAAAAAGCATTTTATTTAAGACAGCTGTCTACTTAAAACCTTACAGCACATAATTGTCTTTCTGGAGATTCCGACTATTTCATGTGGCCAGAATCAACGGCTGGGAGGGGAGACAACGAGGTGGCATCTTGTTTGTTCAGATTTGTGCAATCCATCCCAGAAGGCGTAAAGGTTGCCAATTTTTATTACGATACGTGTGGCGGACAAAATAAAAATTTTATAGTGATTTCAATACTTCAATATGCCATAAATGTACATCCCACACTTATAGAAATCAACCATAAATTCTTAGTTCCAGGCCACACCCACATGGAGTGCGATGTGGACCATTCTGTTATAGAACGAGCCAAAAAAAAGAGCCGTTTCAATTAGTATCAATTAATCGGTATCAATTAGTCAGATTAGCAAGTAAGAAAAATAAATTTAAAGTGTGTGTGATGGAGCTCGAACACTTTTATGCATTTTCAGAAATGGCAGGAAATGGTCCATTTCAAAAAAAGCTTTTAAAATAACAAAGGTGTGTTGGCTTCGGTATACAAAAAAAATCGAAAAAGTGCAGTACAAATTTAGTTTATCCGAAGAAGAGAATTTCAAGGAAATAAGTTTTTAAAAAAAGGAAACAAGTTGCATAATTTAAAAGGATACAAATTAAATTGTGCATATAGTGGTCCGAAACCCTAAAAAAAGGCAAGTTTGCTTGAAATTGTACACTTCCTTGGATAAGGAGGTACAAGAGTTTTATCGAAATCTTAAAGTAGACAAAACGATTACCAAAGATACAGACCCGGATATCGATCGATATTATTCAGATGACAGTGATGGATAGAGCATTTTTTATTAATCTATATTTTATCAATGTTTTGTAACATTTCTGTGCCATTCTTTAGTTTTTTTTATACTATATCTAGATATTTATAATAATTAAAATAGTAAAACTTTTTTCTCTTATCTTTTGGATTACCTTACTATAACCTCAACAGACACAATAACATCCATCAATATGTTTACTTACGCCATTATTGACGTACATTTTGCTAAGAATTTGAAAAATATGTACACTTAAATCATTTATAGAAAAAAAAATACGTTTATTTGAATTTGTTAAGTATAAACTTATGCCCTTTTTATTGTTGAAACCATAATAATCCAACTGAATTAAGTATACATGTCACTATTTAAGGGTTTACGTATGATGTCTTTTATTATTATAAATACACGTATGCCATTTTGATCGTTTTGAGGTATTAGTTTAGATTTACTCGAAAAGCCATAACTGTCGATTTATTTCAAAAATCTATAACATTTAGTCAGTGCGTAAGCACAACTCAACAGAAAATTAAGTTCAATATTCTAATACCAAGAAATAAGTACGGTTAGCGCATACATGAATTTCACAGAACACTTCGAAATTTAAATGCGGTTTTCCCAAAAAAACATCAAAATCAGACTTATGACCCTTTAAGTGCCGACCACAGAAATAATCCCCACATCTATGTCAAAATGGTGCCCAAGGAACTGCTTGACAACAACTCAATGAAATATTGTAGCCACAAGCTAAATAATCTTACTACAGAAGAAGTTTTTAACGAATTCACCAAATCGTTAATTTGAAACACATTTTTTAAATTAAACATGCAGGTAAGGTAGCAAACATTTGCATACATCACAACCATGTTCCTTGTCTGTTTTAGGTCATCTAGCGCTTGAAATAGCTTCATATTCATTTTTATGTACAAAGATAAGTAACGATATTTCATCGTAAGCTGAGCAATGACAATCTATCAAGATAGTAAGAAAAATCAACTCCAAACTTTATCCTTTTACTGCCTAGTGTGTTCCAAAGTGCATATTTATTAGATTAGAACATTTACCTTGGCTTTATATATAAAAAAATTATTTAAATATTTTTTCCCTTGAGATTATGCAACCCATCAAACATGTTTGTAAATAGGGGTGCATACTTTTCACACATGTCAATATATCATGACAATATGTACATTCAAGAAGTGCAATTTTCTTGCGTTTGTATTGTATTGTGCAACATGAAATACTATTATGGTCAAGTCAATCAATATTAGCTAACAACAAAGCTTTTTGGAAGCTCATATTTCTTTATATTTTCTTAAATTATTAAAACAACGTGGTTTGCATATTTTTTTATAGCTCAAAGTTAATTCGACATTAAGATTGTTTACGATTACTGTATTAGAAGAAGAGTCCCATTTGGATCTGTTGGAGCTTATGATACAATCAGATCAGTTATAGAGAATTGAGATATTGTGTGATTTAGAGTCCATGGCCACAAAGAATATCTCGATCGCCATGCTTATCTATAAGACTGATAAGAAAGTCAATGTCAAGACACGTCAAAAATTAAATAAAAAAAATAATTGACTGATTGCAGATGTTTATAATGTCCGCCAATCGCTTCATGCAGGGAAATATCTAAATTTATCAACCAGAGGGTCGGGACGAATAGTCCACAAATGTATCTAGTAGGGTTGAAAATACAACAAAACCTTCGAGTAGCATCGTAATCCGAGGAAAATGATGATTTGATAAGTGTTACAAGTAACAACAAATATTTACTACATAATAGTACTATTTTCCGTACAGATGGACGAACAAAATCTTGGAATGGAGACCAAAACTTGGACACGGGAGTGTAGGAAGACCAAACACGATATGGAGGGGGAACCCATTGGACGAGAAAAGCACACAATAGACGACAACATCCAGCAGTGGAGGACATAGGCAGATCGTGATTTATTCAGTAATTAGATAATGTCAATTTTGACAGATACAATTAATAGTTTTCTTAATTATAATTACTAGTAGATTATAACATTAAGCGACTTATAGTTAAGATATTTTAAGTTTGTAAAAAATTCTAATAAAAACTGAAATGTTTACCCGAACCAAACTAATAGAAGGAAGAGGCAGTTTTTGTTTTCTAATTTTTTATTTCTTTTAAGAGCTATATGAGAAAGCAATAAGAAACATATTCAGAGAGCATTCAAACATGTAAAGAGTTGTACTTAAAATAATGATATTATAGAAGTAGTATCTGTTTGATTAATAATGTTTTCAATTCAAATTTTCATGTAATTAGTTTGTATGGAGTGAGGTTGTAAAATCTAGGTCCATAGCAATATACAGCTTTTGTAAATGAGTTGATCGAAACAATGGTAGAGAGAGTACATCGTTCGCCAACATACTAGTTGCATATAGTTACGCAGTGGACCTTGAAACCTGTTAATAAATTTAAACACCATAGTCAGAGATTATAAATAATAAAACCTTTTTAAACTGGAAGTACTTTACGGTTATTATAAAGTTGAATAGTAGAGTATATGTCCGTTTTTTGAATATTTAGATCGCCATGAATATTCACTTGCAGGTTCTCAGATGGCTAAATACTACGCCTGATATAGTAGCCCCTGATAAAAGGAAAAAGGTGCTTAGTGGAAGTTACGTTTTAGGAAAAGAAGTGCCTGTACACATAGAATTTCCGCCAAAGATTTTCGGGGTTTACTAACGCAACAATCAACAGGCGATTGAAAATTATGGGTTGGATGGGGAATATTCTGGGCACCAGCCGGCATGTGGTTATCTTTATTAGGGCTAATCTTTATTTAGCGCAGTCAAGAAACGCCTAACAGTTATTCTGACGAATCGAAGAGGGCACATTGAAGACGTTTGCTTGATATCAGAGTCAATGTTGTCAATTGGATCTCGTCTAACTGGAATTATGTGAAGGATTCCTGGAATTTAATGAAAATATATTATGCAGAATGGTATTTGAATTTCAACATTGTTACTTATTTCATTGTATGTATTAGAAACATTATGTGCATAACGCCTTTCTTTTAAAAAAATTATGATATTAATTAATAAATGTGAAATAGTTTAAAGTCCGTAACTGTTCTTTGTTACATCACCTGTTTTTTAAATTGCTAAAAATATTCAAAAACAATGTATGGAAATATTTCAAATTCGGGGGCTGGGAGGGTTAAATTGGTTGTTGCTCTTTGTTGTTGTTTGTTGCATCACCTAGTTTTCTTTAAAAAAAGATGCCAATATACAAAACAACATATCGAAAGGGCGTTTCTATATTCAGAGGGTAAACAATCGTCGAGTAAGAGATGAATTTCTTGATTATAATATGCATACAAAAAGTGCCATCTTCTTGCGTTTCTATTGTATTGTGCAAGGTGAAAATACTGTTTTGGATAAGTTATTCCATATTAGCTAACAACAAACATTATTTTAATCGGAAAGTCAGATTTCCTTAAACTTTCCTAAATTAATTATTAAAACAGTGTTGTTTGCATATGTTTTATAACTCTAAGTGAATTCGAACAGAAAGAAGAATAGCTTGTTAATTGTTTATGATTACTGTACCAAGAAGAAGAGTGCCATTCAAACCAATTGGATCTGTTGACGCTCATAACACAATCAGAGCAATTATAAGGGATCGAGATAGTGTGGGAAATGGAGTCCATAGTAAACCAGAACATATCGATCGTCATGATTTCCATCTATTTCCAAGTCTCAGATGGATGGAAAGTACGCCAGAAATAGTAGCCCTACGAGAAAAGGAAAGAGGCTATTGGTGGCAGCTTATGTTTAAGAAAAGAAGTGCCTGTACAGATTGAATTTTCGCCAAACATCTTCGAAGTTTACGCAAGTCAACCGGAGGCTGAAAATCCTGGGTTCGATGGGGAGTATTCTGGGCAGCAGCCGGCATGTCGGTATTTTTATCAGATCACGCTGAATGAAATCATATGCAAAGTAAAGACAATCTTGCAGATTTACTTTCGCATGGCAACACCGGATCAAATCCAAAACTCAAATTTTTGGACACAGGGTCCCACTTAGCTAATATCAGAAGCCTGTGGATCATGGTCACAATCAAGTCAGTTAAAAATAGAAACTTCCGAACAAAGAATAAGTAATTCGGCGGCAAATATTATTTACAATAAAATAATTGTTTATTCTCTAAATTCTCCCCGTACTCGAAACTTCAAATAGTAATAGCATACTGTTTACAATATATCAATAATTCCCGAAATGAGCAAAATTCGCATCCACTACGGGTGGGAGGACGCTTAAAACACGCGGTTACACCTTACGATAGAAAATATCCGATTTTATTGCCCACCAAGCAACATATTATTACACTAATAATACAAGATGAGTACATTAAACAATACAATGCTGGGGATTGAGCTACTATAGCTGTCTTACGTCGCAAACCTTCGATATCAGCATAGTGCCATAGTGCAGTACGATATGTACATATGTACTACATGAATGTGAGGTGTTGAATGAATGATTGAAGTTCAAAGCAGATGGTATAGAAGATGGCTGACCTTACAAAGGCGCGAATAAATAGAACTTTTACATCCATTTTTAAAGACTGGGGTTGATTTTGCTGGACCAATTTTTTATCAAAGGTGGCAGTACTTGTAGGTCAAACCAAAAATTAAAAGCTTAAAATCCGTTTCTTTGGACGAGATTAGAGAAAATTCGATCACTTTTGGAAGCGTTGTGTTCCATGCATTATTTGGGACACCTACAGATATCCCTAGTAAGTGGAAACGTAAGGGTTACCCATTAGCGATTGGAGATATGGTGCTGCTAGAGGCGAGACGATGGAATTCCGCCACTTCAATGGCACCTGCACCGAATAGTCGAAGTTCAACCAGAAAGGGATCGAATCATCATGGTAACTTCTGGTGGCATCAAGACGGGCATTTTCAAACGTGCAGTTAATAACTATAACAAGATATCATTATCATAGAACAAAAGCAACAATTTTAATCAAAGGATTAGCTTATCGTTTCTCTTTGTTTAATTTAAATTATTTTGTTTCATTTTCTTGTCTCTTTAAGATACGCTTTCATTGAGATGAATTACTGAGTCTAATTCCAGACACTTAACATTGTGTTAATCTACAATGAGTATGATTGTGGAATCCGGGACCAAAAATCTTTTCCTTTAGTAAAAACACATTTTAAGTGGATAATCAACGTAAGTCGAGTTAAACGGGGAGTTAATTAGAAAATATTAGCGCTCATAAAGTCGAGTGCGCATACCACGACCAGCGAATTGACGCTCACTGAAACATTTACAATCTTCATCATTCGAGCCCGAGACTTCTGCAGTGGAGCACAACTATGATCCCATCGTGAATTTATATATATATATATATATATATATATATATATATATATATATATATATATATATATCTGTAAGGAAGTTACTTTATTTTTAATTATTAATGTGGGAATAAATAAATATATCAGTCGTTGCAATCTATAGCCGCCCGGATAAGCGACTGTGGCACTGCGACTTACGGAAAAATCGATGGATTATAAGATAAATTAGAAAAGATCCAAAAATAAGTACCCCAAAAGTTAAAACTATGCTCGAGCATTATTATGATAAGAAACTATCTGTTGAAACGTAAGAAAGATTATTATTCGGAGTTATGGATACAACGGCCAGATACCACAACGAAAGCCCTTTATGAATGCTACCAACAAAGTCAAACTTCTGCGATGCAAAGGGTAGTGTGGAGAAAACCAAACGAGGAGTTAAATATAAAAACCTACAGCGCCCATTAAACATGGGGGTGGTCAGATGGTGTAACATTAACATTGCTGTTCATTCTTCTTATTTATAGTTGAAAGAATAATTAAATATTCTTATAACATGGAAGTTTCATAATTATATTTTGCCTAGTAGTTGAGCAACCTATCATCATGGTTTTTATTACTTCATTTATTTGACAATAGATAGCGTTGATTCCTTTATACTTTTGATTTTCATGGCAAACTTTTGAAAGGAAAAACGGATAAACAACAAAAAGAAAACGTTGTTTTTCGTTTCGCTTGGTGAAGTTGTAAAGAAAATCTAATCTTGCTGGGGTATTTGCTTAAAAAAAGAAAAGAGATAAGTAATGGTGTATTGTTCGGTTTATTAATACTCCTTTATGCAACTATAGTAAAAGTTAGATCATTTTCGGTCATTCTATAACCTACCCGGTCTGGTATACGGTATTGGTGAGTAGGATTTTTAACAGGTGACTTTCTTGTCAATCATCCGATTTTACGTATATGCTTTTAAACCGCCCAACATCTCAGGTTTTCCCTTTCCTGGACTGGCTGGCTGAAATACCCAATTAGGTTAATACCTATGAATATTTGGGGACTGGAGTCCCTTCCTCTCATTTGGTCAACCCGGGTTTAATCGAGCATGTCACGGTGGTGTGTCGTGAACCAGGCAAGAAAAGCTTTTGGGGAGGGGAAACACTTCATCATCACTCTCCGACAGGAGCTCTCGCTTCACAAATCTGAATAAATAAAACTCTCATCAATCTACAAGCAGCTTTTTATTCAAAGTACTAAAAACACTACGGTACTTAAAAAGTACTTTTTGCGACTTGTTGCATTTTGAGAAAACTCCTCATATAGAGTTTGAAATTACTTCTACGCAGCCTACATAGTAACATGTGATTATGGTTAAAGTAAGCAACAAGTCGCTCACTTCAGCTGTAATCATGTATTGCTTGCTATGTATGTTAAAATGATATCAAACACTGTATAGGCCTTGCTCAATATTCTTTATTTCTTGTGTATTAATCTTGGTTTGGCTTAAGGTCAATCATATATTTATCTGGCTATACCCTTTAAATTTAAAATTACAAACATATTACCAATAGTAATATTTTACATTTTCTTATATATTACTAGATATTATTCTAATGTGTACAAAAACTAACAATTTGAAATCAAAAGGTCTCTAAACTAACAATAAGTAAGAAATTACAGAAGCACTTTGGTTACTTATATATTTGTTTTTCGAAGTAGCTTAAATATATTTTAAATTATATAATGACTCCTGGAATGAAGACTACAGTAGTTGACATTTTTTTGATATCGGTAAAAAATTCAAGAGAAAAAGAAATGTCAGTTATCACTAAATTAGTCATTGTATTTTTTATAGATTCACTGTACATTTTAATAATAAGTACTTAAAGATTAAACATAAGTAGACCATATCGTTCTAAGAGACAATAAAATAATGTGCATTTTTTGGTACTTGCCATTCAAAAGCATAGCAATATTTGTGTAAACAGTATGTAAATGTGCAAGGATGGACGACTTTAAATGACTTGTGTGTTGGTTTTTACTGTTTGTTGCTTTGTAGATATAAATTTTCTGAGAATGATGATGTAGTCATAAATATTTCTTACATATTCATCACTGCTTTTATGCTGTTTGTAAAGGTACGTTTAGATCTGACACTTATTGCTTGATATATATGTCAGACACTAATTGTAGTTAATGTAAACGGTGGAGAATTTCTGTCGGACATATATGTTTCATGTGTCGGCAATTTATATCGACACATGTATATGGTTAGATGTAAACGCTAATTATTTTTGAGTTCCAACTTGCATGAAATAAATTGCATTAGTTGAGTATTCGTCTACTTTTATAAAAGTGTCTGGAGGATATTTCGTTTTATTAACCCATTTAAAACCACTATTATAAAGAAAAACTACAAATTAATTTTTTTGTGTTTTGATATTTTTATTAACATTAACTGAAACTGTTTAATAATACAAAAAAAAATTAAATAATATATCAGAACATAAAAAAATGTAACGTTGCGTAAACGCAAACGCTCTAATTTATAATCACGTTTTTTCGAAACTATATAAGTTTTTGACTTTTTATATCAACAGTAAAATTTTTTGATCTTTCCAGAGACATTCCAGATAAAAATGAAAATTTTTATTTGTAAGAGTAATTTTTTTAACGACGTTTCTGTTATCCATGTAATAGTATTCAAAATTCAATAAATTCAGGCTGTAATTTTGATAAAATAAGGATTGAATTTAAATAGAAAAAAATATGCTACATTTAGTTTCACACTATATAAAATCACACAGAAGTTATAAAAACAGACATGAATTAGACACAACATACTTAAAAAAAATTAAAAATAAAAAAAAAATTTGGAGTGTTGCGTTAACATTACAAACGTTCATATACGAAACATTAGAAAGAAATAGACGGAGTTTATTGTATTTTTATAAAATTGCAAATGTAGCAAAAAGAAAACGCTTATTATTATTAGAAAAAAAAATTAAATCAATTGGATAGTAAAAGAGTTGTAGAAAGAAATGTATACGACATAAGTATAATAAATTTAGTATATACAGATGTAAACGGTTCATATATTTATTGCAAACTTTCAGAACATCGAGCATTTCATACACATATTGGTGATATAAATCTCAAGTAATTTCTATCTGAATGTAAACGATCAGAGCGATTTATGTCCCGACACTTGACACATATGTCGGACAAAAGTGTCAGATGTAAACGTACCTTAAGATTCAGAGAACTTCAGTACAGGGACACCCTAATCAATTGACAAAATAGAAAACACCAAAAGTTTCTAGAGAGATACATAGATTCTCTAACAGGTATTTATAAGATCTGTTACAAGTTATAACAAGATTTGAATATACCTACTGTTTGTACCTGAATTACCCTAGGTAATAAAAGAAAGGAATTGAAAGTGTCGCGTGTTCACTCTTCTGTAATTACTATTTTTATCAACACTTTTAATTAACAAATTGCATTTATATACAAAAGCTGAGATTCTTTAAATATTTTAAAGTAGTTGATAATTACAGCAATTAAGTGTATAACAATTATCATATAATGTGCCTTCATGCTGGCATATGAACATCTTTATAATGTACATTATGAAATGTACATACATATAAGGAAATGTATAAGGAAACTTATGTGTACGTCGGCAGATTTTTGATGTAACTTTCTAATTCTTCCTAAATAAAATTTGACCCCTTGAATTTTAAAAAAATGTCATTAATTGACATTTCACATGCTGTGAGGTTAGAACACTTAATAATTTATATTCCCACATATGAATGATATAATCGTCGGCTTCGCATGAAAAGTGCATCAGTCCAAAATACTGTTTACAAGAAATGTAACACTTTTCATGTTGCTGTCAATGCTTGTGCAAATGTGCCTGAATTTATTTTTACTATTTAAGCGACATCTAATTATTTTCGAAATTTCTCACCTGTATTTTATAGAAAAAGTGTTGTTTAACCGGATGACGAGTCCCGAATGAGACGCGACGAGATTCGGTTGTGTTCAAATTTTACTGTGGTTTAAATTTCTTTTTCCTTATTATAGTGTCAATTATAAATTTATGCTATTACTTAAAAGTTTGTGAAACAGTGACAAGCAATACAATCGTGTAATTAATATCGCACGCCTGCTGGCGTTGCGATTACGATTTATTCAATAAGAAAACCAAAGCTATCACCCAGAAATGGAGCCTACTACACAAAATTCCTTCCAAACACTTCAAAACAAAGAATCGTATGTATCCTAACTTAAAACTAATCCACCTCAACTTACAATCCCTAAAAAGACCAAGCAATTATACTATTAGCATCTGAAAATTCAGATACACATGAGTACGTAAAAGCAATTGGAGCAATCGTGGAACCTAAGAATATAACGTTTGCTTCTAAAATAAGTAATAACAAAGTATGCATTTATTTCAAAACCAAATTATTAGTCGACACCTTCATAAATAATCGAGATACCATAACCGTAAATAATGAAAAAGTTCAAATACGTCGTCTGATAACTTCATCATAACGGTTAATAATATCTAACGTCTGTCCTGTTATTCCAAACGAAATTATAATAAACGGCCTTCACTCTATCGGATTAAAACGGTATCGGCTATGAGCTATTTAAAAGCCGGCATTCAAGATAGTACGTATGCACATATTCTTAGTTTCCGACGACAAATATTTATCACCGAAAACAATAATGTCATCATCCCAGAAACATTAATAATCGAATACGACGAAACACAATATAGAATATTTTTAACAGAGCAGCCTACATGTAACCTTTGTAAAAAATGGGCACATCGCAAGCAAATGTCTGGCAAAAACAACACTTCCAAACACAACAAATCAAATATTCCCCATTCCGATCACACAACAAATCATACAATTCTTAAAAGACTCAGAGCCCATACACAAACCAACAATACTACCTTTAAACAAGCACAAAGAGAAAAACCGAACAACAAAAAACTTATTAGAATCCGATGATGCTAGCGAAACATCTGAAACAAACACTGATATAATTGTTTCGGATAACACTGAAGACAATTTAACTATTAAAACACAAAAAAACTAATAAAACGGCATAAGAAAACGCTAGAAATTTTCCAAACCCCTCATCCTACATTAGAAGAAACACTCATCCACGTAAAAAACGAAACTAATACCAATCAAGATAAATATATCTTATCATATGAAATGCTCAAAGACCTTTTAGAAAACGTAGGGATTATGAACCCAATGTTCTATGTATACAAGAAACAAAACTCAAACCATCAGTAAACACCAACTTAAAAGGTTTCGATTGCTACAGAAAAGACAGAGATAACGAGAATGATAGCGGTGGAGTTGCTATATATGTACGCAATGACATCCCCTCCACCATAGTAACCATTCAAACAAATATTGAAGCAGTTGCTGTACGATTATTACTTCCAAAAGAGATTACACTGTGTAATGTATACATCCCAACTGATCTTGATCCTGAGACAACAGACATAGTCCATTTACTCAACCAACTACCCCGTCCTTTCTTAATTACTGGTGATGTTAACGCACACAGTCCTGTGTGGGGAACAAACCACATCAATAAAAAAGGAACGACCTTCGAGACAATTCTAGAGAACTATGTGCTGCTTAATGATGGATCTCCAACCTACCTCTGTCCAAGAACTGGAACTTTATCTGCAATAGATTTATCCTTCTGCCACCAAGCATAGCCCACGAATATACCTGGCAAACTCTATCACATTTATCTAGTAGTGGCCACTTTCCTATCAAAATAACAAATATTTTCGTGAACAATAAGCAAATAAACAGTAATACAAAAAAGTGGAACCTACATAAAGCAGATTGGGAATGTTTTTCAAATTTGATGCAAAAGGTTAACATCAAGGACACAATGGATATAGACGAACTAGTAGAAGACTATACAACACAAACAAACACTGCAGCTGAAAAGGCGATCAAAAAACACCACACTTTTACACTAAAAAAGTGTGTTCCATGGTGGAACGAAAGGGTTAAGGAAGTGATGTCCAATTGTAAGAAAGCATTAAAGTTCTTTAGACGTAACAAAACCCTAGAAAACTTAATACAATACAAAAAAGTAATGCTCTATGCCGAAAGACAATTATAGAAAGTAAAAGGAAGACGTGGCAAAATTTTGCCTCAAGTTTTAATGCAAATACTCCAGCAAAAATAATCTGGGATAAAGTAAGAAAGATCAAAAGTAACTCCTTTGACCATCCTACTATCAGCCTAACCAAATATGATACCGTAATAAACAACCCACAAGATATTGCTGAGACTCTGGCTGAAACTTTTTCAAAGAATTCCAGTGACGACAACTACGGTGAGAGTTTTCGTAAGATTAAAAAAGATCAAGAAACTGAAGGTATTACTTTAAGCGAAAGCGGTGATGACCCTATTAATAAAATCTTCTCAAAGTGGGAACTTACAACAGCTATACAACAGACAAAATTAAATAGTAGCCCAGACCCTGATAATATCCCTTTCGAAATTATTAAACACCTTCCCGAAAAACCAATTGATGACCTTCTTTTCATATACAACCATATGTGGACCACTAACACCTTCCCCCAGAAATGGAAAGAAACTCTTATTATTCCTGTGCTAAAACCTAACAAAAATAAGACAAACCCTTCTTCTTACCGTCCAATAACCTTATCCAATAAATTATGCAAGGTATTTGAAATAATGTTCAACAAAAGGCTCACATGGTTCTTAGAGTCCAACCAACTTATTGACAACCAGCAAAGTGGCTTCAGACGAGGTAGATCGACACAAGATCATCTTATTAAACTAACATCAGAAATTAAAACAGACAGCATTTAATAGCAGTATTTTTTAACCTCGAGAAGGCTTATGAGACAACCTGGAAGTACCACATTATAAGAACTCTAAAGGCATACAAGGTTAATGGACACATGCTACACTTTGTACAAAATTTCCTAAGTAACCGCACCTTCAAAACTAAGTTTAATGGCTACACATCTCAAACAAAGACTCTTCAGAATGGTATTCCACAGGGATCTGTTATAAGCGTGACATTGTTTTTAATCGCCATAAACGGAATGGCATCGTGCATCAGTTAGATCGATATTATACGCAGACGACCTTGTAATATACTGCAAAGGGAAAAATATAAACAGTCTCAAACACCACCTGCAAACAAATATCGATAATCTTAAAACGTGGGCTACCAACACCGGCTTCAAACTGTCAACCTACAAAACCAACGCTGTACATTTCTGCCTCTTACGCCACCAACATATTGACCCTAAATTACACTTAGATTCTGACAGCCCATCACATATGCTAGTACCAAGAAATTTCTTGGCTTAACATTAGATCAAAAACTCACTTGGAAACGACATCTACAACTACTAAAAGGCGAAACATATTGTTACTGGGGCTTTTAGACCTAGCCCAGCCATAAGTGTATTAGTCGAATTTGCAGAACAACCACTACTTCTAAGAAGACAACAATTAGCCCTCACTTATATAGTCAACGTAGCCAGCAATCCCTTTCATCCCAATTATGATATCTTCTTTAATAAATATCCTTTCATATTTAAAGAAAATCCGTTCTTATCCCACAAAACCTTCTCCCTTATTCTTCCCCTAAATGATAAACGTCTGGAAATAGAAAACTATTTTACATACAGTAAAGCACCATGGACCGTTACTAAGCTAATATGTGATTACAATCTCTCCTCTCACCCAAAAAGCCAATCACAGCCACAACTACTCCAAAAACTATTCCTTTCTACTGTGAGTCAAATACCCAACTCCAAAAACTTCTATACAGACGCTACTAAATCCCAAAATCAAACTGGGTTTGCTGTAATACACAAAGAACAACACTTTAAATACAGAATCAACGAGATAAGTAGTATATACACGGCAGAAGCTGCTGCCATAGAAAAAGTCCTCGACCTATTACTAGAGGACAACATTGAATATAATTACAACATATGCTCCGACTCACTTAGTGTACTCAGAAGTACAGAACAATTCTATCCAAAAAATCCAATCATCAGACGTATTCAAGAAAAGGCCCACTACATTCATGAAGGAGGAAGAAGCATACATTTTATATGGGTGCCATCACACGTAGGCATTACGGGGAACGAGAAAGCTGATAGTGCTGCTAAAGATTCAATCCATCTCCCTACTACTGCCCATGCTGTACAACCATATGACCTTAACCATATAATAAAATCAATAATAAGAAAACAATGGACAACATAGTGGAACGATATTGAAAACAACCAATTAAGGCAGATAAAAGAAGATGCCACACCACATACATTTAACACAACAAGAAAGTAACAAGTAATCATCACACGATTAAGAATTGGTCACACTAAACTCACCCACAAGCATCTGCTAGAAAAGCAGAACCCAACCGTATGTGAAAGGTGCAACGTCAGGGTTACTGTAGAACACGTAATTTGTGAGTGCCTAAAATATAGTGTACAAAGACAACAGTGCCAGATTCCTGTCAATCTCAGTGTAGCCCTAGCAAATGACATACACATTCAAACAAAACTCTTAAAATACCTAAAACTATGTAAACTTATAAATCTAGTCTGACATCAATTTATACATTCCATGAAGTTTATAAATTTACGCTAATGTTGTAGGTGTACATGATCTTGTAACTGAACACCTTAAAATAAATTTAAAAAAAACTTACACCCACTTACACAGTTTTCATATGAAGCCAACATTATGTTGACTTTGGCCAAGTTGAAATGGCCCTGTGGTAATTTATGTTATAAAAACATAAGAAATGATATTTTTCTATTTTACACTAACTTATACCTACATTCAGCGGCAGCTTGCGGCTGACCCCGATGGTTTTCTTCATCACCACAGGTATGTTTGCTCAAATTGCATCATAAACCTGAAAATAGACACTATAACTTTTATATCAAGCATTTTTTTTGATAAATAGCTTTATTTATAGCTCAATTTATGGAAATTTAAAGTAATTGATTCTTCGCAGGGAATATTAATTTATTTAATTCGTTATATTTCGAAAAGTAAGCATTTTATTAAAACATTACTTTAGGTATACAAAACTTGTACAGCTTTCACACTTCAGGTGGTTTTTTAATTTTTATGAACAATGCAGTGATTATGGAGAACAACGGAAAATAATAACTAAATAATATTGTACTTATCGTACTGCACCACGGCACTATGCTGATATCGAAGGTTTGCGACGTAAGACAGCTATAGTAGCTTAATCCCCAGCATTGTATTGTTTAATGTACTCATCTTGTATTATTAGTGTAGTAATATGTTGCTTGGTGGGCAATAAAATCAGGTATTTTCTATCGTATGGTGTAACCGCGTGTTTTAAGCGTCCTCCCACCCGTAAAGGGCGATTTTGCATGTGAATGGATGATCTAACGTTTTTAAAGGCCTATTAGATAGGACTTTCAATTGCTTTAACATATTTAACACTTCGGAGAAACTTTCTTGTTGAATTAATCGAATATTCAAATTTTGTATACTAATTAACTACGAAGTGGATGCGAATTTTGCTCATTTCGGGAATTATTGATATATTGTAAACAGTACGCTATTACTATTTGAAGTTTCGAGTACGGGGAGAATTTAGAGAATAAACAATTATTTTATTGTAAATAATATTTGCCGCCGAATTACTTATTCTTTGTTCGGAAGTTTCTATTTTTAACTGACTTGATTGTGAACATGATCCACAGGCTTCTGATATTAGCTAAGTGGGACCCTGTGTCCAAAAATTTGAGTTTTGGATTTGATCCGGTGTTGCCATGCGAAAGTAAATCTGCAAGATTGTCTTTACTTTGCATATGATTTCATTCAGCGTGATCTGATAAAAATACCGACATGCCGGCTGCTGCCCAGAATACTCCCCATCGAACCCACGTTTTCAGCCTCAGGTTGACTTGCGTAAACTTCTAAGATGTTTGGCGAAAATTCAATCTGTACAGGCACTACTTTTCTTAAACGTAAGCTGCCACCAATAGCCTCTTTCCTTTTTCTCGTAGGGCTACTATTTCTGGCGTACTTTCCATCCATCTGAGACTTGGAAATAGATGGAAATCATGACGATCGATATGTTCTGGTTTACTATGGACTCCATATCCCACACTATCTCGATCCCTTATAATTGCTCTGATTGTGTTATGAGCGTCAACAGATCCAATTGGCTTGAATGGCACTCTTCTTCTTGGTACAGTATCATAAACAATTAACAAGCGATTCTTCTTTCTGTTCGAATTCACTTAGAGTTATAAAACATATGCAAACCACGCTGTTTTAATAATTAATGTAGGAAAGTTTAAAGAAATCTGACTTTCCGATTAAAATAATGTTTGTTGTTAGCTAATATGGAATAACTTATCCAAAACAGTATTTTCACCTTGCACAATACAATAGAAACGCAAGAAGATGGCACTTTTTGTATGCATATTATAATCAAGAAATTCATCCCATACTCGACGACTGTTTACCATCTGAATATGGAAACGCCCTTTCGATATGTTGTTTTGTATATTTTCATCTTTTTTTAAAGAGAACAACAAAAAATGCAACAAAGCACCGTTCCGGAGTTATGAAGTTCACCTTATATTTGAGGGTTGTTGCTATCATCTCAACTTTTCGATCTTGGATAGCCCTTTCGTTATGGTGTTTTGTATTATTTAAAGTATTATTTCTATTATTTAAAGAAAACTAAGTTAAGTAAGAAAGAATCCTTCCGAAGCTACGAGAGGCACTCGTTAATCCAGAGTTGTGTCCTGGACTGGCTGGCTGAAATACCGAATTATTTATTTATTTATTTAATATACGGGATACCCCCATTACAATATAAAATGTTTTTAGAAAAAATATTTTTGATGATATCTGTATAGTACTTAATTTATTTACAATAACAATATAAATATATAAATATAACCATTAGGTTAATACTTATGAATATTTGGGGACTGGAGTCCCTTCCTCTCATTTCGTCAACCCGGGTTTAATCGAGCATGTCACGGTGATGTATCGTAAACCAGGCAAGAAAGGCTTTTGGGGAGGGGAAACACTTGAGTGTTTTCCCTACTTGAGGTCGAACCAGCATCAGAAAGCGAATTATCACCATCAACCAATTTATCTAAAACATGGCCAAAAACTCCTTATACTATAACAGTCATTGTTGATAAAGCGTGGAGCAAACGGTCTTACGGGCATGGATACAATGCTCCTTCAGGTGTGGTTAGTCAAATAAAAATAAGGCACGTATGTTTCGTATACAATAGATTATAATTTTTTTTTCGTAGGCTACCATTATGGAAGTAAAAACTAAAAAATCATATTTCTGGGTATCAAAAAAAAGGGTTAAACGAACACCACTGTGTATTCAACTTTTCTGGGCCGTCAACTGGCATGGAGCAAGAAATCATTGTTGAAAGATTTAACAAAAGCCTGGAATAACACGGACTCATCTTCAAATGAGTCAGGTTCGTTGTCAGCTTTTCTCTTAAAAAAACTCGTATTTACATAATTATATTTGGCAAGTTTCTACGCATAGACTTAAGTGTCTGTGCACGAATCAGGGAAAAAGTAACTTATCGGAGGCATGTTATAAAAATAGAGTACGCCAGCCATATGACTAGATGTGTTAGCGACAAGCTACACAAACTAACAAAAAATACTAGTTTTCCTCTACGCAAAAGGAAAGTACTAAGTCGTGGGATTGGCAGATTTGTGAAGGGGATTCGCACAGCTATTAAAACTATTAACAAGGAAGATGGATAACAGCTAGAAATTGAGAGAAGAATTCCGCAATTCCTATATATCTGTGTGTTTTGTTTTGACGGATTTGGTTATAAACGCCGAAAATTCACTTATATTCAAATTTTATTGTTTTAGCGCCAGATTCTGCAATTGAAGTAATGATAAGGAATTTCTGGTATCTTTACGAAATAAAGAAGATACTGGTTCTCATGATTCTCAAAAGTGATTCAGTGACAAATTAAGCGGAAAAGTACGAGTAGTTGATTATTAAATATTATTTATTAGTTAACTAGGGAAACTTCGTGGAAATATATCAGTTGCCCTGTAATATAACAAAAGGATACCACTTGCAAACTTTAAACTTTCCTACAATAACGGCCTAATCAGTATTTATTTGTTGGTGCCCTTTGCTACCATATATTCATGTGAAATACAAAAACAAAATATCGCGATAAGCTGGGTGCTACACAAAAATCAGCATTGTGTTTTAAATAAATCGATTTCTTTAATATAAAATATTTACAGGAATGAATTCCAAGAACAAATACTTATTTATGAAGACAGTTTAATATGTAACTAACAAAGGCTAAGTGAATGAAACATCTAAGTATTAGAATTTTCATTAATTATATAAATACTATACTAATATATGTTATTATTATTGCATTTTATTATAATAATAATAATATAATAATAACTACTACAACCCATAACCTAAACCAAGGCCCCAGAAGCTATAAGCTTGAAGCTATAATTATTATTATGTAGGCCCAATGTGCGGCTGCAGCCGACTTACAGATGGAACAGCGCAAATCCCACATTTGTGTCACAGCTAAGGAAAACTGCAGAAAACCTTAACCAGATCTGCCGGCGCCGGGGGTCGATCGCGGGCCGCTTGGGCGAAAGTCCGGCACGCCAGACATTACACTACCAAGGCTATTATTAGTACATATATGCGGTTTAAAGGAAAAAATGCGGTTTTCAACTAATGCTGGTTTGTTTAAAATTGAATAATCGATTTAATAGTTCCAAAAGCTACCAACGTTGGAAACTGAGGAGGCGCTGCAAGTAGACTGTCCTTATCTTGCGTATTAAAATAAATGTTTTAGATTTTTTTATTTTTTTTTTATTTAAAAATATAAAACTTTGGAAAATACAGATATTAAGTAGTGTTGACTAATATACAAAACGAAAGCTTCAATATGAAAAAGAAACACGTAATTCGGCCCAATAGAACTCTCAAACGAACTGGAACAAAAATAAGCCTTGTGTTTTAATTATACTTATAGATGTGCAGCATGTTAGTTTATGTAAATAACTACTAATAAAATTGCAGATTATATTGCATTGCAGATTATATATTGCAGAAGCAACGAAATCCGTGCTTATATGCAATGTAACTAACACATTTGAATCGGTATTACCTTTCCTTTCCGCGCAAGTTTAATGAGCCTAATTTAAAATAGTACTCTAAATAATTATACTTTTTGCTATACGGAATTGATATTGAACTTTAAGTTGATTAAACATTACAAATTTAAATAAACGATAACCATAATTTTATAAAACTATTTTTGTTAGCATTGTTTTTAATTTTAATAAATTCTTAAGGGAAGCATTGCTTCCCTTGCTTCAATGGACCGCACGCCACTGGCGTTGTAGAAGACGGTCTTGTTGATGTGCAATGCCTTAGGTCAGTGGGGGAAGGAAAATTTAAAGCCTCGCCAAAAAATAAATGTTTCAAAGTGGTCTCCAACAACACAATGAAGTACGTATGTAAACTGAATTTACTTTAATAATTATTCCAAATATAAAATAAACCCATTTAGTTAAGATTAAAAGAAAATCATCAGTATTATTTTCAAGTTCAAGGACAATTAAACGTCACAGAACGCAGCTATTGCGATTTCGTTCTATACAGTAAGAACGATTTAAAATATTTACAAAAATGCTGATCTCTGGGAGAAAAAAATGGCACGCAAACAAAAATGTTTTATATAGATAATATGTTGCCGGAAATAGTAGACCCGCTACATATTATCATGTTATTTGGCATACAAAATAAAGATAATAAGATTAAAATAGTTTTTATCAAGTTTAGATATGACTTTTTAAACGACACGTTAGATGGGTTGCCTACCCTCACTTTCAAAATTATTATTTTCATCTTTTAAGAAGCTATAAAATGTTTATTATAGTTGACATGTACACTAAGCACACAATAGTTAGAAAAAGGTTATTTGTAAAGCTGATTTGCCATTGAATTTAGGTAATTTTCTTTAGTTCAACTAACGATACGAAACGATGACCGAAAATGGCAATTAAATTGAGGCCATAGTTATTGTAAGATTTAACCTAAAACAGACAAAGTATGTTGTAACTGTAGAGAGGTATACAAGTATTGACTACATTACCTGAGCTTCTTATGAAAAAAAGAAATATGTTTCAAGTTAACGAGATTTTGATATCATTCAATTTTCTTCTTTTGCGAAATTTTACAGTTTTACAGACAGGTGTGAAGAAGTATTTTAAGTAATTAAATTAGTTTTAGTTAAGTATTAGTTGTTATAACGGGAACTTCCTGACCGGCTAGCTCACAGTGTTAAAAGAAACTCCAGCTATATTAAAAATGTATTACACAAAACATTAACCTTAATCTGACTGAATCTTTGGGTTCGGCAAACGTCTGCTCTAAGATAGCAGCCGCCGTTGGAACTCGGCAGAAGCGTTGATAAAAAGAAAAGACACAGATACAAAAGAAACAGAAGGTTATTTATTTTAAAACATAAAATAGAAATTGTGTGGTTCACACCACACACCAAATGCAATGATTATACAAAACACGAAGTTATTCGTAAATAAACCCCTAATAATAAAAAATATTTCGAAATCAGAAATCTCTAAAAGAACTATATTGCCAACAGAAAACTGACTGAGGTTGGTGTGTTATTTTAGAAACGGTGTTGGACACTTTTTTGCATATTTCGGGATCTTGGAGATGTAGATTTATAATAATAATAAACAATTAGTGCTTGTTGGTAGGCATTGATGATCATCCATCACGATAACATAATAGAATATATCAATCAGACTTATGCAAAAAACAGTGGTACGTACTACAACGTAATAAAATTTATTAAAATCGAAACATTATTCTAGTTTTTATATGCATTCGAACACAGTCTCAGATTTTAGGCAACACCCGTTATCAGGTCAACCTACAAGTGTGTGGTGGATGATGAATCTTATTTCACAGTTGAAGTAAGTATGATTCTATGAGTCTGTAGATCACGTAGCACCTGATAAAGTCCAATTCATTAGAAAATCCAAGTTTCCAGTTAAAGTTTTAGTGCAGTTGACATGTAAATCATTGATACATCTGAATTACTACAGCAAATGAAGAAAGTATTCGCAAATATTAGAAAAGCCACTATAGAAGGTGCAGATATTTTTTGTAAATAATGTGTAAAAGACCAAGGTTTTTTAATATATATAAAAAAAAATTTTATATATTAATTTTTTTTATGTCTTTTATAAAAAAGCAATCAGTAATTTGATTGTTTTTTTTACTTCGAAACTTTGTTCGGATTTCATTCCCCATACGTTACTGTTATTATAACACTTATTTAATTGTGTCTCAAAACAGCAGTCTATAACCCGCCACAATACGTCACCAGTGCTTTTCAAACTGTGAGCCGCAGGCGTTAATATGCGTTAACGTTTTTTTGTAAAGGAATTTGTGTTCATTATTTGTTTGACTTGTTATTATTAATATTATTATGTTTCTTATATCTACGTTTGAAAGTATTGTAATTTTTTTGTAATCGGAATTTAACTTTTAATTAAAATAGATCGTTGATATATATTGATGTTTTCAATCAAGATTTAAGATGTTTATGTACTTGTGGAATTATTACTACATTATTATTATTATTATTATTGTACTTGAAAGAATGAACATTCAGTGGTAACAGCATTTAAGAAAGGTCGTGTAAAAGATTAATTATACATTTTAAATAAAGTTACAGATTTGTGATACAGTGTTTTTACTAAAATAAGTACGTCATCTAAAACAATGTTTTAATGAAATACAATTATTATGATTAAATACCTTCATTAAATAATGTAATAAATAAATTTATTTTGAAACCATATCTTTTCATTACATTCTTATTTCTTCCAGGTGTCCTATTCAGAATCCCATTGTGACAAGATCCCATTGACAATATTGACTCTTATATCAAGCAAACGCCTTCATTGTGTTCTCTTCCATTCATCAGAGCAACTCTTCGGCGTTTTTTAGTCTACTCTGAATATAATCCAATAAAAATAACCACATGCCGGCTGCTGCCCAAAACACTCTCCATCCAACCCATGATTTTCAGTCGTCTCTTGACTATGATCTAAACTCTGAAAATGTTTGGTGAAAATTCAATCTGTACAGGCACTTCTTTTCTTCAAACGTAAGTTTCCGTCAATTGCCTCTTTCTTTTTCTCGCAGGGCTACTTTATCCGGCGTATTTTCCATCCATCTCAGACCTGGAAATGAATAATCATGGCGATCGGCATATTCTGGTTTACCATGGACTCCATATCCCACAAAATCACGATTCCGTATATTGATCTCTGATTGTGTCATCAGGGCCATCAGATCCAAATGGTTTGAATGAGACTCGTCTTGCAGCAGCAATCGTAAACAATCTTCAAGTTATTCTTATTCTTTTTGTTGGAAGTAACTTTGAACTATAAAAAATATGCAAACGATGTTGTTTTAATAATGTAAGAAAATTCAAAGAAATCTTACATCCCAATTAAAAGAAATAAGATTTGTTGTTAGCTAATATAAAATAACCTAACCAGAATAGTATGTTAACCTTGCACAATGCGATAGTAACAAGCAAGTAAGCATTACAATAAAAAATTCACCTTCTAGTCAACGATTGTTTCTAGCGTCGAGGCCTCGGAATCTGAAAGCTCCATTTCGATATGTTGTTTTGTAGATTTTTAGCAATTCTAAAAAAACAGGTGAATAAACAAAAAAAATTACCCAGCTATGATATTTTAACCTATGTTCGAGGATTGTTTATGCTCTTCCAGTCTCTGAATCTGGGATTGCTCTTCTGATATCTTATTCTGTATGTTTGAGCTATTTTGAAAGAAAACTAGCTGATACAATAGCGAACCGTTCCGGAGTTATGAAATTTATCCTATACTCGATGGTTGTTGTCATTGCAAACATGTTTCCTTTAAACTATTTCATATTTATTAATTTAATATCATCTTGAATTATTATTATTGAACTTTCTTCTGAAAAGCTACTGCTTGTTCCTGTATTTCCATGTAGATTATTGCTAAATTCAAGTGTCGACTGTTCATTTATATTTAAGCCACTTTCATTCTGTAGTACATTCTCAGTTGCTAATATATCGTTGTTTTCTTTTACATTCAAATCAATCGACACATTTACACTAACCGGTTTATTCTCTTCATTTGTTACAGGTATTACATTAGAATCAGAATCATCTATTTCAATAACACTATTAACTGCTTGAAAGTGATTTTTTATTATATTTCTTGCTCCATCTTTTCTTACGAATTTCTAATATTTTATCAAACACTATCGTAATGTTTGGTAAAGATCGGTTCTCTGCGTTGTTTAAATTGCTATGCGCCATATTAATGGTTCTATTTTTAAGAAAATCATCTGAAAATGAATGAAGAAATGGAATCCTCACATTTCCCGTTTTTTCTCTGTATTGACAAATTCTATTAAACTGTATAGAAATATTGCGTTTATTACAAGGTGACGGTGTCCTTACATTTTCAAATGTATGTTTTATACTTTTAAGGAGCTGTTTTAAATTTCTTGTAACTTTGATAGGTGTGTTCTACATTTGATTCTTGAGATATATTTAGGTATCTACAGTCTCTTTGCTTTACGATGTGCTAAAGTTCGGACTATCTTACTGCATGTTGATGGTGAACCTTTTTTCATTTCAGAATTGGTGACGTATGTTGGGAGTTGTAAACCTGAAAAGGACAAAAAGTATTAGTTGCAGTGCAATTCATTACAGTACATATCATACATTTAAATAAAATAATTAACTTACTTTCTACTAGGTGACTGGTAAATAATTTAAAATGTTGACTATCTACCTGATGATTATAAAATTGCAGAAATCTTATTTTCAATTGCTGTTTCACACTTCATGACAACTATTTTTTGACGGCTTTTGGATGTATTTTATAATAAAAATTTATAGTTAATAAAATAAGGGATAAAAGCACTAAAAATACGATTGTAAAAACCGCATTACGTGAATCAAAAAAGTTGACCAGCAATATGCAGCAAGATAGTCCGAACTTTACCACTTCGTAAAGCAAAGAGACTACAGATACCTAAATATATCTCAAGAATCAAATGTAGAAAACACTCATTCAAAGTTACAAGAAATTTAAAACAGGTCCTTAAAAGTATAAAACATACATGTGAAAATGTAAGGACACCGTCATCTTGTAATAAACGTAATATTTCTATACAGTTTAATAGAATTTGTCAATACAGAGAAAAAACGGGAAATGTGAGGATTCCATTTCTTCATTCATTTTCAGGTGATTTTCTTAAAAATAGAACCATTAATATGGCGGATAGCAATTTAAACAACGCAGAGAACCGATCTTTACCAAACATTACGATAGCGTTTGATAAAATATTAGAAATTCGTAAGAAAAGATGGAGCAAGAAATATAATAAAAAAATCACTTTCAAGCAGTGTGTTACGTAATAGTGTTATTGAAATAGATGATTCTGATTCTAATGTAATACCTGTAACAAATGAAGAGAATAAACTGGTTAGTGAAGATGTGTCGATTGATTTGAATTTAAAAGAAAACAACGATATAATAGCAACTGAGAATGTACTACAGAATGAAAGTGGCTTAAGTATAAATGAACCGTCGACACTTGAATTTAGCAATAATCTACATGGAAATACAGAAACAAGCAGTAGCTTTTCAGAAGAAAGTTCAATAATAATAATTGATGATGATATTAAATTAAAACATATAAAAAATAGTTTAAAGGAAACATGCTTGCAATGACAACAACCATCGAGTATAAGGTGAATTACATAATTCCGGAACGGTTCGCTATTATATCAGCTAGTTTTCTTTCAAAATAGCTGAAACATGCAGAATAACATATCAGAAGAGCAATTCCAGATTCAGAGGCCGGGAGGGCAGAAATAACCCTCAAACATAGGTTAAAATATCATAGCTGGGTAACATTTTTTGTTAAATCACTTGTTTTTTTAATTGCTAAAAATTTACAAAACAACATACCGAAAGGGAGCTTCCAGATTCAGAGGATTCGAGGGTAGAAACAATCGTTTACTAGAAGGTGAATTTCTTGATTGAAATGCTTACAAGAAGTGCGATTTCCTTGCGTTTCTATCGTATTGTGCAAGGCTAAAATACTATTCTGGTTAGGTTATTCTATATTAGCTAACAGCAAACCTTATTTCTTTTAATTGGAATGTCAAATTTCGTTAAATTTTCTTACATTATTAAAACATGGTTTGCATATTTTTTTATAGTTCAAAGTTACTTCGAACAGAAAGAATAAGAATAGCTTGAAGATTATTTACGTTTGCTGCTCCAAGACGAGTATCATTCAAACCATTTAGATTTGATGGCGCTCATGACACAATCAGAGATTAATACGTGGAATCGTGATATTGTGGGATCTGGAGTTCATGGTAATCCAGAATATGTCGATCGCCATGATTATTCATTTCCAGGTCTGCGATGGATGGAAAATAAGCCGGATAAAGTAGCCCAATGAGAAAAAGAAAGAGGCAATTGGCGGAAATTTACGTTTGAAGAATAGAAGTGCCTGTACATATTGAATTTTCTCCAAACATTTTCACGTTTAGGTCATAGTCAACAGACGGCTGAAAATCATTTTGGGCAGCAGCCGGCATGTGGACATTTTTGTTAGAACTAGACTTTATTTACAGGAGACTAGAAAAAACGCCAAAGGGTTACTCTAACGAATGGAAGAAATAAGAATGCAAAGAAAGGATATCGTGTTAAATTTAACTTATTACGATATTCAATGAAAATATTTAATGCATAACAAATAGTATTTCTATTTCATAACAACACTGTTACTTCTTTTATTGTATAAGCGTTATGTAAATAACGCCATTCTTTTCAAAAGTTATGATATTAATAATTATGAAATAGTTTAAAGAAAACTTGTTTGTAATGAAAACAACCCTGGAAACATAAATAACATAACAAAAGGCAATTCCAGATTCAGAGGCAGCAGCACAACTCTCGAATATAGGTTGAATTGCATACATAATGCCGTAACGGTTCTTTGTTACGTCACCTGATTTTTTTACATTGCTAAAAATATACAAGACAACATATGGTAAAAGCGATTCCAGATTCGGAGGTTCGAGGGTAGCAACAATCGTCGACTAAAAGGTGAATTTCTCGATTATAATATACATATTGCTATAATAATTTGGGTGTAAACCATTAGCAAAGGCCCCACTTTCTGGAAACAAGAATGCTATAACATGCGGGGGGAAATAAGTTAAACGTTTATTGTTTAAAAATTATTTTGATTGTATAAAGATAAAAGTAAAATTGATTGGCTCATATGATCATACAAACAGGCTATATAGCAACAGACCTCTGTAAATGCACAGTGATGATATATACCAAAATATAAACCACCTACCTTTACCAAAGAAGAAAATGCTCCGGCTAAAATAACTGTTTTGAAGCTTGAATCTTACCACAACTGAGATTCACAGGCGCATCGCTTTAATATAGAGTACTAAATACTTATGGATCTATGAAACATAATTAATGAACACAAAAAAATATTCCAAAAAATTCGTTAAAATTGAAATGACATAATTTATTTAAGAAGGAACACAGAAAATAAATCAACTAATAATTAAAATAGAACAATGAAAAATGAAATTTTGAAACCCCGAATAAAAGAAAAATCAATCCTAAGACTGTTATGCCTTTTACCTTCAGGAGTAATATCTCCGTCATCCTCTTTACCAAGTAATATCAAATAATATCAAAATTTTGGCGTCTTTTTAAATTACCAACTGATGTAGTAATAAAACAGAAATAACTTCTTTATTCCATATGGTTTATAATTAAAAATGGTTGGAATACAAAAAAATCATCTCTCTTTCAAATAATATCCAAATTAAATGGTTATAATAAAATAATTAAAACCAGTTGCTTTCTTGAGATAAGGTAAGTCCCTTCAATGAATTAATTTATAAATTCTCTTCCATTATCCAATTTATAACGAAGGTTGACCTGAGGTTCTCCTAAACTAAAAAAAAATTGTTCTCAAAAAAGAAAATTATTTCACTGATTATAAAATTTACAGCACTGAATGTTGATTTAATTAAAATTAATTATTATTAAAACACATTGTCAAATTCAGAGAACTTCAACAAACATTAATCACTTTGACATTTCACCAAAGTATAACCTAACATTTTGACGTTTGGGATTGTTTGCATTTTTCAAATCACAACATAACCTTTAAATTTTAAAATTTTGCTCTGAACAGAAGTGCACTGCTTGAAATGCTGAAATTATCAGATCTTGTCGCCAAAACGACTGCTGTTTTTATATCCTTTTGAAAATAAAACATTGCTATGGCGATTTTTCTAGTTAGAAACAAATGCCAATTTGGAACTAGATACTACATAACCACATATTTGGTTATAACTATTAACTATTGTTTAAACAATTTTAATAATTAGATAGCCTAAAAAAGTTCCTTTTAAATGATACCCTACACATATATTAGCAAAACAAAATAAATTCACTAGAACTTGTCGACCAAATCATCTTTCAAATGCAATTATTAAAAATAACTAAATTGACTTAATTACTTTAATTTGCCTAGTTACATCTTCCTACCTTTACAAAATCCATCCTTACAACTTATTTAATATTATTTAGATATTTTTAAGATATGAAATACCATGAATAAAAACTAAGTTACATTATTTTAGATTGCTATGGCAAAACCGCAGAAATTTGTATCTTATTTTAAAGATATCTTCTATAAAAAATCTGTAGTCGGCACTTAAAAGGTCATAAGTCGATTTTGGAGAATTTTAAGATTATGACGCCAGAGTGTTAAGAATGGCAAACTACACTGATAATTAAAAGGACACAAGTCGATATAAGCCGGGAAGTATTTAAAAAAGCATGTAAAAGAATTGACAAAATTCGGTATATTTCTCTTTGAGACGGTTATAGTGGTGTAAGTATACATATAATAATTTTATAAGTATACTTACGACGATTTAAGCGTTTTCCATCTAGCATTTTTTAAGAGTATGTAGACTTACACCCTTCTATGAGAACTACTTTATTGTTTACGTCTACATACTTCCTAGTTAATTGTTTTGGATTTAGCAAGTTGCGTGATCAGTGTTCCATTTATTTTAGTGCTGTTAATAAAGCAACAGTTATTATATTATAATTACTATTATTGGGCGCGTATTTCTTAGAAATAGATGCTTGAAAATGCCAAAAATGAGAGGAGGCAAAACGCAGAGAATTCTAGCTGTGTGTAGAAACTTATTTCCGGAAGGTGAGGTTATGATTTAATTTTTTACTACTAGTTCAATTTACTAATTTGAATATTATGACTGCATTGTGTGTATGTGTACATCAAAATATATACATACAAGTAAACCAAAAGAAGTGTTTTTTGATATTACAATAATTTTTATCTACTTCCATTGATTTTTGGAATGTTTATAATTGCAGAAAAAGCAAATGCTTGCAATTTTCAACCAAACAGTGGTAGCCAATTTTATAATAAACAAGAGAAAAACACATACTTTTTTCAAGTAAGTAGACATTTTTTAAGTAGCTGGGATTGGCATTTTTATACAAAAATGATCATACACTTATTTTGTAGGTGAGACAAAAAATAGTGACAATAGAGAAAATGAGAGTGCTAGTTTAGCAAACTCACAAGAACTACCGTTTGTCCCTCCAATTACAAACGAATTTCAAATGGTTTTTGATGCGTTTAATAGTCCTTATTCTGACTTACAACTGTTACAACAGAATTTAATGATAAAACTGATAGTGATGCACAAGTTCTTATGGACTTGAAAGAGTCTGCTGCCAGTGAATTAATCATTGAAGGTGTTATTATATTTTTGGCTTTTATATGGATTTACGATGTACTTTTCTTATTGTATAGGTGATACAAAAACTAGAGGCACTAAAGAAGAAGAGTGCACCACTTTAGCGAAATTACACGAGCTATCGTCTGTTCCTCTATTTACAAATGAATTACAAACGATTTTCGATACTTTTGATTGTACTTCTTCGGACTTACAAACTGTTATAGCAGAATATGATGATAAAACTGATAGTGGAGCACAAGTTTTTATGCACTGAGAAAAATATCACTAACTATATTATAGTAAACCGATTTTTTGTTGTTCTAACTTAATTTTAGCAGCGTTAACTAAAAATCTAGGTCAAAATAAACAAACGATTTGTAAAGTGAACTATTTGTTTATGGCCAATCGGTCTTTGGCAGATCTTACTGGGCTTCTAGTAAAATCAACCATTAGTATGGGTAAAGTCAGCTTAACCAGGACTTTACGTTAGCAGGGCTATTTCAGTCTATAACTCAGGCTAAAATAGCTTAAAAAATTGATTTAATCGACTATATAAACAGGTAAAATAAACCAAACCTTACGGTTACCATTCGAAATAGTAGTTTTCACTTTGTAATAAAGTTGAATTTAGAATAATGATGTCATAAATACGTACATAAAAACAAAAGTAGCTTTGTTATTTGATATCCATAACATATATCAGTCACGTACAATATGCATTTATGATTTGATAAAACGTCTGTGGAATTAAATTTTATTTACGAGTTATAAATACTATACAGCTTATGTTGGGTGTATTTGTGAAGTTGCTTTTATACCATTCCTATTAAAAATGCTATATCAGCTTTTTAGCCTGCGAAAATTAAAAGACATTTTATATTGTGTCTTTCAAACGGGAGTTCATTTTATCGAGTGCTGTTACAAGTGAATATAAAGTTTATTGGCAGAGGGGTTTTAGGAGTACATAGACACCTTCAAAGGTAAGTCACTTTATTTGTTCATGATACCAATAATATTTAACTGTCTTACAATGACAAGAAAAAAAATTTTAAAATTCGATATCTGACAATGAGTCGGGTCTTTAACCATAATTTAATTATGTATTTATGTACTTTAATAAACTTGTTCCACAGTCATTAACGCGTAAAATTTGTTACTTTTCCGGTTTTCAAGTCTCAGCGAATTCATAAATTTTTAAAGAGCAAACCCGTCGAATTTCTAGGTTTAAAGATTGATTCTTCTGAATTATCTAGTATTTGTTTTTAAGCATAATTTTAACGTATTTCATTCTTTATAAGTTGAACTTCTCACTACTATCCATTTTTTTTCTAGAGTCCTCTGACTTTGATACCGTATTGCTCGAAAACTACTGAAGCAAATTAAATATTTGAAAAACGAGCGAATAGTAAATTTATTTCTACATGTAACAGTAAAATATCATATTTCTAACTGATATACTTTTATTTTTATCGGACGATACATAATAAAAGGTACCCATTTTTAGGGAAAATTTCATTGAGAGTGAGTTAAATATTTTTTTTCTCAGAAAGTATATCTCATATATCTATGAGATTTTTGTAGGGGTTAGAAAGTAACCTTGCGGTTGTTATTCTATTAATTTTCGGACAAAAAAGTGTTTTATTTAAGATATATATGAAAAAATAGCGAACTATGCGTTCTTGTTTATTAATGGAGATAGCGTCAAATTTTTTCCGCTAAATTAACACTTTTCATATGTAGACATTATTTTCTTTAAAGAAATGTTCCGGATTTTAACAATGAAAGTGCAATAACAAAAAACCCGTTTTTTTGTCGAAATCGCTTATCATCAAAAATCGTTTTTTTTTTGTTTCCGCATTTTTATTATTAAGATTAGGAACATTTTTTTAAAAACAATAATGTCTACGCATAAAAAGTGTTGATTTAGCGAAAAAATTTTGACGCTATCTCTATATTAATAAACAAGAAAGCATTGTTCGCTTTTTTTCACATAAATCTTAAATAAAACGCTTTTTTGTCTGAAAAACAATAGTATAAGAACCGCAAGGTTTCTTTCTAACCCCTACAAAAATCTCATAGATATATAACATATACTTTCTGAGAAAAAAATTAGTGAACTTACTTCAATGAAATTGTCCCTAAAAATGGGTACCTTTTATTGCGTATCGTCCGATAAAAACAAAAGTATACCAGTTAGAAATATAATATTCTGTATGTAGAAATGAATTTACTACTTGCTCGTTTTTAAAATATTTAATTTGGTTCATTAGTTCCGAGCAATATGCTTTCAAAGTCAGAGGACTCTAGAAAAAAAATGGATAGTAGTTCATTGTTATTGAAAATTAATTATGCCGTTTATTGTTACTAGAGAAATGCCTGACAGCAGTCATCTCCCGAGATTTGATACCGGTTGCAGGGGACCGCTCTGTTTTTATGTTTAACCTATAGCAGTGGAAATCTACATTCCAAGGGACTGCAGTCAATAAGGTTAGTACGCTTTAAAGTATAGTTAGTACTTTAAAATTTAATTATCTACAACGTAAAAACGTGATTTTTAATAATTTTTGGAAAATAACCTTTTAAATAAACATTTCTGGACCTGGTCTCTGCAAGGGAGGGCTCTCGAAATGTTGCCATAAGAAATGTAGTATTATAGACTGAACTTCAAGAACTAATAATTACTATTTATTACAGTAACAGAATTACATTGTTCTTTTCAGTCAGCTGCTACGACTGATCTTCAGAACGTAGATATTGGAGACTTGCCATCACCAGTTGGTCAGTTCACCAGCACTACTCAAAGTCAATATGAGGCCGCCTATAGTTCTAATCCATCCTTCAGCCAGGATAGTATTTCTTTGGATCCTGCCACAGATACATACAGCATTCCTACACCATCTCCCAGGTCGAAGGGAATAATGAAAGTGTGAGTATGAATAGTTGTGATATTTCAGTAATTTAACACATTGCTTAGGGTAAAGTGTTTCACCGCTGCCTCCAGTTGGTTCAACTATTTCATGATCACTGTATAACGATCTAAACCTCTTTAAACAGAAATACATATCTAAGAAAATTCCATACCAGTATTTTTTGACCACTAGGATAGTCTTATTTTGATTGACAGTAGGTAATTACACTGGAAAGTTCTTGACAAATTTATTTTCATATTTGATTTTTTTGAATTTGAAGTTTGGTGTGAAATCTTCATACCGAATCTCACACGCGCTTGAATTAGTAACCAGAAATTCTGTCTCGATCAGGAATGTTTAAAGAAAATTATTCTTCATCTGTGACTCGGGGCACTTTTCAAAATATTCCTGACCTCGAGATTCTAAGAGACACCTGTAGGTGGTGAGCTCGAAGAGATAAAGGTAAACCACGCCCCTAACGGTTTTTGTCGTTTTTCTCGAAAACTATTAGGTTTATCGAGATGAAGAAGATTAGGTAAAATAAAGCTTATTTAAATCCCTTTGCCAAAACCCATCAGGCGAGATTATCGATATTCTTGGTGCCAGTTGGCTGAAAAATTCGTTTTGGCAAGTTAATTCTTAGGAGAGTACACTGTACTAGTCAATTTTTTAATTAAACCTATTATGTAAAGGTGTTTCGTTTGTTTTGAAATCCTAATCTCCTTTATTTATAAGATCAGTAAAGTTTTCTGGAATGATTTTTGCTGTAAAACTGAAATATACAATTTAAAACGAAACTGTTGCCTTACTGTGGCGCCCGTACAATACGAGCAAATCAGGAATTAAATCGTGTATTTCAATTTCACATCAAAAATCATTCAAGAGAAAAATTTGCTCGACACCAAGGTCTTATAAATAAAGAAAATTCGGATTTCAAAATAGGCAAAACACCCTGTACGTATTGGGTTGGATACAAAAATTAACTGGTACAGTGTACTCTCCTAAGAATTAACTTGCTAATACGAATTTTTCAGCCGACTGACACCAAGAATATCGATAACACCTCGCCTGATGGGTTTTGACGAAGAGATGCTAAGGTAAAAGATGACTGGACCACGATCGCGTCCGGATCTCAACAAATTTTTCTTAGCTACTTCATGACGAATATTAGACCAAAAAAGTTACGCCCGAATGTTCCTTGAGCAAATTTACTGGTGCAAATTGCTGATCCATGTATGACATACCTTCTTTCTTCGAATACACAAAACAAAGGCGAGGTACGAAAAAGCATTTTTGGTAGGGATTTAAATAAGCTTTATGTTACCTAATCTCCATCTCAATAAACCTAATAGTTTTGAGAAAAACTACAAAAACCGTTAGGGGACCTGGTTTACCCTCATTATCTCTTCGAGCTCACCACCTACAGGTGTTGACTTTGAGGGGGTGATTTAACAATCCACAAGGAAGCCCTATGCAAAAATCCACGGACTTAACTCGACTTTCCGCTATTTTTTGTAAGACTGTACTATAGTGATTTGACTATTATTTTTTACTTCAATACTTTTGACATACTTATCATTTCTGAAATTTAAATAATGTTCTCTTTTCATTGCAGGAAGTGTATGCTGTAACACTCCAACTAGCCCCACAGGGCAGAACCTTATTAGATCTTTACTTCGAGAAAGGTATCCTAGATCAGACAGCCAGAAAGAGGTTATGCCACCTTATAGTTGACGAGAGCTAAGCGAGGAACCAAGGAAAAAAGTCGCGTCTTTAGAATTACATTTTTATTGGAATTTTTAATTTGTACTTATAATTGTCACATGTTATCATAATTATAATTATTTGGATAATTATTTCCGGATGTTGACTATAATGAATACAATATAATTAATCGTTCTAATGTAAGTTTTTTAAGTAAATATCGTTTTATTTTATTTGTCTTGCCTTCATTTTTGAACAATAACAGTTTTTTTTATTGAATTTGTTTCTTTTCGACTTTATTTGTGTAAGTATGATATTGGTGATTTGGACTCACTATTATTGCTAGTTGGCCATATTTGCTCTTCAGAATTACTAGATTTCCATCAGTTTCTGAAAATATTTTCAGCTATCTCTGTGAGAAAACCTTATATAGCAGATGAAGGTAATACACATTGAAATGAGGCATAAAAATTGAAAACATTCATATTTTCAATGTTCATTTTCCTCCCATATTATTAAAGGGTTTCTCCTAGAATTAGCTTAAAATAAGACTTAAAATTAGGGAGTGGGGGAAATTTGGAGATTATGAAGAGAAAATTAGGCAAACTACCAAAAATAGTGAGTTTAAATCACCAATGTCATCTGGTAGAAACAACCAGAAAATATAGTAATGTGAACTTGAATCGATGGGTAAAATCAACTAAGCAGAATGGTATTTTAGTTATATGCAATGGTCATGACTGCTATCATATGTAGCTGATTCCACCTTAGAAAGATGCTGAATTAACTTGACATATAGGTATTTTTACTATCCAATATTATTACATCAGCCAGAAAAGCCAAGCTAATGCAACTACATCGTGAGTTACTTTTACTAGTCTACTAGGTTGATTTAACTAGATGAGCTTCATTTCTAACTGTTTCATTTCGTATATCTAACTATACTATTAAGACTATTTTAACTATATGCAAGGCTGAAACAACCTAACACGGTATGGTAAATTTAACTATTTACCGGTTGCTTCTACCATATGGGAGTGTGATTGATTTAACCTTATTGGGTAAATTTAACCAAACACATTTTACTAAAATCGTATAGTTCGTGTTACCCATAAGTATTGTTGTCACTTTTTGTACCATATTTACCACCAGTGTGGATTTTGAAGTTTCTGTCACCAGTAAATCAATTGTTCAAGGTATGATATGTGGATATTAGTTTGTGTGGATATTACATAAAATGATACATAATTTCCAGGAACACATGCTTGGGAACTACTAACCAATAATCCACAAGTATCTTGTGGAGAGATTCATTTAACTAAACCAATAGTCGAAAATGTATTATCTAATACACCGAGTGATCAGGAGCGAGGTAGTGATCCTGATTACGAAGAAGAAACCTACATAACAGAGAATTAAGGACAAGAAGTAATTGAGAAAGTGAAACCATATGCTGCACACAAGGTGAATACTCGAAAACGGAATAGAAATTTGGGAGAACAATACGTGACAGCTAAGGGTAAGATACAAAAAGCTCGGACATTGAACAGACACCTCTTAGAACAGATTGCCGAAACAGGTGCAGTAACATTCTAGACGAAGAAATAAGACAAGCTATTTTTCAGGAGTATTGGTCATTAGGAAATTACTACAAAAGAGTGGCTTGTATTGCAAGTTTAATAAATGCCCATAAAACAAAAATTACAAGAGAAAAGACTGAAGGTAAACCTACCAAAAATAGAATTAATTCATTTGTGTACAATTTAGAAATTAGGGGTTCCAAACATGTAGTCTGCAAGACTTGCTTTATGAACACTTTGGGTGAAACAGAGAAATTTTTGACAGTTGCATTATCCAAAAAGTTATAATCAACCAGCGGAATAACAGAATCCGATAAAAGAGGAAAACACACGCCAAACCACAAAACCCCTGAATTTAAAATAAATCAAGTCAAGGAGCATATATTATCCTTTCCTGCATACGATAGCCACTATTCTAGACGGCACACAAATAGAAAATATCTAGCAGCTTCCTTAAACTTAAGCACAATGTATAAATTGTATTGCGAAAAATACACAGACGGACCGGACCAGTCCCCATTAAAATTTATTCCCAGGAGTTTCATAAAACAGGACTGAAGTTCAAAAAACCTAAAAACGACACTTGCACAAAGTGCGATACTTTACATGCTCAAATAAAAGTAGCCACTAATGATGAAGAAAAACAAAACCTAAATGATCAACTGTTTAGTCATCAGGAATCAGCTGAATTAGCGTATAAATGCAAGGAACAAGACAAAAAAGAAGGTTTAGAAGATCCATCGTATATATTACATGCACTTTTGATTTAGAACAAGTACTTCCAACTCCATAGCTGTCTACTAAAAAAGCATTTTATTTAAGACAGCTGTCTACTTACAACCTTACAGCACATAATTGTCTTTCTGGAGATTCCGACTATTTCATGTGGCCAGAATCAACGGCTGGGAGGGGAGACAACGAGGTGGCTTCTTGTTTGTTTAGATTTGTGCAATCCATCCCAGGAGGCGTAAAGGTTGCCAATTTTTATTACGATACGTGTGGCGGACAAAATAAAAATTTTATAGTGATTTCAATACTTCAATATGCCATAAATGTACATCCCACACTTATAGAAATCAACCATAAATTCTTAGTTCCAGGCCACACCCACATGGAGTGCGATATGGACCATTCTGTTATAGAACGAGCCAAAAAAAAGCGCCGTTTCAATTAGTATCAATTAATCGGTATCAATTAGTCAGATTAGCAAGTAAGAAAAATAAATTTAAAGTGTGTGTGATGGAGCTCGAACACTTTTATGCATTTTCAGAAATGGCAGGAAATGGTCCATTTCAAAAAAAGCTTTTAAAATAACAAATGTGTGTTGGCTTCGGTATACAAAAAAAAATCGAAAAGGTGCAGTACAAATTTAGTTTATCCGAAGAAGAGAATTTCAAGGAAATAAGTTTTTTAAAAAAGGAAACAAGTTGCATAATTTAAAAGGATACAAATTAAATTGTGCATATAGTGGTCCGAAACCCTAAAAAAAGGCAAGTTTGCTTGAAATTGTACACTTCCTTGGATAAGGAGGTACAAGAGTTTTATCGAAATCTTAAAGTAGACAAAACGATTACCAAAGATACAGACCCGGATATCGATCGATATTATTCAGATGACAGTGATGGATAGAGCATTTTTTATTAATCTATATTTAATCAATGTTTTGTAACATTTCTGTGCCATTCTTTAGTTTTTTTTGTACTATATCTAGATATTTATAATAATTAAAATAGTAAAACTTTTTTCTCTTATCTTTTGGATTACCTTACTATAACCTCAACAGACACAATAACATCCATCAATATGTTTACTTACGCCATTATTGACGTACATTTTGCTAAGAATTTGAAAAATATGTACACTTAAATCATTTATAGAAAAAAAAATACGTTTATTTGAATTTGTTAAGTAAACTTATGCCCTTTTTATTGTTGAAACCATAATAATCCAACTGAATTAAGTATACATGTCACTATTTAAGGGTTTACGTATGATGTCTTTTATTATTATAAATACACGTATGCCATTTTGATCGTTTTGAGGTATTAGTTTAGATTTACTCGAAAAGCCATAACTGTCGATTTATTTCAAAAATCTATAACATTTAGTCAGTGCGTAAGCACAACTCAACAGAAAATTAAGTTCAATATTCTAATACCAAGAAATAAGTACGGTTAGCGCATACATGAATTTCACAGAACACTTCGAAATTTAAATGCGGTTTTCCCAAAAAACATCAAAATCAGACTTATGACCCTTTAAGTGCCGACCACAGAAATAATCCCCACATCTATGTCAAAATTGTGCCCAAGGAACTGCTTGACAACAACTCAATGAAATATTGTAGCCACAAGCTAAATAATCTTACTACAGAAGAAGTTTTTAACGAATTCACCAAATCGTTAATTTGAAACACATTTTTTAAATTAAACATGCAGGTAAGGTAGTAAACATTTGCATACATCACAACCATGTTCCTTGTCTGTTTTAGGTCATCTAGCGCTTGAAATAGCTTCATATTCATTTTTATGTACAAAGATAAGTAACGATATTTCATCGTAAGCTGAGCAATGACAATCTATCAAGATAGTAAGAAAAATCAACTCCAAACTTTATCCTTTTACTGCCTAGTGTGTTCCAAAGTGCATATTTATTAGATTAGAACATTTACCTTGGCTTTATATATAAAAAAATTATTTAAATATTTTTTCCCTTGAGATTATGCAACCCATCAAACATGTTTGTAAATAGGGGTGCATACTTTTCACACATGTCAATATATCATGACAATATGTACATTCAAGAAGTGCAATTTTCTTGCGTTTGTATTGTATTGTGCAACATGAAATACTATTATGGTCAAGTCAATCAATATTAGCTAACAACAAAGCTTTTTGGAAGCTCATATTTCTTTATATTTTCTTAAATTATTAAAACAACGTGGTTTGCATATTTTTTTATAGCTCAAAGTTAATTCGAACAGAGAAGAATGGCTTTAAGATTGTTTACGATTACTGTATTAGAAGAAGAGTCCCATTTGGATCTGTTGGCGCTTATGATACAATCAGATCAGTTATAGAGAATTGAGATATTGTGTGATATAGAGTCCATGGCCACAAAGAATATCTCGATCGCCATGCTTATCTATAAGACTGATAAGAAAGTCAATGTCAAGACACGTCAAAAATTAAATAAAAAAAATAATTGACTGATTGCAGATGTTTATAATGTCCGCCAATCGCTTCATGCAGGGAAATATTTAATTTATCAACCAGAGGGTCTGGACGAATAGTCCACAAATGTATCTAGTAGGGTTGAAAATACAACAAAACCTTCGAGTAGCATCGTAATCCGAGGAAAATGATGATTTGATAAGTGTAACAAGTAACAACAAATATTTACTACATAATAGTACTATTTTCCGTACAGATGGACGAACAAAATCTTGGAATGGAGACCAAAACTTGGACACGGGAGTGTAGGAAGACCAAACACGAGATGGAGGGGGAACCCATTGGACGAGAAAAGCACACAATAGACGACAACATCCAGCAGTGGAGGACATAGGCAGATCGTGATTTATTCAGTAATTAGATAATGTCAATTTTGACAGATACAATTAATAGTTTTCTTAATTATAACTACTAGTAGATTATAACATTAAGCGACTTATAGTTAAGATATTTTAAGTTTGTAAAAAATTCTAATAAAAACTGAAATGTTTACCCGAACCAAACTAATAGAAGGAAGAGGCAGTTTTTGTTTTCTAATTTTTTATTTCTTTTAAGAGCTATATGAGAAAGCAATAAGAAACATATTCAGAGAGCATTCAAACATGTAAAGAGTTGTACTTAAAATAATGATATTATAGAAGTAGTATCTGCTTGATTAATAATGTTTTCAATTCAAATTTTCATTTAATTAGTTTGTATGGAGTGAGGTTGTAAAATCTAGGTCCATAGCAATATACAGCTTTTGTAAATGAGTTGATCGAAACAATGGTAGAGAGAGTACATCGTTCGCCAACATACTAGTTGCATATAGTTACGCAGTGGACCTTGAAACCTGTTAATAAATTTAAACACCATAGTCAGAGATTATAAATAATAAAACCTTTTTAAACTGGAAGTACTTTACTGTTATTATAAAGTTGAACAGTAGAGTATATGTCCGTTTTTTGAATATTTAGATCGCCATGAACATTCACTTGCAGGTTCTCAGATGGCTAGATACTACGCCTGATATAGTAGCCCCTGATAAAAGGAAAAAGGTGCTTAGTGGAAGTTTACGTTTTAGGAAAAGAAGTGCCTGTACACATAGAATTTCCGCCAAAGATTTTCGGGGTTTACTAACGCAACAATCAACAGGCGATTGAAAATTATGGGTTGGATGGGGAATATTCTGGGCACCAGCCGGCATGTGGTTATCTTTATTAGGGCTAATCTTTATTTAGGGCAGTCAAGAAACGCCTAACAGTTATTCTGACGAATCGAAGAGGGCACATTGAAGACGGTTGCTTGATATCAGAGTCAATGTTGTCAATTGGATCTCGTCTAACTGGAATTATGTGAAGGATTCCTGGAATTTAATGAAACTATATTATGCAGAATGGTATTTGAATTTCAACATTGTTACTTATTTCATTGTATGTATTAGAAACATTATGTGCATAACGCCTTTCTTTTAAAAAAATTATGATATTAATTAATAAATGTGAAATAGTTTAAAGTCCGTAACTGTTCTTTGTTACATCACCTGTTTTTTAAATTGCTAAAAATATTCAAAAACAATGTATGGAAATATTTCAATTTCGGGGGCTGGGAGGGTTAAATTGGTTGTTACTCTTTGTTGTTGTTTGTTAGTAGGTATTAGGGCACTTGAGGCAGACAGAAATTGATATGCCATGTGGCATGCCAATGGCATGGCTCCTCCCCTTGCTTCTGATTGGTCGACGCCATCTTGGATGACACGCCTACTATTCTCTGATTGGTCGACGCCATCTTGGATGACACGCCTACTATTCTCTGATTGGCTGAAGGCGGCCATATTGAAAACCCCTACTATTCTCTGATAGGATGACGGCCATTTTGGAACTTCGGGCGCCATTTTACCACGCCCTATGGATCCATGACTGGAAACTGTATTACCGGCAACATGCATGCTTCTAAGAGATGGCGCTATGAAGGAATACCGACAAACTATGTACTTTTACTACTAGGCGGCGCGTCATGAAGAAATCTGTATTATCGATCATCATTTTATATTAATAAATTTCACCGTTTTCTCAAATAATTATCGTCGACGTCGTCATTAATAAGATAATAATTACACATAGTAATAATTAATTCAGCATTAAAAATTTGAAATTCAGGAGGGCGCGTCATGAAGAAATCTGTATTATCCTACGTATTGATGCTATTAGAGGTCGCATTAAAGAGCCTTTTCTCTCACTCTCTTGCTCTTTCCTATTAGAGGATGCATTAAAGAGCCCTCTCTCTCTCTCTCCTATTAGAGGACGCATTAAAGAGCCCTCTCTCCTATTATAGTAATAATTATTTAAGATAACTGATCCAGCATTAAAAATTTGAAATTAAGCTTTAAACGCAAATCGCGGACTTGCTCGATATAAACGTACCGCCAGTTTTCTATCTATCTCTACCATTATATAAATTTCTAATATAATATTTACATCGAGAGATTGATCATATAGTTGATATATTAATTAGCTACATTTTTCTCTTCTCTCACAACCGCGATCAATGAAACATTTCCAGTGCGTATTTCTTGGTATCCCTTACAACCCTAATATAATTTTACATACAGTGGTATTTTAAAATTTGCCATTTTGAAGTCGACATCTTAGATTTCCCACTCTTCTTGAGTTTTTTAGCTCTGGGGGATTGGATCGATCATCTTTTATCCCTTTCACTAGACGGAAGCTCTCTCTCTCTCTCTCCTTCTCGCTGTCCTACGTACCCTGCTACCTCTCTCAACGAAGAAGTCTGTATTATCGCCTAACAATTTACGGATATTTGCTAATAGATGTAGCGTTAGTATGAATGCCTCGTAGACACGCCCATTCGTGATCTGATTGATCGATAGCTTTATCCATACTCAGATGGTCGGTCTGTCATCTTGAAACACGCTCTGAATGGTTCGGCCATCTTTCTCCCTACCATAGGCGATCATTTTGGAATACGTTCTGGTTGATTCGGCCATCTTCTTTATCCCTACCCCTAGCGTTTAATGTCTTGCGTACCTAGCTAGCTATCTCTCGCTACCTACAAGTTCTACTGTCTTTCTCTCACGCACACACACACCCTGTACTCTTTCTACCTTTTCTAGAAGAAGAAATAATGCCATATAGGAATTATGTTTCTACTTTTCGTGTACCCTCTCTCGCGGATAACGATCTACCCTTTTATATAGTCGCCCTTCTCCCTTTGCTAGTAAAATGAGACATCACCAGCCCTAGAATTTTATATTTCACGGATGACTACAAGACCGCCGTATTCTAATGAAGCTTTCTACCCCAAAGAGATCATGAAATTTAAAATAAAACCGACAATCCTCGATACCACTGCGAGTTTTGCAGGCTCGTCTAACCGTCGTATCTATGTCAGTAGCTGCCCTTCGTAAAGGGTTTTCTTCGGATCTCAATGTTAAGAAAATTACGTTAAAATAAATACACACAGACTATTGAATCACGTTCAGGGATCGGAATGGTTTCTAACACTAACATGTATCAACGGACAAATTAACTACATAAAAAGAGAAAAAAACCTAATTCTAATGCAGAAAAATGTATAGACTTACCCTCCCCTGGCGTATCACATTTAAATTAAAAACGGAAAAACAATAAATATTTACACTTTTAACCACCTCACCTCACCAAGAAGAAGAAGATTGAATATTCAGTATAAACAGACACTTTTTAAATTTAAAACCAGTTATTATTAACCTTTCAAACCACTGTTATATACAGCATACGCATTCAGCGTATAGAAATGGACTGACGTGAAAAATCTTATTTCAAATATTTAGCTCCCTACGAGACAAAAGGAAACATTTCATTGGTCGCTTAAAATATAATATGCCTTAGGCTATATACATTCCTTTAGACATTTCAAGGGGTGAAAACAAGATTCCAACCGACCCGTTGCCGAGACTTGAAATCGAGATAATTATCAGATTAAAATGCATCACTATACCCCAAAAAAGGTCTAGCTGACTACCTGAGACATGATAGCAGGCAGGCAGGTACTAACCCTTGAACATTTTAAAATCCTTGTACAGTAAAAACAAAAGAGTATAGTCGACGATGGTTAGGTTTTAACTTATTTCCTAACGAATTTATAAAAAACAGAGGATGAATTGAATTTTTTGTATCATTTAAGTCAGTTATATATATTTTAAAAAAGCTATTATTATTTTACATATATTATATTTTGAGTTTATATAGTCGAAATGCAAACTGCCTGCGAATTAACAGCGTATGACTTTCATATTTTTCTTTCAACTGCCGGCAATACTGCTGTTTCTTGTTTACATGTCAATCTACAATAGATTTTATAAGAAATTGGTTGCATATGCATAAATGCTCATTTAAAGATAGCGCTCGCTCTTGTAACAAAACATATGCTGCGATGACGCACCCGAGACTGTCGTCGTAAAAAACTATTTTATAATTTACTACAACATTAAAAAATTTTAAATTCAACTTTTAGATGTAACTATTGATAAACATTTAATTTATTACACACAGCCCGAGCAAAGAAACTCGTTAACGATCAAAAGAACACCTGCGCTGTCAATGTAACACTTTATCTAAGTGGCCGATCTATCCAAACGGATTGTTTACAATAGCTTTAATCTTGCCTGTATGTGATCTAAACAAGGGTTGACTGTCGTCGTAAACAACTCTTTTATAATTTACTCCAAACATTAAAAAAAAATTCAACGTTAAATACGTCTTATATCTTCATACCATCAATCAAATTCTAACCCTCGTTTTGCAAACGCAGGTAGAAAAAAAAACACTTTTGAAAGAAGGAATCTCTTTTTTAATTATTAAGCGTCTTTCGTATTTTAAAAAATATAAATGATAAACTATTTAATAAGCCTATATAAACGAAAAAAAATTATTGAAACAATTTCTCAGATAGATTACCATTTTGTCTGTCTGAACAATATATATATATATTAGATACGGTATAAAATAAAAGGGTCGACACCTGGCTCCTGGGACCACACTTCCACGCCTCTAGCAGGCAACCATGCATACACGCGAGCATATACGTTAATGTATAGTTATTACCATAGAGGGGATGCGATTATTTACGATATAATGCATAACTATTATATATTAATTACATAAATCTAATTACCCTAATTAAATTTATTTGTTCTAATTAAAAACGCTTAACGTTATTATCAAAGATTGAAATTAAAAATAATATAATCAAAGAATTTCGGGCAGGCAACCATGCATACACGCGAGCATATACGTTAATGTATAGTTATTACCATAGAGGGGATGCGATTATTTACGATATAACGCATAATATTATATATTAATTACATAAATCTAATTACCCTAATTAAATTTATTTGTTCTAATTAAAAACGCTTAACGTTATTATCAAAGATTGAAATTAAAAATAATATAATCAAAGAATTTCGGGCAGGCAACCATGCATACACGCGAGCATATACGTTAATGTATAGTTATTACCATAGAGGGGATGCGATTATTTACGATATAACGCATAATATTATATATTAATTACATAAATCTAATTACCCTAATTAAATTTATTTGTTCTAATTAAAAACGCTTAACGTTATTATCAAAGATTGAAATTAAAAATAATATAATCAAAGAATTTCGGGCAGGCAACCATGCATACACGCGAGCATATACGTTAATGTATAGTTATTACCATAGAGGGGATGCGATTATTTACGATATAACGCATAATATTATATATTAATTACATAAATCTAATTCATTCCTTTCTTTATTATTATTATTATTGACATAACCGCACTTTTGATTTACTCTCGTTACTTATTCCAGGGGGGTATGTTGATTGTATGCATATGTAAGACTAACCTAAATCATGTGTCCTAACGATGAAGGGCTTCTTACCTAAGCTAATGTCATGCAAAAGTTTGATAAAATACATGACTGCATACTCATTTATGTCAACACTTGATAAAAATAATTGTAGTACATTAGTATATATTCTTTTACGTTGCAGGAAGCTTTGTTCCTGTTCATTCCTGGATATATTGTATAATAAATATCTTTAAAACTTATTGATTTTAATTGTACCTACATCTACTTATTCCAGGGGTATGCAACTATTGTAGATTTGCAGAATGACCTTGATCTAGATGATAGACTTAAATTTATTACCTCTGATATAATGTATAATAAATATGTATATATAATAAATATCTTTAAAACTTATTGATTTTAATTATACCTACATCTACTTATTCCAAGCGTAATACAATTTAACCCTGTGTTTTGTCTTATTATTATTCCAGTGTAGACGGTTTAATAAATATTCAAGTAGCTGTCTTAAAATTGCATGATATCCTCATTTCGTCTAATTAACATATGCCTGCAGGTTATTAACCCTTTTTGTTTGATATTATATTTTACAAATTATGTTCCACAGGTCAACCTCAATTAATTAACATCCTTAGACTAGGACCATGCAAATTAAATTGAGTGGCCTAGTTAGCCCTGTCGGACAAGAAATCTGGGTGTAATAAAAATAAAACATATAAAGATATTTTACAAACATTTATTGCATAATACAAGTATATAGATCATATGTTGTTTTCTATGACTATTGTAGTTCTACAGCTCTCTGAGTCGTCGTTGTATGCCCTCGCAGAAATACTAATACGTATAAAGTCCGTGGAATGATTCGTTGGTCCTGTAACCTTTCCTAATTCTTCGTTACTTTCATAGTTGACCCGATAATCAGCCGGCTGCGTAGTTGCATCTTCTGTCCCAACGATGTCAGTATTTGCCCCTGTTCCTGTCTTCACAACAGATGTGCTATGGTGTACGTTTTCCACATGCCTTTTTAAGCTGTCTGTGCGTGAAAAACATTTGAAGCAGTTAGAACACCGGGCTTTGATTGATTCGTGGACGCTTTTAATATGCCTTTTTAAGTGGTCACGACGTGAAAAAGTTTTGAAACAGCTAGAGCACAGGATTCTGTTTATTTCGTGGACGGCTCTCTTGTGTATCTTGTAGGCATCAGAGTTTAAAAAGGTTTTGACACAGCTAGAACACTGGATTCTGTCTGATTCGTGCATGGTTTTTACGTGTCTCTTGCAGGTGAATGGCCTCGCGAAAGACTTGAAGCAAACCAAACACTGTATGTTGCAACCCCTTCGACCAGTCATTCTTCTTCTTCTTACATACGTCGTTCACGTGCTGATTCATTTCGACTAATGAAGGAGCAGGAACACTACCCCGCCTATTTATACTGATCGACCTGTGCAATCGGTTATTCTCGGCTATAATCGTAAGCGCTAGGAGCAATATGTATGCGCGAGGATGAATCGTAGGTTCTATCCTAAGTGTATGTAACCCGGAACCGATGTCCGTACAATCTAAATTATCAAACTAACCATATAAACATGAATATTTACTACACTTGCTTTAATTCTTGCTCCCTACCTACCTACCTACCTACCGTAAACAATATGACATATCTGCGTCTAAATATAGTGAACGAAAGTACTAGAGGAACTTAATACCTTAGATCACGGCTGTTTCTGAATGTATCATTTTGTTAATAACTCTTGCATGACAATAGCTTAGGTGGTAGCCGCCCTGTCGTTCACCCTTCATTCTTAAGACACACGATTTTAGTTTAGTCTTACATATGTAGATGTAGGTATAATTAAAATCAATAAGTTTTAAAGACATTTATTATACATTATATCAGGGGTAATAAATTTAAGTCTATCATCTAGATCAAGGTCATTCTGCAACTCTACAATAGTTGCATACCCCTGGAATAAGTAGATGTAGGTACAATTAAAATCAATAAGTTTTAAAGATATTTATTATACAATATATCCAGGAATGAACAGGAACAAAGCTTCCTGCAACGTAAAAGAATATATACTAATGTACTACAATTATTTTTATCAAGTGTTGACATAAATGAGTATGCAGTCATGTATTTTATCAAACTTTTGCATGACATTAGCTTAGGTTAGAAGCCCTTCATCGTTAGGACACATGATTTAGGTTAGTCTTACATATGCATACAATCAACATACCCCCCTGGAATAAGTAACGAGAGTAAATCAAAAGTGCGGTTATGTCAATAATAATAATAATAATAATAATAATAAAGAAAGGAATGAATATGGTTCATGGTAGAACGTAGAAGCAGGATGAGTATTAAGAGATATTTACAACTCTATCACTTTATATACGAATAAACTTAACTAATATGATACAGCTCACTCCTAAGCGTATATTTATTGTTTCAACCTCCCGTAAAATCTGATTACACGCACTGATCATATGTTCTTCACTGTCACTGTTCTGTATTTGAACCGGGGTCGTTGTATAACGACACGAATCAGACAGTAGCTCCCCGCTAGATAGAAAATGGTCATATTCATAACAAACAAGCGCTGCTATTGAAATAGGTATGTTGACTCCTGCGTCTAAGATACACTACCGAAACTGTTGTTGTAATTGTAACTCATTTAGACTGCTACCGTCTTCGATCTCGTTTAATGATAATATCGACATGATGTTTTGTTGTTGCTTTTTTCTCTCTCTCTCTTAAAACAACATCAACGCGTAAATTTAGTACAAATGAATCATTACAAAATAAGAGAAAAATCCTACCTTATGGGTGGCTAAAGTTGATGATTTAGACAGGTACTAACACACACACACTCACACACACACACAGTTTTTATTTTACAACCGCTAAACGTAATGAAGCTCTTGAACTGTAGTCTAGCATATATATATATATTGTGATGATATTTTGAATAAAATAAAAGAATTAAGGGTATAATATAATAAAAAACTAAAGGATACATTAAAATTTAACAAAATAAAAAGAAGGGGTATTATTTTATAAGACAGGTTATTATAAATTATAATATTAAACATTCAGACATAATCGTTGTTGATGAAGGGTCATGTAGATGTTTTCTTTATGAACGTTGTTTCATGGTTTTCATTGAGTTTGCAGCAAGCTAGAAAAAAATAAATAAAATAATTGAAGGTGGTGTTATATTTTTGGACAGGAGAAAAATTTTTCCTCTAATAGAAAAAATTATAATCAATTAATTTATCAATTGTACTATAGATAAAAAACGTGTGGAATATATATAGAATAATTATGACATGTGTACAAGATTAAGAGATTTACCATAAACCGAATTGAGAAGAAAAATAAACCAACTTACCCATAAAGTGGTCCCGTTTTATTTATTTGTTGTAGAGTGCATGGTGGTGATAGCATATGGGAAGTAAAGGTGGTTTTGTCCATCAAACGTTACTACAGGAGATATTAAGAGTACCATTAATATAAAGAAGAGGTTCCTGGAATATAAAAGTTAGAAGTAAAGAAAAGGAGTTTTAGGTATAAATAACATCTCCAGTGATATTAGTGAGTGTTAATAGCAGAGCAAAAGTGTTTACTAAGTTTTAAAAGAAAGAAAATAAAAAGCACATGACTACATAGTAAAATTTACCAAAACAATGTTACTTACAATAGATTTGTTTTTTTTGAAGCTGTAGATAGTTTTACCTTTGGATAAAAGCTTGTAAGGCAAGTTGCAAATTCCATATATAAAATCTTTTCTGAAAATAAATTATAATTTAAATAAAATTCATAAAGAATAAAATTTGACTTACCTGTCAGATATATAAAAAAAATTGAGGTTAGATGATAAATTTTAATGTTGATATTGATTATTAGTCAAAATAGAGGGAACTAATATTGTAATACACAAACCCATAATAACTAATGAAATTGCATTCATTCATGAAAAGGTAGAACCCCGGCTTTTCATAGAATAAATTTTGTTACTTTCATAATAGAAATATACCTTTTATAATTAAATAAATTATCTAATATTTGAACAAAATAACATTACTACATTACCTAATTAATGAGGCCCAACGTGGCACAAGGTTAAATATTACTTGTACAGTACAAATTAAATGGCGCCCAACGTGTTTGGCAAGTTTTTGCAGAGTTAAATAAGATTAACTTTAGTAACCAACGTGTTTGGCAAGTTTTTGCAGAGTTAAATAAGATTAACTTTAATAACCAACGTGTTTGGCAAGTTTTTGCAGAGTTAAACGAGATTAATTTTAAAAAAAAAACCAACGTGTTTGCATACTAGTGAGAATTAATAAGTTTGAAAATATCACATTTTTTTAGATACTGTCTGCAAATATAATAGAATTCATAATAATTATTTTATTTGTCTATGTGTATAACATAATTTTTTTTTAGTAATTTAAAGTAGAAAAACAAGAATGGAGAAAGGAGACAGGATGCTTAGAAGATCCGGAAAACATTATGTCACAAGACGATAAAAATAAGGGAGATGAAAGAGAAACAGGATCCGACGAAAAACAACAAACAATCATAGAAGAAGAGAATCCCGAAGAAACAGAAAGAATGATACGGATGGAGGAAGAATTAGTGGAGACAAGAATTGAACAAGGAACATCAATGGAGAGTAGTCAATTTGAAAAATTGTTTGAATACATCAGAAAATCAAATGAAGAAATGAAAAAGTCTAATGAAAAGATGGAAAAGAACCAAGAAAAGATGAGAGAAAAGATGGAGAAAAATCAAGAAGATTTGAAAGAAGAAATGAAAAGGTCAAATGAAGAGACAAGGGAAAAGATGGAAAGAAAATTTGAAGAATCATCAGAGAAAATTGATAAAATTCAAGAGGAAATAGAAAAATCTGCAGAAGTAATAAAGAAGTTAGAGGAGAGGGTTGAAAAGACATTTATTGAGTTTGCTAAAAAAAACAGTCAATTAGTAGAAGAGAAGATAAAAACGGCAAGAGAAGAGGTGAGCAAAGAAATACAAGAAAAGGTGGACGTAGCAAACAAACAGACAGAAGAAAGAATGGAAGCAGTAAACAAGAAAATACAAGAAGGAGAGAAGAAGAGAGAGGAGAATCAGAAAATAACTATGGCAGTTTTAAAAAGGCAGAATGAAGAGCATCAAAAGCGAACAGAAGAAGTTATGCAGAAGACAACAGAAGTTAATGAGAAATTGGAGCATTTTGGTAAAGGAGTGAGTGAAAATTTAGAAACGATAGGGAAATCTATTGACCAGGGTAAAAATAATGTAAATAATTTAGAACGAAATAGAAGGGATTTATGTGGGGCTAATGGAAATTTTAGATGTGGTCCAGAAATGATTCCAAGATTTGAGGGACGAAATTATGAACAACCACCATCATTGGACATCCTGTTAAGTAGAATCTGTGGTAAAAGTTATTTTAGTAAGTTAGATTTGAAAAATTCATTTTGGCTTATTCCTTTACATCCTGAAAGTAGAAAATATACTGGTTTTAGTATAGAAGGAGAAGTATATCAATTCAAAGTGGTACCATTTGGATTATCCACTGCTTCAGCTGCATTAGTTAGAGCTATGCAGAAAATATTAAATAAGTATGAAGAATTCTGCGCGCATTATATTGATGATATTTTAATTTTTTCAAAAAGTAAAGAAGAACATCTCCAGCATGTGAAGAAAATATTAGAAAATTTAGATGAAAATGGTTTAAAGCTAAATAATAGCAAATGTGAATTTTTTAAGGATGAGGTAAAATATTTAGGTTATGTGATTAGCAGAAAAGGCGTATTTATCAACGAACAACGTTTAGAAGAATTGAAAAATTTAACTAGACCTAAAAATCTTAAAACATTAAGAGGTTTTCTTGGAGTATTAAATTATTACAAGAAATTTATTCCAAACTATTCAGAATTATGTATACCCTTAATAGAGTTATTAAAAAAAAATATAAAATGGAAGTGGACTGAAAAACAGGAACAAGCATTTCAAAAACTGAAAATGGTCTTTTATACAGAATTATTACTTAGGTATCCAGATTTTAATCAAATCTTCATATTAAGAACAGACGCCTCTGATTTTGCGATAGCTGCAGAATTAGTTCAGGAGCAACAGGGAGAAGAAGTGCCAATATGCTTCATATCGAGGGTATTGAAGGATTGTGAAACCAGATATACCGTTGCAGAGAAAGAAATGTTAGCCATTGTATTTGCTGTGAAAAAACTGAAGTTTTATTTAACTGGAAATAAGTTTGTAATAGAAACAGATAATTCTGCAATATCATTCTTAAAAAATAAAAAATTCTTAAACAATAGGTTGTACCGATGGGCGTTAATATTACAAGAATATATCTTTGACATTCGGTATAAAAGGGGAACTGAAAATGTGACGGCTGATTTCTTCAGTAGAAATAACTCTCCGGAGTATGGTAAGTCAAATGAAATTATGATAGCATTACAAAAGTTTATGGTGAGTGGAGATTTTACTAAAGAAAGATTTCAAGAGATTCAACGAGAAGAAGAGATACAAAGGATAAAGAGGGAAATATTAAGGTTGGGAGTTGAAGTATGGAAAGGTTATGTAATAAGGGAAGAATTATTGATGAAACGGATTGGAAGTAAAGAAATGGTAGTACTCACAAATGGTATAGCTAAAGAAATCATTGTTATGATTCATTTGAATTATGGTCACATTGGGGTGAGAAAAACATTTTTGGTTTTTAGAGAACTATTTTATATAAAGAATGATATAACGTTAATCAAGAAAATTATAAAGAATTGTGAAATTTGTTTATTTGGAAAAGAGAAAAATTATAAAAACCAAAACAAATATATGAGTTTTAAAATAGAATATCCTTTACAACTAGTTGCAATTGACTATATTTCTAACTTGATTCCAGGACAATTTGGATATCAACATATCTTAGTAATGGTAGATGTATTTACAAAATTTGTGAAACTGTTTCCGGCAAAAAATTGTAACACTGTACATGCAGTAAGATTTATTAATCAATTTATTGAACATGTAGGAAAAATGGATACTGTCTTAGCAGACAATGCTACATATTTTAACAATTTAAGATTTAGAGATGAATTGCAAAAACAAGAAATAAAAACAATTTATTCCAGTATTAGACATCCACAAGGAAATTTATCAGAAAGATACATAAAAGAAGTGGTAAAGTATTTGAGATTATTAACATATCGTCAACATAATCAATGGGTGAAATATTTATGTCAAGTGGAAGAATATTTAAACACAATCCCAAACGTGACAACTCAAGTATGCCCAATTACTTTAATGAAAGGTATTATTCCTGAAAGACCTTGGAGGGAATGGGAAGAAAATATAGATGTCACTGAATTATTGCAAGAAGTAAGATTAAGAATTAAGAAGAACCAGAAAAGGATACAAGAAAAAATGAATAAAAGAATTAAAAAGAAAACAGAATTTAAGATAAATGATTTAGTTATAGTTAAAACTTTAAAAGTAGCAGATAGACAAAGAAAAAAATGTAAAAAGTTAAATCTCCCATTTCAGGGACCTTTTTCAATTTCTAAAATATTTGCAGAAGGGAATACTTATGAGTTAATGGATGAAGAGGGTAAAATAAAAGGGAGATTTCACATATCACAAATATATAAATACAAAGATGAAAATAATCAGTTGTTAGAGTATGATGAATATTCATAAAATATTGACAATTTATTTTTTTTATAACCTCTAATAGCAATAATGACATTTATTAAATTAATATGACATTTGAAAGAAATATAAAATGTTAATGCAAGGATAAAATTTTTATTTATAATGGGAGTCAGTATAATGATAATTTTTCATAAAAGGAATGGAAGAATTCATTCAAAGGATAAAATGTTAATTTGTTGATGTTGTTAGTTGATAGTTTATTTTATTGTTGATCTGTTACATATAATTGATGCAAAATCAATTTGATTGGTTATAAAATTATTTAATGAAAGAAAAAAATTAAATTTCATATTATGATAGTTGTTAAAAATGTTATTAAAGTTGTTCATGTGATTTAATTTTTTTATTTATTAAATAGTGGGGCTTTTATGTGATGATATTTTGAATAAAATAAAAGAATTAAGGGTATAATATAATAAAAAACTAAAGGATACATTAAAATTTAACAAAATAAAAAGAAGGGGTATTATTTTATAAGACAGGTTATTATAAATTATAATATTAAACATTCAGACATAATCGTTGTTGATGAAGGGTCATGTAGATGTTTTCTTTATGAACGTTGTTTCATGGTTTTCATTGAGTTTGCAGCAAGCTAGAAAAAAATAAATAAAATAATTGAAGGTGGTGTTATATTTTTGGACAGGAGAAAAATTTTTCCTCTAATAGAAAAAATTATAATCAATTAATTTATCAATTGTACTATAGATAAAAAACGTGTGGAATATATATAGAATAATTATGACATGTGTACAAGATTAAGAGATTTACCATAAACCGAATTGAGAAGAAAAATAAACCAACTTACCCATAAAGTGGTCCCGTTTTATTTATTTGTTGTAGAGTGCATGGTGGTGATAGCATATGGGAAGTAAAGGTGGTTTTGTCCATCAAACGTTACTACAGGAGATATTAAGAGTACCATTAATATAAAGAAGAGGTTCCTGGAATATAAAAGTTAGAAGTAAAGAAAAGGAGTTTTAGGTATAAATAACATCTCCAGTGATATTAGTGAGTGTTAATAGCAGAGCAAAAGTGTTTACTAAGTTTTAAAAGAAAGAAAATAAAAAGCACATGACTACATAGTAAAATTTACCAAAACAATGTTACTTACAATAGATTTGTTTTTTTTGAAGCTGTAGATAGTTTTACCTTTGGATAAAAGCTTGTAAGGCAAGTTGCAAATTCCATATATAAAATCTTTTCTGAAAATAAATTATAATTTAAATAAAATTCATAAAGAATAAAATTTGACTTACCTGTCAGATATATAAAAAAAATTGAGGTTAGATGATAAATTTTAATGTTGATATTGATTATTAGTCAAAATAGAGGGAACTAATATTGTAATACACAAACCCATAATAACTAATGAAATTGCATTCATTCATGAAAAGGTAGAACCCCGGCTTTTCATAGAATAAATTTTGTTACTTTCATAATAGAAATATACCTTTTATAATTAAATAAATTATCTAATATTTGAACAAAATAACATTACTACATTACCTAATTAATGAGGCCCAACGTGGCACAAGGTTAAATATTACTTGTACAGTACAAATTAAATGGCGCCCAACGTGTTTGGCAAGTTTTTGCAGAGTTAAATAAGATTAACTTTAGTAACCAACGTGTTTGGCAAGTTTTTGCAGAGTTAAATAAGATTAACTTTAATAACCAACGTGTTTGGCAAGTTTTTGCAGAGTTAAACGAGATTAATTTTAAAAAAAAAACCAACGTGTTTGCATACTAGTGAGAATTAATAAGTTTGAAAATATCACATTTTTTTAGATACTGTCTGCAAATATAATAGAATTCATAATAATTATTTTATTTGTCTATGTGTATAACATAATTTTTTTTTAGTAATTTAAAGTAGAAAAACAAGAATGGAGAAAGGAGACAGGATGCTTAGAAGATCCGGAAAACATTATGTCACAAGACGATAAAAATAAGGGAGATGAAAGAGAAACAGGATCCGACGAAAAACAACAAACAATCATAGAAGAAGAGAATCCCGAAGAAACAGAAAGAATGATACGGATGGAGGAAGAATTAGTGGAGACAAGAATTGAACAAGGAACATCAATGGAGAGTAGTCAATTTGAAAAATTGTTTGAATACATCAGAAAATCAAATGAAGAAATGAAAAAGTCTAATGAAAAGATGGAAAAGAACCAAGAAAAGATGAGAGAAAAGATGGAGAAAAATCAAGAAGATTTGAAAGAAGAAATGAAAAGGTCAAATGAAGAGACAAGGGAAAAGATGGAAAGAAAATTTGAAGAATCATCAGAGAAAATTGATAAAATTCAAGAGGAAATAGAAAAATCTGCAGAAGTAATAAAGAAGTTAGAGGAGAGGGTTGAAAAGACATTTATTGAGTTTGCTAAAAAAAACAGTCAATTAGTAGAAGAGAAGATAAAAACGGCAAGAGAAGAGGTGAGCAAAGAAATACAAGAAAAGGTGGACGTAGCAAACAAACAGACAGAAGAAAGAATGGAAGCAGTAAACAAGAAAATACAAGAAGGAGAGAAGAAGAGAGAGGAGAATCAGAAAATAACTATGGCAGTTTTAAAAAGGCAGAATGAAGAGCATCAAAAGCGAACAGAAGAAGTTATGCAGAAGACAACAGAAGTTAATGAGAAATTGGAGCATTTTGGTAAAGGAGTGAGTGAAAATTTAGAAACGATAGGGAAATCTATTGACCAGGGTAAAAATAATGTAAATAATTTAGAACGAAATAGAAGGGATTTATGTGGGGCTAATGGAAATTTTAGATGTGGTCCAGAAATGATTCCAAGATTTGAGGGACGAAATTATGAACAACCACCATCATTGGACATCCTGTTAAGTAGAATCTGTGGTAAAAGTTATTTTAGTAAGTTAGATTTGAAAAATTCATTTTGGCTTATTCCTTTACATCCTGAAAGTAGAAAATATACTGGTTTTAGTATAGAAGGAGAAGTATATCAATTCAAAGTGGTACCATTTGGATTATCCACTGCTTCAGCTGCATTAGTTAGAGCTATGCAGAAAATATTAAATAAGTATGAAGAATTCTGCGCGCATTATATTGATGATATTTTAATTTTTTCAAAAAGTAAAGAAGAACATCTCCAGCATGTGAAGAAAATATTAGAAAATTTAGATGAAAATGGTTTAAAGCTAAATAATAGCAAATGTGAATTTTTTAAGGATGAGGTAAAATATTTAGGTTATGTGATTAGCAGAAAAGGCGTATTTATCAACGAACAACGTTTAGAAGAATTGAAAAATTTAACTAGACCTAAAAATCTTAAAACATTAAGAGGTTTTCTTGGAGTATTAAATTATTACAAGAAATTTATTCCAAACTATTCAGAATTATGTATACCCTTAATAGAGTTATTAAAAAAAAATATAAAATGGAAGTGGACTGAAAAACAGGAACAAGCATTTCAAAAACTGAAAATGGTCTTTTATACAGAATTATTACTTAGGTATCCAGATTTTAATCAAATCTTCATATTAAGAACAGACGCCTCTGATTTTGCGATAGCTGCAGAATTAGTTCAGGAGCAACAGGGAGAAGAAGTGCCAATATGCTTCATATCGAGGGTATTGAAGGATTGTGAAACCAGATATACCGTTGCAGAGAAAGAAATGTTAGCCATTGTATTTGCTGTGAAAAAACTGAAGTTTTATTTAACTGGAAATAAGTTTGTAATAGAAACAGATAATTCTGCAATATCATTCTTAAAAAATAAAAAATTCTTAAACAATAGGTTGTACCGATGGGCGTTAATATTACAAGAATATATCTTTGACATTCGGTATAAAAGGGGAACTGAAAATGTGACGGCTGATTTCTTCAGTAGAAATAACTCTCCGGAGTATGGTAAGTCAAATGAAATTATGATAGCATTACAAAAGTTTATGGTGAGTGGAGATTTTACTAAAGAAAGATTTCAAGAGATTCAACGAGAAGAAGAGATACAAAGGATAAAGAGGGAAATATTAAGGTTGGGAGTTGAAGTATGGAAAGGTTATGTAATAAGGGAAGAATTATTGATGAAACGGATTGGAAGTAAAGAAATGGTAGTACTCACAAATGGTATAGCTAAAGAAATCATTGTTATGATTCATTTGAATTATGGTCACATTGGGGTGAGAAAAACATTTTTGGTTTTTAGAGAACTATTTTATATAAAGAATGATATAACGTTAATCAAGAAAATTATAAAGAATTGTGAAATTTGTTTATTTGGAAAAGAGAAAAATTATAAAAACCAAAACAAATATATGAGTTTTAAAATAGAATATCCTTTACAACTAGTTGCAATTGACTATATTTCTAACTTGATTCCAGGACAATTTGGATATCAACATATCTTAGTAATGGTAGATGTATTTACAAAATTTGTGAAACTGTTTCCGGCAAAAAATTGTAACACTGTACATGCAGTAAGATTTATTAATCAATTTATTGAACATGTAGGAAAAATGGATACTGTCTTAGCAGACAATGCTACATATTTTAACAATTTAAGATTTAGAGATGAATTGCAAAAACAAGAAATAAAAACAATTTATTCCAGTATTAGACATCCACAAGGAAATTTATCAGAAAGATACATAAAAGAAGTGGTAAAGTATTTGAGATTATTAACATATCGTCAACATAATCAATGGGTGAAATATTTATGTCAAGTGGAAGAATATTTAAACACAATCCCAAACGTGACAACTCAAGTATGCCCAATTACTTTAATGAAAGGTATTATTCCTGAAAGACCTTGGAGGGAATGGGAAGAAAATATAGATGTCACTGAATTATTGCAAGAAGTAAGATTAAGAATTAAGAAGAACCAGAAAAGGATACAAGAAAAAATGAATAAAAGAATTAAAAAGAAAACAGAATTTAAGATAAATGATTTAGTTATAGTTAAAACTTTAAAAGTAGCAGATAGACAAAGAAAAAAATGTAAAAAGTTAAATCTCCCATTTCAGGGACCTTTTTCAATTTCTAAAATATTTGCAGAAGGGAATACTTATGAGTTAATGGATGAAGAGGGTAAAATAAAAGGGAGATTTCACATATCACAAATATATAAATACAAAGATGAAAATAATCAGTTGTTAGAGTATGATGAATATTCATAAAATATTGACAATTTATTTTTTTTATAACCTCTAATAGCAATAATGACATTTATTAAATTAATATGACATTTGAAAGAAATATAAAATGTTAATGCAAGGATAAAATTTTTATTTATAATGGGAGTCAGTATAATGATAATTTTTCATAAAAGGAATGGAAGAATTCATTCAAAGGATAAAATGTTAATTTGTTGATGTTGTTAGTTGATAGTTTATTTTATTGTTGATCTGTTACATATAATTGATGCAAAATCAATTTGATTGGTTATAAAATTATTTAATGAAAGAAAAAAATTAAATTTCATATTATGATAGTTGTTAAAAATGTTATTAAAGTTGTTCATGTGATTTAATTTTTTTATTTATTAAATAGTGGGGCTTTTATGTGATGATATTTTGAATAAAATAAAAGAATTAAGGGTATAATATAATAAAAAACTAAAGGATACATTAAAATTTAACAAAATAAAAAGAAGGGGTATTATTTTATAAGACAGGTTATTATAAATTATAATATTAAACATTCAGACATAATCGTTGTTGATGAAGGGTCATGTAGATGTTTTCTTTATGAACGTTGTTTCATGGTTTTCATTGAGTTTGCAGCAAGCTAGAAAAAAATAAATAAAATAATTGAAGGTGGTGTTATATTTTTGGACAGGAGAAAAATTTTTCCTCTAATAGAAAAAATTATAATCAATTAATTTATCAATTGTACTATAGATAAAAAACGTGTGGAATATATATAGAATAATTATGACATGTGTACAAGATTAAGAGATTTACCATAAACCGAATTGAGAAGAAAAATAAACCAACTTACCCATAAAGTGGTCCCGTTTTATTTATTTGTTGTAGAGTGCATGGTGGTGATAGCATATGGGAAGTAAAGGTGGTTTTGTCCATCAAACGTTACTACAGGAGATATTAAGAGTACCATTAATATAAAGAAGAGGTTCCTGGAATATAAAAGTTAGAAGTAAAGAAAAGGAGTTTTAGGTATAAATAACATCTCCAGTGATATTAGTGAGTGTTAATAGCAGAGCAAAAGTGTTTACTAAGTTTTAAAAGAAAGAAAATAAAAAGCACATGACTACATAGTAAAATTTACCAAAACAATGTTACTTACAATAGATTTGTTTTTTTTGAAGCTGTAGATAGTTTTACCTTTGGATAAAAGCTTGTAAGGCAAGTTGCAAATTCCATATATAAAATCTTTTCTGAAAATAAATTATAATTTAAATAAAATTCATAAAGAATAAAATTTGACTTACCTGTCAGATATATAAAAAAAATTGAGGTTAGATGATAAATTTTAATGTTGATATTGATTATTAGTCAAAATAGAGGGAACTAATATTGTAATACACAAACCCATAATAACTAATGAAATTGCATTCATTCATGAAAAGGTAGAACCCCGGCTTTTCATAGAATAAATTTTGTTACTTTCATAATAGAAATATACCTTTTATAATTAAATAAATTATCTAATATTTGAACAAAATAACATTACTACATTACCTAATTAATGAGGCCCAACGTGGCACAAGGTTAAATATTACTTGTACAGTACAATATATATATATATATATATATATATATATATATATATATATATATATATATATATATATATATATATATATATATATATATATATATATATATATATATATATATATATATATATATATATATATATATATATATATATATAAAGCAGGTATTGCTATGAGTTTGGGTTTTTATATCCAAACAGTGAACGAGATCCCTGGTGGACGCGTTACCAAACTACAAGACCTTGCGCAATATCCCATAGGGTTATCAAAGGTGTTGCGCAGCATACCTCTGATGGTTATCACCTGAGAGTTGGGTAAAATCAAGTTCCCACGAGAACACCTGCCTGTTAATTTATTGATGTTTAAAAATGTAGATCTCAACATAGATACGTTTTATTCCTATGCCCAGGGTCAACAGTTTATATTTATTAAGTGTCATTCTGTTCTAGGTTTATGAGGGAAAACTGTCATGTCTATAAATTCTAATACAATAGAACACTTGATTACGTAAAATAAGCTACATGTATAACCGACCCTTTTTTTTAAATTCGATTAGCAGATCTATAACAGCTGAGAAAACAAAATAACTTTCTGGCATGTTTCCTACTCGATCTTGTCTAACACTGACCGTAAAGATAGAAATCTCTAGAACGATGCTCTCAAATGTTTATTGCATAGTAGAAGGGGGCGATAATTCTCAAACTCTCTGACAGATCACATAAAAAGAGAACTTTATAACCACCGATAAAAATGTTAAAAACTCAAAGTGAATGATTTAAAATTTTAAAAGAATTCACCTGCATTTTTAGCATTCGATACGGCCCCTTTTTAAAAGTGTGTGTGTGTGTGTGTTTATCATTTTAAAATCTATGGTAATAACTATACATTAACGTATATGCTCGCGTGTATGGTTGCCTGCCCGAAATTCTTTGATTATATTATTTTTAATTTCAATCTTTGATAATAACGTTAAGCGTTTTTAATTAGAACAAATAAATTTAATTAGGGTAATTAGATTTATGTAATTAATATATAATATTATGCGTTATATCGTAAATAATCGCATCCCCTCTATGGTAATAACTATACATTAACGTATATGCTCGCGTGTATGCATGGTTGCCTGCCCGAAATTCTTTGATTATATTATTTTTAATTTCAATCTTTGATAATAACGTTAAGCGTTTTTAATTAGAACAAATAAATTTAATTAGGGTAATTAGATTTATGTAATTAATATATAATAGTTATGCATTATATCGTAAATAATCGCATCCCCTCTATGGTAATAACTATACATTAACGTATATGCTCGCGTGTATGCATGGTTGCCTGCTAGAGGCGTGGAAGTGTGGTCCCAGGAGCCAGGTGTCGACCCTTTTATTTTATACCGTATCTAATATATATATATTGTTCAGACAGACAAAATGGTAATCTATCTGAGAAATTGTTTCAATAATTTTTTTTCGTTTATATAGGCTTATTAAATAGTTTATCATTTATATTTTTTAAAATACGAAAGACGCTTAATAATTAAAAAAGAGATTCCTTCTTTCAAAAGTGTTTTTTTTCTACCTGCGTTTGCAAAACGAGGGTTAGAATTTGATTGATGGTATGAAGATATAAGACGTATTTAACGTTGAATTTTTTTTTAATGTTTGGAGTAAATTATAAAAGAGTTGTTTACGACGACAGTCTCGGGTGCGTCATCGCAGCATATGTTTTGTTACAAGAGCGAGCGCTATCTTTAAATGAGCATTTATGCATATGCAACCAATTTCTTATAAAATCTATTGTAGATTGACATGTAAACAAGAAACAGCAGTATTGCCGGCAGTTGAAAGAAAAATATGAAAGTCATACGCTGTTAATTCGCAGGCAGTTTGCATTTCGACTATATAAACTCAAAATATAATATATGTAAAATAATAATAGCTTTTTTAAAATATATATAACTGACTTAAATGATACAAAAAATTCAATTCATCCTCTGTTTTTTATAAATTCGTTAGGAAATAAGTTAAAACCTAACCATCGTCGACTATACTCTTTTGTTTTTACTGTACAAGGATTTTAAAATGTTCAAGGGTTAGTACCTGCCTGCCTGCTATCATGTCTCAGGTAGTCAGCTAGACCTTTTTTGGGGTATAGTGATGCATTTTAATCTGATAATTATCTCGATTTCAAGTCTCGGCAACGGGTCGGTTGGAATCTTGTTTTCACCCCTTGAAATGTCTAAAGGAATGTATATAGCCTAAGGCATATTATATTTTAAGCGACCAATGAAATGTTTCCTTTTGTCTCGTAGGGAGCTAAATATTTGAAATAAGATTTTTCACGTCAGTCCATTTCTATACGCTGAATGCGTATGCTGTATATAACAGTGGTTTGAAAGGTTAATAATAACTGGTTTTAAATTTAAAAAGTGTCTGTTTATACTGAATATTCAATCTTCTTCTTCTTGGTGAGGTGAGGTGGTTAAAAGTGTAAATATTTATTGTTTTTCCGTTTTTAATTTAAATGTGATACGCCAGGGGAGGGTAAGTCTATACATTTTTCTGCATTAGAATTAGGTTTTTTTCTCTTTTTATGTAGTTAATTTGTCCGTTGATACATGTTAGTGTTAGAAACCATTCCGATCCCTGAACGTGATTCAATAGTCTGTGTGTATTTATTTTAACGTAATTTTCTTAACATTGAGATCCGAAGAAAACCCTTTACGAAGGGCAGCTACTGACATAGATACGACGGTTAGACGAGCCTGCAAAACTCGCAGTGGTATCGAGGATTGTCGGTTTTATTTTAAATTTCATGATCTCTTTGGGGTAGAAAGCTTCATTAGAATACGGCGGTCTTGTAGTCATCCGTGAAATATAAAATTCTAGGGCTGGTGATGTCTCATTTTACTAGCAAAGGGAGAAGGGCGACTATATAAAAGGGTAGATCGTTATCCGCGAGAGAGGGTACACGAAAAGTAGAAACATAATTCCTATATGGCATTATTTCTTCTTCTAGAAAAGGTAGAAAGAGTACAGGGTGTGTGTGTGCGTGAGAGAAAGACAGTAGAACTTGTAGGTAGCGAGAGATAGCTAGCTAGGTACGCAAGACATTAAACGCTAGGGGTAGGGATAAAGAAGATGGCCGAATCAACCAGAACGTATTCCAAAATGATCGCCTATGGTAGGGAGAAAGATGGCCGAACCATTCAGAGCGTGTTTCAAGATGACAGACCGACCATCTGAGTATGGATAAAGCTATCGATCAATCAGATCACGAATGGGCGTGTCTACGAGGCATTCATACTAACGCTACATCTATTAGCAAATATCCGTAAATTGTTAGGCGATAATACAGACTTCTTCGTTGAGAGAGGTAGCAGGGTACGTAGGACAGCGAGAAGGAGAGAGAGAGAGAGCTTCCGTCTAGTGAAAGGGATAAAAGATGATCGATCCAATCCCCCAGAGCTAAAAAACTCAAGAAGAGTGGGAAATCTAAGATGTCGACTTCAAAATGGCAAATTTTAAAATACCACTGTATGTAAAATTATATTAGGGTTGTAAGGGATACCAAGAAATACGCACTGGAAATGTTTCATTGATCGCGGTTGTGAGAGAAGAGAAAAATGTAGCTAATTAATATATCAACTATATGATCAATCTCTCGATGTAAATATTATATTAGAAATTTATATAATGGTAGAGATAGATAGAAAACTGGCGGTACGTTTATATCTAGCAAGTCCGCGATTTGCGTTTAAAGCTTAATTTCAAATTTTTAATGCTGGATCAGTTATCTTAAATAATTATTACTATAATAGGAGAGAGGGCTCTTTAATGCGTCCTCTAATAGGAGAGAGAGAGAGAGAGAGAGAGAGAGGGCTCTTTAATGCGTCCTCTAATAGGAAAGATCAAGAGAGTGAGAGAAAAGGCTCTTTAATGCGACCTCTAATAGCATCAATACGTAGGATAATACAGATTTCTTCATGACGCGCCCACCTGAATTTCAAATTTTTAATGCTGAATTAATTATTACTATGTGTAATTATTATCTTATTAATGACGACGTCGACGATAATTATTTGAGAAAACGGTGAAATTTATTAATATAAAATGATGATCGATAATACAGATTTCTTCATGACGCGCCGCCTAGTAGTAAAAGTACATAGTTTGTCGGTATTCCTTCATAGCGCCATCTCTTAGAAGCATGCATGTTGCCGGTAATACAGTTTCAAGTCATGGATTCATAGGGCGTGGTAAAATGGCGCCCGAAGTTCCAAAATGGCCGTCATCCTATCAGAGAATAGTAAGGCTTTCAATATGGCCGCCTTCAGCCAATCAGAGAATAGTAGGCGTGTCATCCAAGATGGCGTCGAACAATCAGAGAATAGTAGGCGTGTCATCCAAGATGGCGTCAACCAATCAGAAGCAAGGGGAGGAGCCATGCCATTGGCATGCCACATGGCATGTCAATTTCTGTCTGCCTCAAGTGCCCTAATACCTACTTTCGTTGCATCACCTAGTTTTCTTTAAAAAAAGATGCCAATATACAAAACAACATATCGAAAGGGCGTTTCCATATTCAGAGGGTAAACAGTCGTCGAGTAAGAGATGAATTTCTTGATTATAATATGCATACAAAAAGTGCCATCTTCTTGCGTTTCTATTGTATTGTGCAAGGTGAAAATACTGTTTTGGATAAGTTATTCCATATTAGCTAACAACAAACATTATTTTAATCGGAAAGTCAGATTTCTTTAAACTTTCCTAAATTAATTATTAAAACAGCGTGGTTTGCATATGTTTTATAACTCTAAGTGAATTCGAACAGAAAGAAGAATCGCTTGTTAATTGTTTATGATTACTGTACCAAGAAGAAGAGTGCCATTCAAACCAATTGGATCTGTTGACGCTCATAACACAATCAGAGCAATTATAAGGGATCGAGATAGTGTGGGATATGGAGTCCATAGTAAACCAGAACATATCGATCGTCATGATTTCCATCTATTTCCAAGTCTCAGATGGATGGAAAGTACGCCAGAAATAGTAGCCCTACGAGAAAAGGAAAGAGGCTATTGGTGGCAGCTTACGTTTAAGAAAAGAAGTGCCTGTACAGATTGAATTTTCGCCAAACATCTTCGAAGTTTACGCAAGTCAACCGGAGGCTGAAAATCCTGGGTTCGATGGGGAGTATTCTGGGCAGCAGCCGGCATGTCGGTATTTTTATCAGATCACGCTGAATGAAATCATATGCAAAGTAAAGACAATCTTGCAGATTTACTTTCGCATGGCAACACCGGATCAAATCCAAAACTCAAATTTTTGGACACAGGGTCCCACTTAGCTAATATCAGAAGCCTGTGGATCATGTTCACAGTCAAGTCAGTTAAAAATAGAAACTTCCGAACAAAGAATAAGTAATTCGGCGGCAAATATTATTTACAATAAAATAATTGTTTATTCTCTAAATTCTCCCCGTACTCGAAACTTCAAATAGTAATAGCGTACTGTTTACAATATATCAATAATTCCCGAAATGAGCAAAATTCGCATCCACTACGGGTGGGAGGACGCTTAAAACACGCGGTTGCACCATACGATAGAAAATATCCGATTTTATTGCCCACCAAGCAACATATTATTACACTAATAATACAAAATGAGTACATTAAACAATACAATGCTGGGGATTAAGCTACTATAGCTGTCTTACGTCGCAAACCTTCGATATCAGCATAGTGCCATAGTGCAGTACGATATGTACTACATGAATGTGAGGTGTTGAATGAATGATTGAAGTTCAAAGCAGATGGCATAGAAGATGGCTGACCTTACAAAGGCGCGAATAAATAGAACTTTTACATCCATTTTTAAAGACTGGGGTTGATTTTGCTGGACCAATTTTTTATCAAAGGTGGCAGTACTTGTAGGTCAAACCAAAAATTAAAAGCTTAAAAGCCGTTTCTTTGGACGAGATTAGAGAAAATTCCAGATAGAGAGATTAGGCCAGATACCACAACGAAAGCCCTTTATGAATGCTACCAACAAAGTCAAACGTATGCGATGCAAAGGGTAGTGTGGAGAAAACCAAACTAGGAGTTAAATATAAAAACCTACTAGCGCCCATTAAACATGGGGGTGGTCAGATGGTGTAACATTAACATTGCTGTTCATTCTTCTTATTTATAGTTGAAAGAATAATTAAATATTCTTATAACATGGAAGTTTCATAATTATATTTTGCCTAATAGTTGAGCAACCTATCATCATGGTTTTTATTACTTCATTTATTTGACAATAGATAGCGTTGATTCCTTTATACTTTTGATTTTCATGGCAAACTTTTGAAAGGAAAAACGGATAAACAACAAAAAGAAAACGTTGTTTTTCGTTTCGCTCGGTGAAGTTGTAAAGAAAATCTAATCTTGCTGGGGTATTTGCTTAAAAAAAAGAAAAGAGATAAGTAATGGTGTATTGTTCGGTTTATTAATACTCCTTTATGCAACTATAGTAAAAGTTAGATCATTTTTGGTCATTCTATAACCTACCCGGTCTGGTATACGGTATTAGTGAGTAGGATTTTTAACAGGTGACTTTCTTGTCAATCATCCGATTTTACGTATATGCTTTTAAACCGCCCAACATCTCAGGTTTTTCCCTTTCCTGGACTGGCTGGCTGAAATACCCAATTAGGTTAATACCTATGAATATTTGGGGACTGGAGTCCCTTCCTCTCATTTGGTCAACCCGGGTTTAATCGAGCATGTCACGGTGGTGTGTCGTGAACCAAGCAAGAAAAGCTTTTGAGGAGGGGAAACACTTCATCATCACTCTCCGACAGGAGCTCTCGCTTCACAAATCTGAATAAATAAAACTCTCATCAATCTACAAGCAGCTTTTTATTCAAAGTACTAAAAACACTACGGTACTTAAAAAGTACTTTTTGCGACTTGTTGCATTTTGAGAAAACTCCTCATATAGAGTTTGAAATTACTTCTACGCAGCCTACATAGTAACATGTGATTATGGTTAAAGTAAGCAACAAGTCGCTCACTTCAGCTGTAATCATGTATTGCTTGCTATGTATGTTAAAATGATATCAAACACTGTATAGGCTTTGCTCAATATTCTTTATTTCTTGTATATTAATCTTGGTTTGGCTTAAGGTCAATCATATATTTATCTGGCTATACCCTTTAAATTTAAAATTACAAACATATTACCAATAGTAATATTTTACATTTTCAAATATATTACTAGATATTATTCTAATGTGTACAAAAACTAACAATTTGAAATCAAAAGGTCTCTAAACTAACAATAAGTAAGAAATTACAGAAGCACTTTGGTTACTTATAGATGTTTTGTTTTTCGAAGTAGCTTAAATATATTTTAAATTATATAATGACTCCTGGAATGAAGACTACAGTAGTTAGACATTTTTTTGATATCGGTAAAAAATTTAAGAGAAAAAGAAATGTCAGTTATCACTAAATTAGTCATTGTATTTTTTATAGATTCACTGTACATTTTAATAACAAGTACTTAAAGATTAAACATAAGTAGACCATATCGTTCTAAGAGACAATAAAATAATGTGCATTTTTTGGTACTTGCCATTCAAAAGCATAGCAATATTTGTGTAAACAGTATGTAAATGTGCAAGGATGGACGACTTTAAATGACTTGTGTGCTGGTTTTTACTGTTTGTTGATTTGTAGATATAAATTTTCTGAGAATGATGATACTTCAGTACAGGGACACCCTAATCAATTGACAAAATAGAAAACACCAAAAGTTTCTAGAGAGATACATAGATTCTCTAACAGGTATTTATAAGATCTGTTACAAGTTATAACAAGATTTGAATATACCTACTGTTTGTACCTGAATTACCGTAGGTAATAAAAGAAAGGTATTGAAAGTGTCGCGTGTTCACTTTAAGTCTTCTGTAATTACTATTTTTATCAACACTTTTAATTAACAAATTGCATTTATATACAAAAGCTGAGATTCTTTAAATATTTTAAAGTAGTTGATAATTACAGGAATTAAGTGTATAACAGTTATCATATAATGTGCCTTCATGCTGGCTTATGAACATCTTTATAATGTTTATGAAATGTACATACATATAAGGAAATGTATAAGGAAACTTATGTGTACGTCGGCAGATTTTTGATGTAACTTTCTAATTCTTCCTAAATAAAAGATAAAACAGAAATATTTTACAGATTACAAGTAAGCTTAGATAGTAACCAACATTTTTATAATATGTATATTCATGTTCATTAGTTAGAAACTACATTCACTAAACTTGAATTTTAAAAAAATGTCATTAATTGACATTTCACATGCTGTGAGGTTAGAACACTTAATAATTTATATTCCCACATATGAATGATATAATCGTCGGCTTCGCATGAAAAGTGCATCAGTCCAAAATACTGTTTACAAGAAATGTAACACTTTTCATGTTGCTGTCAATGCTTGTGCACATGTGCCTGAATTTATTTTTACTATTTAAGCGACATCTAATTATTTTCGGAATTTCTCACCTGTATTTTATAGAAAAAGTGTTGTTTAACCGGATGACGAGTCCCGAATGAGACGCGACGAGATTCGGTTGTGTTCATATTTTACTGCGGTTTAAATTTCTTTTTCCTTATTATAGTGTCAATTATAAATTTATGCTATTACTTAAAAGTTTGTGAAACAGTGACAAGCAATACAATCGTGTAATTAATATCGCACGCCTGCTGGCGTTGCGATTACGATTTATTCAATAAGAAAACCAAAGCTATCACCCAGAAATGGAGCCTACTACACAAAATTCCTTCCAAACACTTCAAAACAAAGAATCGTATGTATCCTAACTTAAAACTAATCCACCTCAACTTACAATCCCTAAAAAGACCAAGCAATTATACTATTAGCATCTGAAAATTCAGATACACATGAGTACGTAAAAGCAATTGGAGCAATCGTGGAACCTAAGAATATAACGTTTGCTTCTAAAATAAGTAATAACAAAGTATGCATTTATTTCAAAACCAAATTATTAGTCGACACCTTCATAAATAATCGAGATACCATAACCGTAAATAATGAAAAAGTTCAAATACGTCGTCTGATAACTCCATCACAACGGTTAATAATATCTAACGTCTGTCCTGTTATTCCAAACGAAATTATAATAAACGGCCTTCACTCTATCGGATTAAAAACGGTATCGGCTATGAGCTATTTAAAAGCCGGCATTCAAGATAGTACGTATGCACATATTCTTAGTTTCCGACGACAAATATTTATCACCGAAAACAATAATGTCATCATCCCAGAAACATTAATAATCGAATACGACGAAACACAATATAGAATATTTTTAACAGAGCAGCCTACATGTAACCTTTGTAAAAAATGGGCACATCGCAAGCAAATGTCTGGCAAAAACAACACTTCCAAACACAACAAATCAAATATTCCCCATTCCGATCACACAACAAATCATACAATTCTTAAAAGACTCAGAGCCCATACACAAACCAACAATACTACCTTTAAACAAGCACAAAGAGAAAAAACGAACATAAAGACTTATTAGAATCCGATGATGCTAGCGAAACATCTGAAACAAACACTGATATAATTGTTTCGGATAACACTGAAGACAATTCAACTATTAAAACACAAAAAAACTAATAAAACGGCATAAGAAAACGCTAGAAATTTTCCAAACCCCTCATCCTACATTAGAAGAAACACTCATCCACGTAAAAAACGAAATTAATACCAATCAAGATAAATATATCTTATCATATGAAATGCTCAAAGACCTTTTAGAAAACGTAGCCGGTGCCAGTGACCAAATAAACATTGCAATGCATGCATATGCAACTTATTTCTTGGAACTGCAATGGACTGAGATCACATACTGCTGAGATAAAATTAATCATAAACGATTATGAACCCAATGTTCTATGTATACAAGAAACAAAACTCAAACCATCAGTAAACACCAACTTAAAAGGTTTCGATTGCTACAGAAAAGACAGAGATAACGAGAATGGTAGCGGTGGAGTTGCTATATATGTACGCAATGACATCCCCTCCACCATAGTAGCCATTCAAACAAATATTGAAGCAGTTGCTGTACGATTACTACTTCCAAAAGAGATTACACTGTGTAATGTATACATCCCACCTGATCTTGATCCTGAGACAACAGACATAGTCCATTTACTCAACCAACTACCCCATCCTTTCTTAATTACTGGTGATGTTAACGCACACAGTCCTGTGTGGGGATCAAACCACATCAATAAAAAAGGAACGACCTTCGAGACAATTCTAGAGAACCATGTGCTGCTTAATTATGGATCTCCAACCTACCTCTGTCCAAGAACTGGAACTTTATCTGCAATAGATTTATCCTTCGGCACACCAAGCATAGCCCACGAATATACCTGGCAAACTCTATCACATTTATCTAGTAGTGGCCACTTTCCTATCAAAATAACAAATATTTTCGTGAACAATAAGCAAATAAACAGTAATACAAAAAAGTGGAACCTACATAAAGCAGATTGGGAATGTTTTTCAAATTTGATGCAAAAGGTTAACATCAAGGACACAATGGATATAGACGAACTAGTAGAAGACTATACAACACAAACAAACACTGCAGCTGAAAAGGCGATCAAAAAACACCACACTTTTACTCTAAAAAAGTGTGTTCCATGGTGGAACGAGAGGGTTAAGGAAGTGATGTCCAATTGTAAGAAAGCATTAAAGTTCTTTAGACGTAACAAAACCCTAGAAAACTTAATAAAATACAAAAAAAGTAATGCTCTATGCCGAGACAATTATAGAAAGTAAAAGGAAGACGTGGCAAAATTTTGCCTCAAGTTTTAATGCAAATACTCCAGCAAAAATAATCTGGGATAAAGTAAGAAAGATCAAAAGTAACTCCTTTGACCATCCTACTATCAGCCTAACCAAATATGATACCGTAATAAACAACCCACAAGATATTGCTGAGACTCTGGCTGAAACTTTTTCAAAGAATTCCAGTGACGACAACTACGGTGAGAGTTTTCGTAAGATTAAAAAAGATCAAGAAACTGAAGGTATTACTTTAAGCGAAAGCGGTGATGACCCTATTAATAAAATCTTCTCAAAGTGGGAACTTACAACAGCTATACAACAGACAAAATTAAATAGTAGCCCAGACCCTGATAATATCCCTTTCGAAATTATTAAACACCTTCCCGAAAAACCAATTGATGACCTTCTTTTCATATACAACCATATGTGGACCACTAACACCTTCCCCCAGAAATGGAAAGAAACTCTTATTATTCCTGTGCTAAAACCTAACAAAAATAAGACAAACCCTTCTTCTTACCGTCCAATAACCTTATCCAATACATTATGCAAGGTATTTGAAATAATGTTCAACAAAAGGCTCACATGGTTCTTAGAGTCCAACCAACTTATTGACAACCAGCAAAGTGGCTTCAGACGAGGTAGATCGACACAAGATCATCTTATTAAACTAACATCAGAAATTAAAGCAGCCTTCAAAAACAGACAGCATTTAATAGCAGTATTTTTTAACCTCGAGAAGGCTTATGAGACAACCTGGAAGTACCACATTATAAGAACTCTAAAGGCATACAAGGTTAATGGACACATGCTACACTTTGTACAAAATTTCCTAAGTAACCGCACCTTCAAAACTAAGTTTAATGGCTACACATCTCAAACAAAGACTCTTCAGAATGGTATTCCACAGGGATCTGTTATAAGCGTGACATTGTTTTTAATCGCCATAAACGGAATGGCATCGTGCATCAGTTAGATCGATATTATACGCAGACGACCTTGTAATATACTGCAAAGGGAAAAATATAAACAGTCTCAAACACCACCTGCAAACAAATATCGATAATCTTAAAACGTGGGCTACCAACACCGGCTTCAAACTGTCAACCTACAAAACCAACGCTGTACATTTCTGCCGCTTACGCCACCAACATATTGACCCTAAATTACACTTAGATTCTGACAGACCCATCACATATGCTAGTACCAAGAAATTTCTTGGCTTAACATTAGATCAAAAACTCACTTGGAAACGACATCTACAACTACTAAAAGGCGAAACATACTCAAAATTAAATATATTAAAAACACTGGCCAATGTCGAATGGAGAGCAGGCAGACCAACTTTACTTACTCTTTACAGAACGCTAATCAGATCCAAATTAGATTATGGCAGCATTATCTACGGTACCGCCAAGAAAACTATTCTCAAGTCTATTGATCCCACCCAGAATACAGCTCTTCGTATTGTTACTGGGGCTTTTAGAACTAGCCCAGCCATAAGTGTATTAGTCGAATTTGCAGAACAACCACTACTTCTAAGAAGACAACAATTAGCCCTCACTTATATAGTCAACGTAGCCAGCAATCCCTTTCATCCCAATTATGATATCTTCTTTAATAAATATCCTTTCATATTTAAAGAAAATCCGTTCTTATCCCACAAAACCTTCTCCCTTATTCTTCCCCTAAATGATAAACGTCTGGAAATAGAAAACTATTTTACATACAGTAAAGCACCATGGACCGTTACTAAGCTAATATGTGATTACAATCTCTCCTCTCACCCAAAAAGCCAATCACAGCCACAACTACTCCAAAAACTATTCCTTTCTACTGTGAGTCAAATACCCAACTCCATAACATCTATACAGACGCTACTAAATCCCAAAATCGAACTGGGTTTGCTGTAATACACAAAGAACAACACTTTAAATACAGAATCAACGAGATAAGTAGTATATACACGGCAGAAGCTGCTGCCATAGAAAAAGCCCTCGACCTATTACTAGAGGACAACATTGAATATAATTACAACATATGCTCCGACTCACTTAGTGTACTCAGAAGTATAGAACAATTCTATCCAAGAAATCCAATCATCAGACGTATTCAAGAAAAGGCCCACTACATTCATGAAGGAGGAAGAAGCATACATTTTATATGGGTGCCATCACACGTAGGCATTACGGGGAACGAGAAAGCTGATAGTGCTGCTAAAGATTCAATCCATCTCCCTACTACTGCCCACGCTGTACAACCATATGACCTTAAACATATCACAAAATCAATAAATAAGAAAACAATGGACAACAGAGTGGAACGATATTGAAAACAGCAAATTAAGGCAGATAACAGAAGATGCCACACCACATACATTTAACACAACAAGAAAGGAACAAGTAATCATCACACGATTAAGAATAGGTCACACTAAACTCACCCACAAGCATCTGCTAGAAAAGCAGAACCCAACCGTATGTGAAAGGTGCAACGTCAGGGTTACTGTAGAACACGTAATTTGTGAGTGCCTAAAATATAGTGTACAAAGACAACAGTGCCAGATTCCTGTCAATCTCAGTGTAGCCCTAGCAAATGACATACACATTCAAACAAAACTCTTAAAATACCTAAAACTATGTAAACTTATAAATCTAGTCTGACATCAATTTATACATTCCATGAAGTTTATAAATTTACGCTAATGTTGTAGGTGTACATGATCTTGTAACTGAACACCTTAAAATAAATTTAAAAAAAACTTACACCCACTTACACAGTTTTCATATGAAGCCAACATTATGTTGACTTTGGCCAAGTTGAAATGGCCCTGTGGTAATTTATGTTATAAAAACATAAGAAATGATATTTTTCTATTTTACACTAAATTATACCTACATTCAGCGGCAGCTTGCGGCTGACCCCGATGGTTTTCTTCATCACCACAGGTATGTTTGCTCAAATTGCATCATAAACCTGAAAATAGACACTATAACTTTTATATCAAGCATTTTTTTTGATAAATAGCTTTATTTATAGCTCAATTTATGGAAATTTAAAGTAATTGATTCTTCGCAGGGAATATTAATTTATTTAATTCGTTATATTTCGAAAAGTAAGCATTTTATTAAAACATTACTTTAGGTATACAAAACTTGTACAGCTTTCACACTTCAGGTGGTTTTTTAATTTTTATGAACAATGCAGTGATTATGGAGAACAACGGAAAATAATAACTAAATAATATTGTACTTATCGTACTGCACCACGGCACTATGCTGATATTGAAGGTTTGCGACGTAAGACAGCTATAGTAGCTTAATCCCCAGCATTGTATTGTTTAATGTACTCATCTTGTATTATTAGTGTAGTAATATGTTGCTTGGTGGGCAATAAAATCGGGTATTTTCTATCGTATGGTGTAACCGCGTGTTTTAAGCGTCCTCCCACCCGTAAAGGGCGATTTTGCATGTGAATGGATGATCTAACGTTTTTAAAGACCTATTAGATAGGACTTTCAATTGCTTTAACATATTTAACACTTCGGAGAAACTTTCTTGTTGAATTAATCGAATATTCAAATTTTGTATACTAATTAACTACGAAGTGGATGCGAATTTTGCTCATTTCGGGAATTGATATATTGTAAACAGTACGCTATTACTATTTGAAGTTTCGAGTACGGGGAGAATTTAGAGAATAAACAATTATTTTATTGTAAATAATATTTGCCGCCGAATTACTTATTCTTTGTTCGGAAGTTTCTATTTTTAACTGACTTGATTGTGAACATGATCCACAGGCTTCTGATATTAGCTAAGTGGGACCCTGTGTCCAAAAATTTGAGTTTTGGATTTGATCCGGTGTTGCCATGCGAAAGTAAATCTGCAAGATTGTCTTTACTTTGCATATGATTTCATTCAGCGTGATCTGATAAAAATACCGACATGCCGGCTGCTGCCCAGAATACTCCCCATCGAACCCACGTTTTCAGCCTCAGGTTGACTTGCGTAAACTTCTAAGATGTTTGGCGAAAATTCAATCTGTACAGGCACTACTTTTCTTAAACGTAAGCTGCCACCAATAGCCTCTTTCCTTTTTCTCGTAGGGCTACTATTTCTGGCGTACTTTCCATCCATCTGAAACTTGGAAATAGATGGAAATCATGACGATCGATATGTTCTGGTTTACTATGGACTCCATATCCCACACTATCTCGATCCCTTATAATTGCTCTGATTGTGTTATGAGCGTCAACAGATCCAATTGGCTTGAATGGCACTCTTCTTCTTGGTACAGTATCATAAACAATTAACAAGCGATTCTTCTTTCTGTTCGAATTCACTTAGAGTTATAAAACATATGCAAACCACGCTGTTTTAATAATTAATGTAGGAAAGTTTAAAGAAATCTGACTTTCCGATTAAAATAATGTTTGTTGTTAGCTAATATGGAATAACTTATCCAAAACAGTATTTTCACCTTGCACAATACAATAGAAACGCAAGAAGATGGCACTTTTTGTATGCATATTATAATCAAGAAATTCATCCCATACTCGACGACTGTTTACCATCTGAATATGGAAACGCCCTTTCGATATGTTGTTTTGTATATTTTCATCTTTTTTTAAAGAGAACAACAAAAAATGCAACAAAGCACCGTTCCGGAGTTATGAAGTTCACCTTATATTTGAGGGTTGTTGCTATCATCTCAACTTTTCGATCTTGGATAGCCCTTTCGTTATGGTGTTTTGTATTATTTAAAGTATTATTTCTATTATTTAAAGAAAACTAAGTTAAGTAAGAAAGAATCCTTCCGAAGCTACGAGAGGCACTCGTTAATCCAGAGTTGTGTCCTGGACTGGCTGGCTGAAATACCGAATTATTTATTTATTTATTTAATATACGGGATACCCCCATTACAATATAAAATGTTTTTAGAAAAAATATTTTTGATGATATCTGTATAGTACTTAATTTATTTACAATAACAATATAAATATATAAATATAACCATTAGGTTAATACTTATGAATATTTGGGGACTGGAGTCCCTTCCTCTCATTTCGTCAACCCGGGTTTAATCGAGCATGTCACGGTGATGTATCGTAAACCAGGCAAGAAAGGCTTTTGGGGAGGGGAAACACTTGAGTGTTTTCCCTACTTGAGGTCGAACCAGCATCAGAAAGCGAATTATCACCATCAACCAATTTATCTAAAACATGGCCAAAAACTCCTTATACTATAACAGTCATTGTTGATAAAGCGTGGAGCAAACGGTCTTACGGGCATGGATACAATGCTCCTTCAGGTGTGGTTAGTCAAATAAAAATAAGGCACGTATGTTTCGTATACAATAGATTATAATTTTTTTTTCGTAGGCTACCATTATGGAAGTAAAAACTAAAAAATCATATTTCTGGGTATCAAAAAAAAGGGTTAAACGAACACCACTGTGTATTCAACTTTTCTGGGCCGTCAACTGGCATGGAGCAAGAAATCATTGTTGAAAGATTTAACAAAAGCCTGGAATAACACGGACTCATCTTCAAATGAGTCAGGTTCGTTGTCAGCTTTTCTCTTAAAAAAACTCGTATTTACATAATTATATTTGGCAAGTTTCTACGCATAGACTTAAGTGTCTGTGCACGAATCAGGGAAAAAGTAACTTATCGGAGGCATGTTATAAAAATAGAGTACGCCAGCCATATGACTAGATGTGTTAGCGACAAGCTACACAAACTAACAAAAAATACTAGTTTTCCTCTACGCAAAAGGAAAGTACTAAGTCGTGGGATTGGCAGATTTGTGAAGGGGATTCGCACAGCTATTAAAACTATTAACAAGGAAGATGGATAACAGCTAGAAATTGAGAGAAGAATTCCGCAATTCCTATATATCTGTGTGTTTTGTTTTGACGGATTTGGTTATAAACGCCGAAAATTCACTTATATTCAAATTTTATTGTTTTAGCGCCAGATTCTGCAATTGAAGTAATGATAAGGAATTTCTGGTATCTTTACGAAATAAAGAAGATACTGGTTCTCATGATTCTCAAAAGTGATTCAGTAACAAATTAAGCGGAAAAGTACGAGTAGTTGATTATTAAATATTATTTATTAGTTAACTAGGGAAACTTCGTGGAAATATATCAGTTGCCCTGTAATATAACAAAAGGATACCACTTGCAAACTTTAAACTTTCCTACAATAACGGCCTAATCAGTATTTATTTGTTGGTGCCCTTTGCTACCATATATTCATGTGAAATACAAAAACAAAATATCGCGATAAGCTGGGTGCTACACAAAAATCAGCCTTGTGTTTTAAATAAATCGATTTCTTTAATATAAAATATTTACAGGAATGAATTCCAAGAACAAATACTTATTTATGAAGACAGTTTAATATGTAACTAACAAAGGCTAAGTGAATGAAACATCTAAGTATTAGAATTTTCATTAATTATATAAATACTATACTAATATATGTTATTATTATTGCATTTTATTATAATAATAATAATATAATAATAACTACTACAACCCATAACCTAAACCAAGGCCCCAGAAGCTATAAGCTTGAAGCTATAATTATTATTATGTAGGCCCAATGTGCGGCTGCAGCCGACTTACAGATGGAACAGCGCAAATCCCACATTTGTGTCACAGCTAAGGAAAACTGCAGAAAACCTTAACCAGATCTGCCGGCGCCGGGGGTCGATCGCGGGCCGCTTGGGCGAAAGTCCGGCACGCCAGACATTACACTACCAAGGCTATTATTAGTACATATATGCGGTTTAAAGGAAAAAATGCGGTTTTCAACTAATGCTGGTTTGTTTAAAATTGAATAATCGATTTAATAGTTCCAAAAGCTACCAACGTTGGAAACTGAGGAGGCGCTGCAAGTAGACTGTCCTTATCTTGCGTATTAAAATAAATGTTTTAGATTTTTTTATTTTTTTTTTATTTAAAAATATAAAACTTTGGAAAATACAGATATTAAGTAGTGTTGACTAATATACAAAACGAAAGCTTCAATATGAAAAAGAAACACGTAATTCGGCCCAATAGAACTCTCAAACGAACTGGAACAAAAATAAGCCTTGTGTTTTAATTATACTTATAGATGTGCAGCATGTTAGTTTATGTAAATAACTACTAATAAAATTGCAGATTATATTGCATTGCAGATTATATATTGCAGAAGCAACGAAATCCGTGCTTATATGCAATGTAACTAACACATTTGAATCGGTATTACCTTTCCTTTCCGCGCAAGTTTAATGAGCCTAATTTAAAATAGTACTCTAAATAATTATACTTTTTGCTATACGGAATTGATATTGAACTTTAAGTTGATTAAACATTACAAATTTAAATAAACGATAACCATAATTTTATAAAACTATTTTTGTTAGCATTGTTTTTAATTTTAATAAATTCTTAAGGGAAGCATTGCTTCCCTTGCTTCAATGGACCGCACGCCACTGGCGTTGTAGAAGACGGTCTTGTTGATGTGCAATGCCTTAGGTCAGTGGGGGAAGGAAAATTTAAAGCCTCGCCAAAAAATAAATGTTTCAAAGTGGTCTCCAACAACACAATAAAGTACGTATGTAAACTGAATTTACTTTAATAATTATTCCAAATATAAAATAAACCCATTTAGTTAAGATTAAAAGAAAATCATCAGTATTATTTTCAAGTTCAAGGACAATTAAACGTCACAGAACGCAGCTATTACGATTTCGTTCTATACAGTAAGAACGATTTAAAATATTTACAAAAATGCTGATCTCTGGGAGAAAAAAATGGCACGCAAACAAAAATGTTTTATATAGATAATATGTTGCCGGAAATAGTAGACCCGCTACATATTATCATGTTATTTGGCATACAAAATAAAGATAATAAGATTAAAATAGTTTTTATCAAGTTTAGATATGACTTTTTAAACGACACGTTAGATGGGTTGCCTACCCTCACTTTCAAAATTATTATTTTCATCTTTTAAGAAGCTATAAAATGTTTATTATAGTTGACATGTACACTAAGCACACAATAGTTAGAAAAAGGTTATTTGTAAAGCTGATTTGCCATTGAATTTAGGTAATTTTCTTTAGTTCAACTAACGATACGAAACGATGACCGAAAATGGCAATTAAATTGAGGCCATAGTTATTGTAAGATTTAACCTAAAACAGACACAGTATGTTGTAACTGTAGAGAGGTATACAAGTATTGACTACATTACCTGAGCTTCTTATGAAAAAAAGAAATATGTTTCAAGTTAACGAGATTTTGATATCATTCAATTTTCTTCTTTTGCGAAATTTTACAGTTTTACAGACAGGTGTGAAGAAGTATTTTAAGTAATTAAATTAGTTTTAGTTAAGTATTAGTTGTTATAACGGGAACTTCCTGACCGGCTAGCTCACAGTGTTAAAAGAAACTCCAGCTATATTAAAAATGTATTACACAAAACATTAACCTTAATCTGACTGAATCTTTGGGTTCGGCAAACGTCTGCTCTCAGATAGCAGCCGCCGTTGGAACTCGGCAGAAGCGTTGATAAAAAGAAAAGACACAGATACAAAAGAAACAGAAGGTTATTTATTTTAAAACATAAAATAGAAATTGTGTGGTTCACACCACACACCAAATGCAATGATTATACAAAACACGAAGTTATTCGTAAATAAACCCCTAATAATAAAAAATATTTCGAAATCAGAAATCTCTAAAAGAACTATATTGCCAACAGAAAACTGACTGAGGTTGGTGTGTTATTTTAGAAACGGTGTTGGACACTTTTTTGCATATTTCGGGATCTTGGAGATGTAGATTTATAATAATAATAAACAATTAGTGCTTGTTGGTAGGCATTGATGATCATCCATCACGATAACATAATAGAATATATCAATCAGACTTATGCAAAAAACAGTGGTACGTACTACAACGTAATAAAATTTATTAAAATCGAAACATTATTCTAGTTTTTATATGCATTCGAACACAGTCTCAGATTTTAGGCAACACCCGTTATCAGGTCAACCTACAAGTGTGTGGTGGATGATGAATCTTATTTCACAGTTGAAGTAAGTATGATTCTATGAGTCTGTAGATCACGTAGCACCTGATAAAGTCCAATTCATTAGAAAATCCAAGTTTCCAGTTAAAGTTTTAGTGCAGTTGACATGTAAATCATTGATACATCTGAATTACTACAGCAAATGAAGAAAGTATTCGCAAATATTAGAAAAGCCACTATAGAAGGTGCAGATATTTTTTGTAAATAATGTGTAAAAGACCAACGATTGTTTCTAGCGTCGAGGCCTCGGAATCTGAAAGCTCCATTTCGATATGTTGTTTTGTAGATTTTTAGCAATTCTAAAAAAACAGGTGAATAAACAAAAAAAATTACCCAGCTATGATATTTTAACCTATGTTCGAGGATTGTTTATGCTCTTCCAGTCTCTGAATCTGGGATTGCTCTTCTGATATCTTATTCTGTATGTTTGAGCTATTTTGAAAGAAAACTAGCTGATACAATAGCGAACCGTTCCGGAGTTATGAAATTTATCCTATACTCGATGGTTGTTGTCATTGCAAACATGTTTCCTTTAAACTATTTCATATTTATTAATTTAATATCATCTTGAATTATTATTATTGAACTTTCTTCTGAAAAGCTACTGCTTGTTCCTGTATTTCCATGTAAATTATTGCTAAATTCAAGTGTCGACTGTTCATTTATATTTAAGCCACTTTCATTCTGTAGTACATTCTCAGTTGCTAATATATCGTTGTTTTCTTTTACATTCAAATCAATCGACACATTTACACTAACCGGTTTATTCTCTTCATTTGTTACAGGTATTACATTAGAATCAGAATCATCTATTTCAATAACACTATTAACTGCTTGAAAGTGATTTTTTATTATATTTCTTGCTCCATCTTTTCTTACGAATTTCTAATATTTTATCAAACACTATCGTAATGTTTGGTAAAGATCGGTTCTCTGCGTTGTTTAAATTGCTATGCGCCATATTAATGGTTCTATTTTTAAGAAAATCATCTGAAAATGAATGAAGAAATGGAATCCTCACATTTCCCGTTTTTTCTCTGTATTGACAAATTCTATTAAACTGTATAGAAATATTGCGTTTATTACAAGGTGACGGTGTCCTTACATTTTCAAATGTATGTTTTATACTTTTAAGGAGCTGTTTTAAATTTCTTGTAACTTTGATAGGTGTGTTCTACATTTGATTCTTGAGATATATTTAGGTATCTACAGTCTCTTTGCTTTACGATGTGCTAAAGTTCGGACTATCTTACTGCATGTTGATGGTGAACCTTTTTTCATTTCAGAATTGGTGACGTATGTTGGGAGTTGTAAACCTGAAAAGGACAAAAAGTATTAGTTGCAGTGCAATTCATTACAGTACATATCATACATTTAAATAAAATAATTAACTTACTTTCTACTAGGTGACTGGTAAATAATTTAAAATGTTGACTATCTACCTAATGATTATAAAATTGCAGAAATCTTATTTTCAATTGCTGTTTGTATTTGGTGAAACTAACAGAACCTCACTTATGTAATCAATTTTATGCGGTTATTGCAACTTCATGACAATTATTTTTTGACGGCTTTTGGATGTATTTTATAATAAAAATTTATAGTTAATAAAATAAGGGATAAAAGCACTAAAAATACGATTGTAAAAACCGCATTACGTGAATCAAAAAAGTTGACCAGCAATATGCAGCAAGATAGTCCGAACTTTACCACTTCGTAAAGCAAAGAGACTACAGATACCTAAATATATCTCAAGAATCAAATGTAGAAAACACTCATTCAAAGTTACAATTTAAAACAGGTCCTTAAAAGTATAAAACATACATGTGAAAATGTAAGGACACCGTCATCTTGTAATAAACGTAATATTTCTATACAGTTTAATAGAATTTGTCAATACAGAGAAAAAACGGGAAATGTGAGGATTCCATTTCTTCATTCATTTTCAGGTGATTTTCTTAAAAATAGAACCATTAATATGGCGGATAGCAATTTAAACAACGCAGAGAACCGATCTTTACCAAACATTACGATAGCGTTTGATAAAATATTAGAAATTCGTAAGAAAAGATGGAGCAAGAAATATAATAAAAAAATCACTTTCAAGCAGTGTGTTACGTAATAGTGTTATTGAAATAGATGATTCTGATTCTAATGTAATACCTGTAACAAATGAAGAGAATAAACTGGTTAGTGAAGATGTGTCGATTGATTTGAATTTAAAAGAAAACAACGATATAATAGCAACTGAGAATGTACTACAGAATGAAAGTGGCTTAAGTATAAATGAACCGTCGACACTTGAATTTAGCAATAATCTACATGGAAATACAGAAACAAGCAGTAGCTTTTCAGAAGAAAGTTCAATAATAATAATTGATGATGATATTAAATTAAAACATATAAAAAATAGTTTAAAGGAAACATGCTTGCAATGACAACAACCATCGAGTATAAGGTGAATTTCATAATTCCGGAACGGTTCGCTATTATATCAGCTAGTTTTCTTTCAAAATAGCTGAAACATGCAGAATAACATATCAGAAGAGCAATTCCAGATTCAGAGGCCGGGAGGGCAGAAATAACCCTCAAACATAGGTTAAAATATCATAGCTGGATAACATTTTTTGTTAAATCACTTGTTTTTTTAATTGCTAAAAATTTACAAAACAACATACCGAAAGGGAGCTTCCAGATTCAGAGGATTCGAGGGTAGAAACAATCGTTTACTAGAAGGTGAATTTCTTGATTGAAATGCTTACAAGAAGTGCGATTTCCTTGCGTTTCTATCGTATTGTGCAAGGCTAAAATACTATTCTGGTTAGGTTATTCTATATTAGCTAACAGCAAACCTTATTTCTTTTAATTGGAATGTCAAATTTCGTTAAATTTTCTTACATTATTAAAACATGGTTTGCATATTTTTTTATAGTTCAAAGTTACTTCGAACAGAAAGAATAAGAATAGCTTGAAGATTATTTACGTTTGCTGCTCCAAGACGAGTATCATTCAAACCATTTAGATCTGATCGCGCATGACACAATCAGAGATCAATACGTGGAATCGTGATATTGTGGGATCTGGAGTTCATGGTAATCCAGAATATGTCGATCGCCATGATTATTCATTTCCAGGTCTGCGATGGATGGAAAATAAGCCGGATAAAGTAGCCCAATGAGAAAAAGAAAGAGGCAATTGGCGGAAATTTACGTTTGAAGAATAGAAGTGCCTGTACATATTGAATTTTCTCCAAACATTTTCACGTTTAGGTCATAGTCAACAGACGGCTGAAAATCATTTTGGGCAGCAGTCGGCATGTGGACATTTTTGTTAGAACCATTAGCAAAGGCCCCACTTTCTGGAAACAATAATGCTATAACATGCGGGGGGAAATAAGTTAAACGTTTATTGTTTAAAAATTATTTTGATTGTATAAAGATAAAAGTAAAATTGATTGGCTCATATGATCATACAAACAGGCTATATAGCAACAGACCTCTGTAAATGCACAGTGATGATATATACCAAAATATAAACCACCTACCTTTACCAAAGAAGAAAATGCTCCGGCTAAAATAACTGTTTTGAAGCTTGAATCTTACCACAACTGAGATTCACAGGCGCATCGCTTTAATATAGAGTACTAAATACTTATGGATCTATGAAACATAATTAATGAACACAAAAAAATATTCCAAAAAATTCGTTAAAATTGAAATGACATAATTTATTTAAGAAGGAACACAGAAAATAAATCAACTAATAATTAAAATAGAACAATGAATAATGAAATTTTGAAACCCCGAATAAAAGAAAAATCAATCCTAAGACTGTTATGCCTTTTACCTTCAGGAGTAATATCTCCGTCATCCTCTTTACCAAGTAATATCAAATAATATCAAAATTTTGGCGTCTTTTTAAATTACCAACTGATGTAGTAATAAAACGAAATAACTTCTTTATTCCATATGGTTTATAATTAAAAATGGTTGGAATACAAAAAAATCATCTCTCTTTCAAATAATATCCAAATTAAATGGTTATAATAAAATAATTAAAACCAGTTGCTTTCTTGAGATAAGGTAAGTCCCTTCAATGAATTAATTTATAAATTCTCTTCCATTATCCAATTTATAACGAAGGTTGACCTGAGGTTCTCCTAAACTAAAAAAAATTGTTCTCAAAAAAGAAAATTATTTCACTGATTATAAAATTTACAGCACTGAATGTTGATTTAATTAAAATTAATTATTATTAAAACACATTGTCAAATTCAGAGAACTTCAACAAACATTAATCACTTTGACATTTCACCAAAGTATAACCTAACATTTTGACGTTTGGGATTGTTTGCATTTTTCAAATCACAACATAACCTTTAAATTTTAAAATTTTGCTCTGAACAGAAGTGCACTGCTTGAAATGCTGAAATTAACAGATCTTGTCGCCAAAACGACTGCTGTTTTTATATCCTTTTGAAAATAAAACATTGCTATGGCGATTTTTCTAGTTAGAAACAAATGCCAATTTGGAACTAGATACTACATAACCACATATTTGGTTATAACTATTAACTATTGTTTAAACAATTTTAATAATTAGATAGCCTAAAAAAGTTCCTTTTAAATGATACCCTACACATATATTAGCAAAACAAAATAAATTCACTAGAACTTGTCGACCAAATCATCTTTCAAATGCAATTATTAAAAATAACTAAATTTAACTTAATTACTTTAATTTGCCTAGTTACATCTTCCTACCTTTACAAAATCCATCCTTACAACTTATTTAATATTATTTAGATATTTTTAAGATATGAAATACCATGAATAAAAACTAAGTTACATTATTTTATATTGCTATGGCAAAACCGCAGAAATTTGTATCTTATTTTAAAGATATCTTCTATAAAAAATCTGTAGTCGGCACTTAAAAGGTCATAAGTCGAATTTGGAGAATTTTAAGATTATGACGCCAGTATTAAGAATGGCAAACTACACTGATAATTAAAAGGACACAAGTCGATATAAGCCGGGAAGTATTTAAAAAAGTATGTAAAAGAATTGACAAAATTCGGTATATTTCTCTTTGAGATGGTTATAGTGGTGTAAGTATACATATAATAATTATATATGTAATATAATACTGATAAAAGATAACTATACATATGATACTTTAAGCGTTTTTAAGACTTAATTTTATAAGTATACTTACGACGTTTTAAGCGTTTTCCATCTAGCAATTTTTAAGAGTATGTAGACTTACACCCTTCTATGAGAACTACTTTATTGTTTACGTCTACATACTTCCTAGTTAATTGTTTTGGATTTAGCAAGTTGGGTGATCAGTGTTCCATTTATTTTAGTGCTGTTAATAAACAGTTATTATATTATAATTACTATAATTGGGCGCGTATTTCTTAGAAATAGATGCTTGAAAATGCCAAAAATGAGAGGAGGCAAAACGCAGAGAATTCTAGCTGTGTGTAGAAACTTATTTCCGGAAGGTGAGGTTATGATTTAATTTTTTACTACTAGTTCAATTTACTAATTTGAATATTATGACTGCATTGTGTGTATGTGTACATCAAAATATATACATACAAGTAAACCAAAAGAAGTGTTTTATGATATTACAATAATTTTTATCTACTTCCATTGATTTTTGGAATGTTTATAATTGCAGAAAAAGCAAATGCTTGCAATTTTCAACCAAACAGTGGAAGCCAATTTTATAATAAACAAGAGAAAAAACACATACTTTTTTCAAGTAAGTAGACATTTTTTAAGTAGCTGGGATTGGCATTTTTATACAAAAATGATAATACACTTATTTTGTAGGTGAGACAAAAAATAGTGACAATAAAGAAAATGAGAGTGCTAGTTTAGCAAACTCACAAGAACTACCGTTTGTCCCTCCAATTACAAACGAATTTCAAATGGTTTTTGATGCTTTTAATAGTCCTTATTCGGACTTACAAACTGTTACAACAGAATTTAATGATAAAACTGATAGTGATGCACAAGTTCTTATGGACTTCGAAGAGTCTGATGCCAGTGAATTAATTATTGAAGGTGTTATTATATTTTTGGCTTTTATATGGATTTACGATGTACTTTTCTTATTGTATAGTCGATACAAAAACTATGTGCAATAAAGAAGAAGAGTGTACCACTTTAGCGAAATTACAAGAGCTATCGTCTGTTCCTCTAGTTACAAATGAATTACAAACGATTTTCGGTACTTTTGATGGTACTTACAAACTGTTATAGCAGAATATGATGATAAAGCTGATAGTGAAGCACAAGTTCTTATGGACTTTGAAGTTTCTGCCACCAGTAAATCAATTGTTCAAGGTATGATATGTGGATATTAGTTTGTGTGGATATTACATAAAATGATACATAATTTTCAGGAACACATGCTTGGGAACTACTAACCAATAATCCACAAGTATCTTGTGAAGAGATTCATTTAACCACACCAATAGTCGAAAATGTATTATCTAATACACCGAATGATCAGGAGCGAGGTAGTGATCCTGATTACGAAAAAGAAACCTACAGAACAGAGAATGAAGGACAAGAAGTAATTGAGGAAGTGAAACCATATGCTGTACACAAGGTGAATACTCGAAAACGGAATAGAAATTTGGGAGAACAATACGTGACAGCTTGCTACGTCAGTCCAATGTTCCTGCTACAAATAACAGGGTCAGTTGTCCGCGGCTAACTTTTATACAGTGGAGACGGTCGTGCGGTCTCAAAATTGTGTAGCAATACTTACCACAACTAAGTACTAATAAATAAATTGAATCCCAAGGCGCCAGCCAGTTGGTCCAAGAATAATATCAGTATTTCTTCGAGCCGACCAACAAGCTCGAATTGTGACCCCGTAGCAGTAACAAACAAAAAGAAATTGAGGCTCCCAATATTGCTCAAGTACATTAACACTAGATACAATAAAAAAACAAACTAATGGTTAAATTAGCATATATTGAAATTATATTAAGAGGCAGTAATGATCTTACAAAGATAAATTTAAAGAAAAACAAAAGCGGGTAAGGTGTACGTTACTTAACTAATTGTCAATATCCCACCTTCCCAATAATTACAATAACTCAATAATTAATTAACTAACCACCTGCGTTAAGCGTTAAAAAAAGGAAAGTCACAAAGCAAGTGACTCAAATTAGTTGACCCTAAATAAGACAAATGTTAGAGTTCACGCTAGGTGGGAGTTCGCTATGGTCGACCAGGAACGCACACTAGATGCAAGTAATAATTATTGTAATTGGAAATAAACACTTTTAGGTTGGTAGATAATCCAATAACGCAGATGGTATTCACAAAGCAATTGAAACACAAATAAATATGTAGCAAAATATGTATAGCAATACCCAAAATAAATAATAAGATTAATCAACAGTTCAAATAATTAATACAATTAAATATAAATATGGTAACAAGTTATTCAAAACCCAACCGATTCAAAACTAACAGAATTATAATCAGTTTATCTGAGAATTTATCTGCTCTTTAAAATTAAATTAAATTATAACCAACAATCTTAATTAGTAATTGTAAACCAAAAATTACGTTAAACTTTGCAGCACAAATAACAATTACGTATAAATTTAATTCAAATTTCTTGCGAAACCAAAAATTATCAATTACGTTAAAATTCTTCAATATTAGAAATTAATCATAAACACCGTACCAATAATAAAAGAACTCGGCTACTGGTACGTGATCTTACAAATCAAATAATAATATTTAAACGATATCAATACTTTAAACGAATTGACAATCGGAATTTAAAGAAAGGCTTATCTGTGGGTTGCTTCCTCTCGCGTTGCGGATGTCTTATCTGGAGTCCTTCGATATATGAGTCCTCTAGAATCAAAACTCACAATCTCCATTTTTGGTGAAATTGAGTTGGCAACAGGGTTACGTTCTTCATGTCCATAAGTATAAGATTCAAATACTATTTGGTGTGAAAACTCCCAATATCCCATGTTAAATGTGTATTGAAAATAAGACTTGGTGTCAAAACTCACATTATCCTTAGTTTTGTAACTAAGCGTCTATTATCCAATCGGAACGCTTCGTCATCTCGTAGTTTAATATGGCTGCAGACCATTGCGACATTAAATTGTGCAGTAGTCGTTTGTTAGATAAATTTTGCTAAGCAACACTATTTTTATAAAATCAGTGAATTAATATGTATATGGAAGTGCACGTGAATCCTGTGGTTGACTGAAAAGCAAGAAAAAGGATTCGGAATTCCAATAGTTGGAAGAAAAATAAAACAAAAGCAGAAAGGTACTTACAATAGTTATAACTTTATTTACCTGCCCATGCAAAATGTTTGTAGTATCAATTTCTTAAAGTGTAACCACTAGTACAAGACATTAGTCATTACAAATTACGTACTGAACCTGGGTAAAGGATGACTTATTAAGTGGGTGTCTCATTTTTTGTATTGTTGGTTGAACTTTAGAAAGTACTGTCCATCTAAATAGCTTTTCATCTTCTTTTAGGTACAAAACACAATCATTGCCTGTTTATTCTACTTGTGGCCATGAAAACGGCGCTTTTCTCTGTATGAGTCTAACAATGAAAGGATATTAAAAAATTTCATGGAATGTTTTGTCAAAAGCATGACAAGCCTTTCCAAGATAATTTTATTATTAAGCATGTAACTATGCACCATATAAAAAGACGCAGACCAAAAAATAACAAAAACAAAGCCCAAAGTATGCAGTGCAAGTATTTTGTTCGAACCGAAAAAAAAGAATTAATCCCTGTTTGTTTGAAAAGCTTTTTGGGTATACTTTGTGTGTCTAGGTTCAGAATAAATATAATAACAAAACAATTTTATGGTAATGGAATAGTTGAAGAAAGACGAGGGGGATTTCGGAGGGTAGACGAATTTCAAGTTAAAACGGAATCTATCATGAAATTTATTAATAAACTGAAATGCAGCGAATCACACTACTGTAGGGAAAAAAGATTACGTAAATATCTTCCACCAGAATTAAATATTAAAACACTGTGGAAAATGTATTCTAAAGATACTGAGAACATTCCTGTAAAAGAAAGTTATTTTCGGCATATCTTTGTAACCAAATACAATCTTGGTTTTGGTTCGCCCCGAACTGATGTTTGCTCCGTATGTCTACAACTAGGGGAGATATTGAAGAAAGCAAAAAATGAAGATACCAAAAAACAGATTGAAACCGAAAAACGGATTCATAAACTTAGGGCAAAGGCTTTCTTTCAGTTTTTTAAGGAAGTAGAGGCGGATGTTATCGTTTTATCTTATGACTGCCAAAAAAACCTGCCTCTGCCACGACTACCAGACCAATCGGTATACTATTCACGTCAATTTTACCTTTTTAACTTCACTATTGTTCAAGGAAATAGTAACACTCCACTCAATCCCACAACTGCCACATCTTACTGCTGGACGGAAAACCAATTTTCTAAAGGTTCAAACACCATAGCTTCGTGTTTGAATCACAAATTTAACCACATTGATTATACAAACTACAACAAAGTTCGTCTAATTTCTGACGGTTGCACAGGTCAGAACAAAAATTCAATCATGGTAGCTACGGTTTCAAGGTGGCTTTCATTATCAGCTCCACAACATATAAAAGAAGTGGAACTTATTTTCCCAGTAACTGGGCATAGCTTTATTCCACCAGACAGAGTGTTTGGTTTGATAGAAAAGAAAATTAGGAAAAGGGAAATCATAGCTACAACTAAGGAACTTTTGGACATCATCGCTGAACATGCGACTGTGGAAATTGTTGGAAATGATTGCGAGATTTTGGACTACAAGGAATCTATGAAAGGTGTCATGAAACAACCTGCTGGTTGGCATTTTCAGATTTCTAAAATGAAACGACTTGTTTTCAAGCGAACACAATCTAATGGAGTACTCGTCCGTGGAGAATATCATTTTCGCAACGACATGGGGGTCTATAAGAGTTTATGAAACAAAAACGTCCAAACAATTTATTCCCCATAACAATTCCTGAAGCTAATAGCGTCACCATGGAGAAGAAAATTGATGTCGAAAAGTTGCTTACTAAGCAGTACGGTGAAAAATGGAGGGAAGACAAATCTCTAGAGCTTTTTGCTTACATTATTGATACAGATGAAGAAGGGGTGGAAGACGACGATCAATGTGAATTTCGTGAAGAAGATGCAACCTTATTAATTTAATATCATACTAAAAGAAAATAGTTTGTTTTTTTATGTTTGTAATTATGATTGTATTCGTTTATTATGTTGTAATACTAAGTTTTTAAATTTAGAATGAATAAAAAGTTTGAGTGTCTGTATTATTCTGCATTTCGGGATCAAAAGTCACATAATACATACTTTGGAACCAAAACTCACATTCTCCAAAATTAAATTAATTACACTGATGCCAATTAATAAATATATTGAAATGTTTTTATAGCATATGTTTCATTCAGCTGTCCATGTACCAGGACATTCATTAGATTTCATGAAAAGACACTGAGAGCACATTAGGAAGTTTTTGGTCATTTCCCAAAAGTAGTGATTTTGGAGTTTGTGAGTTTTGATTCTAAGGGACTCATATGTAGATACGAGACGCAATCAAACTCCAACGGTTGCAGAAACCATAATATTGGAATCTACACCAGGTAATCTTCAGAATAGTAATTAAATACTAATTTAAATTGTCTTCATGACTTCCCCTAAGAACGAGAGAGACGGAAAGAGACAAAAGAAAAAGAAAAAGGCCTAAAAAAACCACGAGTTTCCACAAAATTCCAAAATAAAAATAATTCAAGAAATGCGATCAAATTACGCTAAACGCAAAATATTTACCAAAGTTGTAAGGTGGCCTTCAGGTAAGACACACGTGAATTTTATGCTCCAAAGTCGTTGAAAAGAAGAATAAAATCTTCTACAAACACTACTGCAAAAATACTCCGACAAACGTCGATAATAATCCACCAATAATTAATAATAATTAAAACATAATTCTCGAAGAGAATTTACAATAAATTGCAGAGTGCAAATACACGTGATAACGTCTTTCGAATCTCGAACAAAAGTGAAGAACACACCTGCCGTCGCGATAAAAACCAAAACGGCCACAACAAACCTAGCGTCGCACAGACAAATTTCAAATAAAATCAAAATTGAGGCGCGTTCACATACGCATAAATAGAAATTCAACCTAAATAATAATTATTAAATTAAAGAGAGAAATAATTGAAAATTGGGACGTAACAAGCTAAGGGCAAGATACAAAAAGCTCGGACATTGAAACCTCTTAGAACAGATTGCCGAAACAGGTGCAGTAACATTCTAGACGAAGAAATAAGACAAGCTATTTTTCAGGAGTATTGGTCATTAGGAAATCACGACAAAAGAGTGGCTTTTATTGCAAGTTTAATAAATGCCCATAAAACAAAAATAACAAGAAAAAAGACTGAAGGTAAACCTACCAAAAATAGAATTAATTCATTTGTGTACAATTTAGAAATTAGGGGTTCCAAACTTGTAGTCTGCAAGACTTGCTTTATGAACACGGAGTGAAACAGAGAAATTTTTGACAGTTGCATTATCCAAAAAGTTATAATCAACCAGCGGAATAACAGAATCCGATAAAAGAGGAAAACACACGCCAATCCACAAAACCCCTGAATTTAAAATAAATCAAGTCAAGGAGCATATATTATCCTTTCCTGCATACGAAGGCCACTATTCTAGACGGCACACAGATAGGAAATATCTAGCAGCTTCCTTAAACTTAAGCACAATGTATAAATTCTATTGCGAAAAATACACAGACGGACCGGACCAGTCCCCATTAAAATTTATTCCCAGGAGTTTCATAAAACAGGACTGAAGTTCAAAAAACCTAAAAACGACACTTGTACAAAGTGCGATACTTTACATGCTCAAATAAAAGTAGCCATTAATGATGAAGAAAAACAAAACCTAAATGATCAATTGTTTAGTCATCAGGAATCAGCTGAATTAGCGTATAAATGCAAGGAACAAGACAAAAAACAAGGTTTAGAAGATCCATCGTATATGACATGCACTTTTGATTTAGAACAAGTACTTCCAACTCCATAGCTGTCTACTAAAAAAGCATTTTATTTAAGACAGCTGTCTACTTACCACCTTACAGCACATAATTGTCTTTCTGGAGATTCTGACTATTTCATGTGGCCAGAATCAACGGCTGGGAGGGGAGACAACGAGGTGGCATCTTGTTTGTTTAGATTTGTGCAATCCATCCCAGAAGGCGTAAAGGTTGCCAATTTTTATTACGATACGTGTGGCTGACAAAATAAAAATTTTATAGTGATTTCAATACTTCAATATGCCATAAATGTACATCCCACACTTATAGAAATCAACCATAAATTCTTAGTTCCAGGCCACACCCACATGGAGTGCGATGTGGACCATTCTGTTATAGAACGAAACCAAAAAACAAGCGCCGTTTCAATTAGTATCAATTAATCGGTATCAATTAGTCAGATTAGCAAGTAAGAAAAATAAATTTAAAGTGTGTGTGATGGAGCTCGAACACTTTTATGCATTTTCAGAAATGGCAGGAAAAGGTCCATTTCAAAAAAAGCTTTTAAAATAATAGATGTGTGTTGGCTTCGGTATACAAAAAAAAATCGAACAGGTGCAGTACAAATTTAGTTTTCCGAAGAAGAGAATTTCAAGGAAATAAGTTTTTTAAAAAAGGAAACAAGTTGCATAATTTAAAAGGATACAAATTAAATTGTGCATATAGTGGCCCGAAACCCATTAACCCTAAAAAAAGGCAAGTTTGCTTGAAATTGTACACTTCCTTGGATAAGGAGGTACAAGAGTTTTATCGAAATCTTAAAGTAGACAAAACGATTACCAAAGATACAGACCCGGATATCGATCGATATTATTCAGATGACAGTGATAGAGCATTTTTTATTAATCTAAATTTAATCAATGTTTTGTAACATTTCTGTGCCATTCTTTAGTTTCTTATGTACTATATGTAGATATTCTTAATAATCAAAATAGTAAAACACTTTTCTCTTATCTTTTGGATTACCTTACTATAACCTCAACAGACACAATAACATCCATCAATATGTTTACTTTCGCCATTATTGACGTACATTTTGCTAAGAATTTGAAAAATATGTAGACTTAAATCAATTATAAAAAAATACGTTTATTTGAATTTGTTAAGTAAACTTATACCCTTTTTATTGTTGAAACCATCATAATCCAACTGATTAAGTATACATGTCACTATTTAAGGGTTTACGTATGATGTCTTTTATTATTATAAATACACGTATGCCATTTTGATCGTTTTGAGGTATTAGTTTAGATTTACTCGAAAACCCATAACTGTCGATTTATTTTAAAAATCTATAACATTTAGTGTCAGTGTGTACGCACAACTCAACAGAAAATTAAGTTCAATATTCTAATACCAAGAAATAAGTACGGTTAGCGCATACATGAATTTCACAGAACACTTCGAAATTTAAATGCGGTTTTCCCAAAAACATCAAAATCAGACTTATTACCCTTTAAGTGCCGACCACAGAAATAATCCCCACATCTATGTCAAAATTGTGCCCAAGGAACTGCTTGACAACAACTCAATGAAATATTGTAGCCACAAGCTAAATAATCTTACTACAGAAGAAGTTTTTAACGAATTCACCAAATCGTTAATTTGAAACACATTTTTTAAATTACACATGCAGGTAAGGTAGCAAACATTTGCATACATCACAACCATGTTCCTTGTCTGTTTTAGGTCATCTAGCGCTTGAAATAGCTTCATATTCATTTTTATGTACAAAGATAAGTAACGATATTTCATCGTAAGCTGAGCAATGACAATTTATCACGATAGTAAGAAAAATCAACTCCAAACTTTATCCTTTTACTGCCTAGTGTGTTCCAAAGTGCATATTTATTAGATTAGAACATTTACCTTGGCTTTATATATAAAAAAATTATTTAAATATTTTTTTCCTTGAGATTATGCAACCCATCAAACATGTCTGTAAATAGGGGTGCATACTATTCACACATGTCAATATATCATGACAATATGTACATTCAAGAAGTGCAATTTTCTTGCGTTTGTATTGTATTATGCAACATGAAATACTATTATGGTCAAGTTAATCAATATTAGCTAACAATAAAGCTTTTTAATTGGAATGTCATATTTCTTTATATTTTCTTAAATGATTAAAACAACGTAGTTTGCATAATTTTTTATAGCTCAAAGTTAATTCGAACAGAGAAGAATGGCTTTAAGATTGTTTACGATTACTGTACCAAGAAGAGTCCCATTTGGATCTGTTGGCGCTTATGATACAATCAGATCAGTTATAGAGAATTGAAATATTGTGTGATATGGAGTCCATGGCCACAAAGAATATCTCGATTGCCATGCTTATTTATAAGACTGATTTGAAAGTCAATGTCAAGACACGTCAAAGATTAAATAAAAAAAATAATTGACTGATTGCAAATTTTTATGTCCGCCAGTCGCTTCATTGCAGTAAAATATCTAAATTTATCAACCAGAGGGTCGGGACGAATAATCCACAAATGTATCTAGTAGGGTTGAAAATACAACAAAACCTTCGAGTTGCATCGTAATCCGTGGAAAATAGAATCGTGAAAAATCCGGGGCAGATATTCAAGAAATACAAGAGACAGAAAATGTATTACAGCAGTTTCAGTTGCAAGCAGTTTCTTTTCTACATCTTGCATGTTGGTCGTCGACCAGATAGCTATACCCACGATTATCTTAATACGTTAGATTCTTGTATGAATGTGTGTTTTTAGAATAAGTTTTTGTTGGCATACGTTGTAATGAAAATAGCAAGAATACTATAAAGTACTGTTTCCAACAATAGACTTGCTAGCTAAGTCTACTGAGTACTAATCACAAATAGCGCTTATATCTACTTAGAAGAATGTTGCTACTATAATAAATATAAATTGCTACAAATTTACACCGAGTCGAGGCAGTACTCAATTCAACTTATAGAGCAAGCAATTTCTTATCTAGATCTTCCATATTGCTTACCAACCAACTATAATGTGCTGGTTTACTGGAACTATGGTGTCGCAACCCATATAAAACAGGACCTCAGGAGTTCAAATACTTTAAAAAACTTCTGTCATTGGTGCTCTTTCGAATGATATAAAATATTGCAATAATAAACAGTATTTAGAGGCAACATAGGTACTACATAATTTAAAAACTTAATGTTAACTTACATGGATACTTAGAAAATTGTCGCCTAATTTTGATTATCATTCTGAAACACAAATAAAACAACGTTTACAACAAAACTTAGTAAAATTTATACTAATAAATAGAAAAGAAACTGAAAATAAACTCGCCCACCGTATATTTCAATTTTTTTTTGCACATCAAACTAAACAAAAAATAATTTTATTAAAATATTATTTACTAATATTCCTATTGATTTAGTGGTAAATATCATTAAAGAAAAATGGAATGTCATTAAAGAACACACTAATATAAGTTATGAAAATTTTATTGACTTATCAAAATTATGTTTAGACTCGACTTATTTCAGTTTTGAAGACAAATTGTATAAACAAACGTTTGGAACAGCAATGGGGTCTCCTTTGTCGCCGGTCGTAGCATATTTGGTGATGGAAAAATTAATATCAATAACTATTAGTAAAATTGATTACAAAATTAATTTTTTTAAAAGATTCGTTGACGATTGTTTGCTACTGATTCCAGAAAAAGCGGTCGACAAAATTTTTAATGATTTTAATAAATTTCATAATAGAATTCAATTTACCTTGGAAACTAAAAAAGATAATCCCATCAATTTCTTAGACATGACGGTTATTAGAGGAAAAGAAAAATTAATAACGAATTGGTACAAAAAACCAAGTAAATCGGAAAATATTTGAGTTTTAATTCATCACATCCTTTCAGTTAAAAAAAATTAGTGTGGTGTACAGTTTATGTAACCGAGCTCTAAGTCTATCAAATCCAATGTATAGAAAGGATACTATTAAAAAAGCCAAATACATATTAATTAATAACAATTATCCTGTGGATTTAATATTAAACACATAGCGAATATTACTAATGAACTGCGTACAATGGTTTTAACAATAAACTTTAGGGGGAGGATCAAAAAAAGACTAGTGGGTAAGTATCTATACCTTATGTACCGGTATTATCGGAAAAGTTAGGTCAGATTTAAAAAAATATAATGTAACAAGAGAGAAAAAGAAAGAACCTCTTCTTCACACAACAAATGGAATATTCTACAGCATTCGAGAGAATGACGCATCGCACCAAGCATGTAAATCAGACGCGGTTTATCTAGCGCCTTCTAGAAATACATAGTAACTGTGTATCACGAAATAAATAGTAAATGTGAAGATAAATGTTGTATTAGAAATTCATAGTCTGTAAATAATAGTTTTAATGGTTTATAATCATAGCGTTAATTTATAGTGTATTCATTAGTGTTTGTAAATAAATATTTCTTATTAATAGACGATTTAAACAGCACTTTTATTATTTTAAAAAGAACGTTACAATAATATTAGGAGAGCACACAAGCTTGATAATACTGTTAGAAAATTGTTTTACTCTAAAATAAAAGACAGAATACCGTTTTAAAAGAAATCTAATTTAACATACGAAATACCATGTATGGTTTGTGAAAAAAAATACGAGGGGGAAACAAAAAGACATATACAAACTAGAATTAACGAACATAAATTAACTATCAATAAAGTTAATAACTAAACAGCCTTATCCGTGCATTTTCTGGAAACAGGTTATAATTTTAATTTTAATCAGACAAAAATATTGGAACACGAAACTAATAACAATGCTAGAAAATTTTTAGAAATGGTGTACATAAAAAATACGCCTGATGCTGTAAATTTCACAACAGATATAGATTCATTAACGAAAATCTACCATAATATAATATAAGGAATTTAATTGACTAGTAGTTAATTTTAAAGTAAAATTATATTTGCAACAACGGCTATCAAGTAAATGACTAACTTTTCAAATTTCCGTACGTAATAAATAAACGTACGTAATCTGGATAATAAAGATTTTAATGTTCTAGGTTGTTGAGTATCATTGATTTGGTCTAACTCAAGAAATAGGATCTAACAATATTAAAATATTATCCCGTTTATATTGTCCTAAATATAGCCACACTTTTTGAAGATAATATCTTACTTTAGCTTGAAACAAAATTTTGTGTTTATTGAAGAACTAACACATTTGATCATGTATGGTTTCTCAAATACGTGATTAAAATATTAAAACCTGCAAAATTCGTACGAGTCGTAAATAAATGTTCTAACGTGTTGAAAATCTGGATATGCATTTAATACAAATAATCCTACTACGGCCTTGTATAATACAGAAATATTCTGGCTGGGTTAAATTTGTACTCATCTTCCACGCTAGGGTCGCTACATTCTGATTGCAATATAAAGAGATGCTTTGGAAACTAACAACCAGGATCCTGAAAATAATCAGATAAAGAAATCTCAGCTGAAAATATAAGATTTAAAGTAAGTATCGTTAGACAATTTGAGTGTTTTTAGTTACAAGATTCTAATTATTAAAACAATTTGTTTACCGAGAAAATGTGGAAGTTACAATTTCAGTCCAAGTGGGGGGGTCCTCTTGTTTTTTGAGATAATAGTAAAAGTTACAATGTCTGAACATTCGTGTAAAATTAATCCAGCTAAGTTTCATTACGTTTAAATAGGCAATAATATCAGGGACAACCTACTCTCACTTAATGAGCAAGTCTAAGACATTAACTCTAATCCAGACGATTATTGAACAGCGTTTAAAGAAATGGTTCTTGATATCAGCAAAAGAGAGCTGAACATAGAGAAAGCTCAAAAACAAGATGGTATAGGGTACACGCAGCGACTATCCAGAACATTTTGGAAGGAAAATATCGTGCCATACAAGCTTCCTTGCAAAATCCACACGACATAGATGCTCAGGAACAATTCTCAGACATAAAGAAAAATACGCAACGGGAGTTACGAGAGATTAAAAATGACTGGTGGAAAAATAAAGCAAATGAAGTCCAAGCGTTTGCAGCTAACCATGACAATCGGAACTTTTTCTCGGCAGTGAAACATTTGTGATGAACTCAATCAACCATACTACTATGTGGTAATTACATGGGAATATCTCTACTGACGATCATCGAAAAGATATTAACCAAAACTATTTTCAGTAGGATGTATTCTTACATTAAAAAGAGGATCTTACCAGAGTCACAGTGTGGCTTTAGACCAAACCGGTCTACTACTATTTGATATTTTCGTCACGCCAACTTCATGAAAAAGTTATAGAACTACAAGGTGGAATGTACGTTGCCTTCAATAATATACAAGCAAGGCTTTAGATTCTATAAACAGAGAAGTCCTATGGTGTATCATGAAACGATTTGGTAATCATAGAAAAATTATCAATACTTGTAATACATTACACTCGGAGAACTGGGTTAAAATCAAACAATCATCATCATCAAATCATAATGACTAATGACCGGATTTATATGCATTTGCATATTTTTTTGCTAAGGCTTTTTTGGTTTTCTTTTTGTTTCGTGCGATTCTAAACATAATGACCATTTTTATTGTGCATATATTTGCATATTTGGGTATTAAATGCATATTTGCCATTAAAAGAATATACAGAGCATATCTGAATATTTTTTGTCATTTTCCAGTTTTTAAACATTCTTTAGAAATTTAAAGGTGTGTTTCCAGTTTTGAGAGATAAGTTTTAAGGTTTATGGTGTGAGCATGTTTTGTTGTTTGTGCGGAAGTATCATACCTACTTCTGCTTATTGGCGGCATGTCATAATTTAAGTAAACGCTTGTAAATGTAATCCCCTAATACTATTATTAAGGGATCAAAGTGTACCGATTGTATTCACCGTTTTAAGACCTTAAATTTTCCTTTGAATATGAATGTATGATGCTGACGTCACGGGATTTCCGTCTTAAGAAACACAATGAGGTGGACAATAAGAAGTATTTTTGTTTACTTGGTTCTGTATTTCGGAAAACAAAAATTTAAAGTTTTACATTGCAAGTGAATAAGCTTTTAGCTCAGTACGTGTTTGAAAGTCCAGTGATACAAATCAACTCGCATTTTACGTCTACTGGTCTTATTTCGAAGATTTACCTACGAAATGCCGAAAGTGAAAACGTGCAAAGGTGAACAAATCCGTCAATGGATTGAAAAATACGAACATCTTACTACAGATGGAAAAACTGTTTTTTGTCAGATATGTACTAAGCACGTAAGTTATTTTCCTTCTGTTTGTTAATTTTTGAACCTTCTGTAACTGCTCTTTCGTTTTAAAACTGATTTCTTTTGCAAAAGGTGTCAAGCGAAAAAAAGTATTTGATCGATCAACATTTGAATACTAACTTACACAAGGAAAACGTAAAACGGGCGCAAAAGGCTTTAAGACAATTGTTTCTAACGGAAAATCAACCTTTAAACGACGACTTTGCGTTGAATATGTGCGAGGCTTTTTTGGCTGCTAACATTCCATGGACTAAAATAGAAAACCCTAAATTTAGAGCGTTTTAGAAAAATATTGCAAACGCAGAATTCCCAGCGAATCCACTTTAAGAAAAAATTATCTAAGCAAATGCTATGGTTTGGTAAGTGTAACAACAAATATTACTACATAATAGTACTATTTTCTTATTCTTGACAGAAAAAAACAAAAAATTAGAAGCGAAATCAGGGAGGACGATGTGTGGATTCCAGTAGATGAAACTACGGGTTCAAGAGGGAGAGCTGTTGCAAATATGGGCATGGCCGGATTGCGGCGATGGTCAAAATCCTATTATATTAAACGGTATTAAACAGGTACCAGAGTTTGGTACGGCCGGACTGCAGCGGTCGTTAAATACTCATTAAAGGATTATCCGAAAAAAGGAAATAAATCTGCTACTTTCTCAAATAACTTCTTTGGTGTAGTTTATTTATTTTTTGCTTAATATTATTCATCAATAGTTATGTAAATAAAATAATAGTTACATATATACAGAAAGAAGACAAATATACATGATATATACATTATACACCTACATATTTATTTTTTAAAGTGGTATGACGCTCTTTGAACAAAATTAAAATTATCTATTTTATTATTTTTGTACAAAGTAATGGTATTGGCTAAATACGTTATTTTTTCTTTATAACACTTATTTGTAATTCTTTTTACAATGTTTAAACTATTTAATTTGATGTATGTGTCTAACTGCATATTTTTCAACACAGCCATGAAAATATATAAATTTGGTTTTACTGAATAAAACAGGGAATTAAATTTACTATGAAATGACTCGCAACAGTTTGTTGTCATCTCTGTTGATGACGTGCATGATGCCCAGATGTGTGGCGGAAACTTTGAATTCTCGTCAATGTAATTATCCACTAAATAATCGGAAAATCGCTGTAACTTCTCGTTTTTCGCTTGTATGCTTATAAATTCTATAAAGGTATCACCGACGTCTTCTGGATCCAAGAAAGGAAGTCCAAAAATCCAGCGTAACCAGTCTCCTTTAAAAAAAGTAGTGTTAGATATTTATGTCTTTGCACTTACTGTTGATGATTAAAAATAAAAATAAAAAATAATCATTTACTCATCTTACCTGTTTCTGACTGTTGATTTTTATATTCAGCCGTTAACCCCAATGTTTGTATCTTTCTCCACCACGCCTGTGTCAGGTGAAATCGGCACCCCATTATATTACAATTCGGCCACGTCGTACGAACTGCCACGTGGATGCTCGCTTCAAAATCGGCGAACACAGTCTCCGGATGAAACTCGTAGCCAAATTTCCTCCCTTCTTCTATAATCGACCTCAATGCTGTGGAGTATGTGTTTGTCGATTTATTTTTCAGTAGACAAAATGCCAGTGGTAGATAATGGTTATTCAAAATTCCATGTATTGTAAATAATTGGTAGAAGTACTTTGTACAATAACGGAAAGTTCCATCTATATAAATTGTTTTTGAAGAGCATAAAGTTTTTAAATTTGTGGGTGGGCAGAACACAATCAAATTCAATTCTTTGTTATTGATCAAAACAAACGGTTCTCCTCTGTTTGTTGATGTATCCACAGAACTTAGTGCTTCGTGAACGTCACTAATATTGACAGGAAGAGGTAGGAAAAGGCTTCTTCTTGCATCATATATTCTTTTTTTGATTGAGTATGTATCAGAAATGTTCAAAGATTCAGCAAATTTGGACTTTGCTAATTCACTGTATAGCAATTTTTGTGGCCGTTCACAAGGATCATCCATTGCTTTTCTTTTAACACCGTTCGACACAATTTGGCGATCAAGGTTTTTGTTTACACAGTGGTTATGTTCTCCATCCGATTTCAGTAACACTTTCAAATTTTCGTCAACATATATTTTTGCATTACACGTTTTTACTGTGCAACACCACTTAACACCACTTTGAGTAACACTTTTTTTATAAAATTTAAATGAGGTCAACAAAATCAACTGTTTTCCACGTTCGCTAAGCACTACTTCCATTTTGGTAATAAAAATTGTCAGTTGTTACCATAGAAGACAAACTAACTGAATAAAAACAAAATAATTCATAGCTAAGGTAATTTTTTTTTGGGAGGGGTGATTAAAGTTACCAATAAGAACCAAGAGATCATAAGTTAGAATACGCCCTAAGAGGAGAAAACGAATTTCCCAAGAAGTGAATTTTTGGGGATTACATTAGCAGGAGATTATACATACCGTATTTACTCGAAAATAAGACCCCCTTTTTTTCTTAGATTTTTGCTCTAAAATGTGGGAGGGTCTTATATTCGAGTCGGGTCTTATAATCGAGTATAAAAAGATATTCAATAAAATGTGAAAACAATGAGTGTAACTGAGTAATGTTTACAGTATTTATAACAAAAATTGCATTACAATACAATAACATCTAAAATAGCGTTCTGTTGTTTAATAATATAACATCTCGCCCGGTTGTCTGGATTTTAGCCGATATTGATGCACGTAAACCTATGCCGCCATTGTGAAACCCGCGATAAGCAAAGTTTATTGACTGCAACAACTACAGCAATTACGAAAATTATGAAATCATATACAATTATTGTTAGCTTAGCACCTAGTCAGAATCGCCGTTGTCGTCATCACCCTCTGTAACATCGTTATTAACCTTTATAATATATTTTTTTTTATAACACTGGTTTTACAAATTAAGCTTGACAACTGACAGGGTCGATTAGTGAAAAAAACCCAGTGATGGCAAAAACATTTCTAAGAAATTCATTTAAGCCTTTCATAGTACCGACGGAAGAATTGTAATCTCTTAAGTACCTCCCTAATTGTTAACAATAGTAGCACCTTAATCTTTCCAGTAAGTGTGCAAAATCTTATTATCTATTGGAGTGACATCTGACCATTTTTGAATGAACTGCCTATAATTTTAGAAGTTTTCTTGGAATTCAGGTAAACTGCTTCCACAAAGGCATTGTTTCCGCGAAGAGATAAAGGGTAGATTTTTTCCATGAACATAACTAACGGAATTTGTTAACAAAATAAAACTGAAGAATGTTCAATATCTTATATTACTTATATTTCTAGGGGTCCAATATTCGCATACAAAAGCTTTTTTTAAAAATTCGCTCCAAAATATAGGGGGGGTCTTATAATCGAGGGGGTCTTATTTTCGAGTAAATACGGTATAAATATTTTTCCTACTTACTTAACCCTGTCAGAAGGGATTAGAAAGTTAGCAGAACGCGCAGCGGTGTCCGGCCGCAGTCCGGCCACCTCTTTACAGGTAAATAATTTCGGCCGCCGCAATCCGGCTATGGAGTCTAGGGTCTCGTCTAACCATCGCCGCAATCCGGCGATACCGGCAAATATGATTGTTGGAAAACTTAGGGCTGAGAATTTTTATAAACCATACCTACTGACATCGAAAGTTATTGAAAAACTAACAGCAACTCTATAGCCAAGATACATAAATGATTCTTTGCGTAAGTTTTATATACCGCCTGGTGTTCTTTTCTTGATTTTTAAATTTTCTGATAGGGATTTTATGGCCTGGAGAAAATAACAGCGCTAGAGTTAAAATTCTATGCTAAAAGCCGGTAAAAACTTGAAGGTGTTTTATCCCAACCTACTGCATGTTACTTGTCTTGCACACGGTCTGAGTTTGGTCGCTGAAACAATAAGGAATGAATATCCCGCAGTAAACGAGTAAATTTCAAATATTAAAAAGGTTGTTTTGAAAGCACCGCTTCGTAGGGAAACATATTTGGGAAAATGTTCAAATATTCCATTACCTCCTGAACCCATAATAACGAGATGGGGAATCGGGAATTGGATCGAAGCAGCTATTTTCTATCAAACTAACTTCACTACAATAAAGGAGGTATTATCTTTGTATCAGAATTATATTAACAATAATGTAATTTGTGTTGCTTATTTTTGTACGTTATTAACAGTTTTGATAGCTCGGCTGCAATAGGGTCGTTTCACAATTTTGAAACTTAACGTTTTTATATTCTATCGAGTTAGTAATAACTCGACGTATTTTTTTCAAAATTTTTAACGCAGCCGTTAGCGAGATATGCAATTTACAATTTTAAATTTTTCTGTCCTTTTCTAGTACAACAACGTCATAGTCTTCGTATTACGCTGTATTGAAACAAATATGTAAGACGAAAGTATTATGACGTCAGCGGTGTAGAAAAGGACGGAAAATATTTGAACTTTAAATTCGTTTTATTAAGTTATCGTAATGAATTTATCGATTTTATGTGGAGCTATACATTAGATAACAGTTATACTAATAAAATATACAAATTATATCGAAATTTAAATTCCATGCAACGACCCTATAGTAATTCAAAACGCACAAAAAGCCTTTAACAACAAGAACATCCAAAACGAACTAACGTACATATCTACGCATTTTTCTGTACTTGTGCAGAATATTAAAGTATTAGACACAAGGTGATACTTTAACCAGAAATTGGGAAAGAATTGAAAACTTAAAAAAGTGCCTTGAAAATTTCCAAAAAAGCATTCCACAAACTGGAAAGTGTTTTAATAAGAAATTCTGACCTTTCAGAGCTGTCCAAGATCGCAAAGATTTCACATGGTTCCAGTGAGATAGATTGTGAGATTCCTGTAGAAGAGTTGCCAAAATATAAATACGCCCCAATAACGTCTTGCGATGTCGAACGGTATTTTTCCAAATATAAGAACATTTTAAGCGATAGAAGACACAATTTTACTTCCGAAAACCTTGTATTGTACTTAATTTTTAATTTTAACAGCGATTAAGAATCTCATATATAAACATTGTATCTGGCAATAAATATAGTATCTATAAATATTGTATATATTGTGAATAGTTTATCCTGTCATCTTTATTACTCTGTACTTAATAAAAATAAATACATTTTTTTCAAATTTGTGGAAAATGTTAGCGTTTTAGTGCATATTTAAATGCATATTTGTCATTTTTATGTGCGATAATGCATGCATATTTTAAATATTTTGGTGCATATAAATCCGGCCTCTAATAATGACACATTTCAAACTCACACTGGGGTCAGACAAGGTTGCGTAATAGCGCCCCTATGTTTTAATATTTATATGGCGGCACTATCCATCATGGTAGATAGGAAATTGGAAATAAGGGGTGTTGGTATACGGTAGAGATATGACGGCGGTTTATTCAACCTAATACGACTGAAAGCCAATACAAAAACGCGCTTGCCCAGAAAAGCTGCGAATACAATGATATCAAGTTTGTCTGTGATTTTCTTCAATCTCGTCCTAAATGATGCCCTCGTGATGCTGCTAAAGATGTGAAAAAGTACTGCAAAAACTATGACAAATCTGAAGAGATGCAACAGGAAAGTTTTCTACGCATGTAAAGGCTAAACTAATTCATAATCCACCCTTAATCTATGGGAAGCAACAACACTGACGACACCTTAACATATGTAACACGAATGCTAAATCCGACTGGGAAGAAAACATTCCCGGTGCCTACATCTATGCCAAAAGTTGGTCCCGATGTTCGATGGGTCTTCGAAAGCAAGGCTTATCAAGAATCGTTGCGGCTAAAAAGAGCACGTTCGAACACTATTTAAGTAATTTATGTGACCGCTCTACGCTCAAATTTTGTTGTCAAACTTCTTCGATGACATGCTATAAAACTGTTCAGATAAGAACAGCCAAGCACTGCTTTCGACATTCAATTTCTCAGGCAGAAAAACGCATTTTATTACCTTTATCACGTGCATTTTATGAATTGTGGCGGTCAATCCAAGTAGCATTATAAAGAACTGGATCAAACGTGTCTTCACTCTGAATAATGATAAATTGAAAGATGATAAATGCATTCACTTATGTCATCGAAAACCAAAGTGTGAAAGACCAACATCTCATCACTTGGTGTGCACCTTCACGAGGTCAGGAGTGTCTACGAAGCTCGGGAAATAGAGCCTCGGAAAGCTCGGAAGCGTCTAAACTTTCGTGAGTAACGTCTCGTCGCCGGATGCCTACATGTACTCTCCCGTGACCGAATTCAGGGACACTGCCAGGCGAGGAGTTTGATTCACCCCAATCAACCAAACCCAATACACTGTCAAAGACTATCGCAGGTGTCTCAGAAAAACATAAACTTTACGTGGAGCAAGAAAAGCTGGTCCCGATGTTCAATACGAACAGGGAATGCGAAAACACGGCTTATCGATCCTTTTATGGATAACCGGTTTGCGGCGGCCAAGCCAAGTAACATTATAATGAACTGGAACGTCAGGTCTTCTCTCAATATGGTGTACATGGAATTTTAGGCCATTTTCTCAAAAATACTGCCTGGCGTCCGAGTATTTGACCGTAATTAAAAAATATTCGATAAATTTTACACAAACTATTCCATATTTAAGATCTTGGGTCCGGTAGTCCCGAGACAAGTCAAAAGTGTATGATAGAAAGCTACCTATGTAACGATTATCGTTACGTTTATCACTGAGTATTAGACTGAGTATTAGAGTATATTAAGTGAAAAAACAGCTACGCTGAATTTCGCTTCGTATTGTAATTATTTGTACATAATTGTTTTTTCTAATGTGGAAATAAAGACCTTAGTATTGTTATTATTATTAATTGTGCTATAATATAGAACTAATTGGAGCCTAATCCTGGATAAAAGCTGAGGTCGTCCTTATACAAAAAAATTGATATAACAAAACTCAGTAACTATTGGCCTATAAGTCTACTGGCTCAAATATATTAATTTGTTCACGAAAATACTCACTAATAGACTTAAGCCAAAGATAGACTATCAACAACCCTGACAACAGGTCGGCTTTCGCTCGGGTTATATAGTACCATGAATCATTTACATACAGTCAACAACTTAATAGAAAAATATAGCGAATACAATCTACATCTCCACATGGCTATCATCGTCTACGAAACAGCATTTGACACTATCGAAATGTGGGCGGTACTAAACTCTATGGCGAAATGTAGCATAGACAGCAGGTATATAAAATTAATAGGAAACAGCTATTCGCAGGCATTAGGCATTCTTTAAACCCTTTTGTATTTTTTTTGAAATGGCTTTCCCTAAAAAAGCATTTACGGTCAAATCTAAAAAACTAATACATGGATTACGAATCAATTTATATCAAATATTTGTAATCAAGTTGACCCACTGAAATTGAAAGATGCATAATCACAAAAACTATTCACTCGCACCAGCATTATTATTTCCGAGGGCTTGAAAAGATTATTATAATTTGTTTTACGTGGGGTACCCGTATCAACATACCCCCACGTTCCTTCCTAGAGGAAGTGATTGGGATACGCCCAATCAGCGCGCAATTGCTCCCAGTCTGCTCACTGGTCGGAGCGAGGTTGCCTGTCCACCCTCTACTAGCTATCCAGGCTAGTACCGGAGCGATTGACTTAACACGTGCTCACCCGCCGGCACCCTCCCGTCCTATTTCATACGGGGGTAAGTACCTCGTCCAGCAATAGGACTATTCCCCCAACTTAACTCAGTTGAATAGAGAGAGCCCTCCAGTCCTCTTTCATACCTTCATAAGCTCCTCCCCGAGACAGGGGTTGGGGCCACTGCCCGATCGAATCCAACCTCAATTGTGGCAGGACTTGGTTTTTAAATGGTTTTGCCACCCCGATCCACCAAATTATAGGCTTGGTGGGCCCTCGACAGAGCTTCGTTTAAGTCTACACGTTATAGACTCCCAGTGTGTACCCGTTAAGGTGAAGTTGTCTTGATTGTGAGAGGCTATGTATTCGCTTCAACTCTCCTTAAGTGTAATGACTTTCAGAGCTTCTCCCAACCGCTGTACCCGGCTGCAGTCCGGATCCTAGGGTGGTCGGGATAGCTCCTAAGCACATTTACCCGGCGGCATGCAGTTTCCCATCTGCCCGGGATAAACCTCACTTCGATTCTCCTCACATAGGATTCAGTCAAACAGCGGGTTCCTTTGATGACCATAAATGACCTCGGTCAAACAGCGGGTTCCGTTGGAGACCATAAATGACCTCGGTCAAACAGCGGGTTTCATTGGTGACCATAAATGACCTTATCCAAGGCGAGATTCGAATCCGCCCACACCGGTATCATATACCAGGGCTCCCCCTGATCGGTATGAGTAACCGTCGAGAATTCTCACGAATTTCTCTACCACACACTTGACCTGACAGCTTCATCCATTACCCAGTTTCCGAGGGAACAAGGATAGGGTAGAAGACAGCCAGTTTTAGGGCTTGAACAGTAAAAGAAAATGGTTATAGGTATGTATGAGCAAATTCACAACTTATGTATCAACAACCTTAAGCAAAATTTAGTGGATCCCAAAATCGATGTACCAAAACCACAAAAAGGAAAGAAGCGTAAATGAAAGGCGAATCAGAAATAATTATAATTATTAGACGTGCATTTTAGTAGAGCATAAAACCGCTGTTAATGAAGCGAAGCAATTTAATCTGCAATAGTGCAATGCAACAGAAGCGGGCACTTGAAAATGGTGGGTTTGGAACACCCTTGCTGAAAACATATAAAGTGAAATGGGATCTATGTAAAATAAACAACATGAATAAAAGAATTTGTCAGTGGCATGGAAACTTTTATATAACAGCAGCTTTCATATTTATAAACTATATATCTATAACTTGTAGCGACGACGCTTATGAAAGATGAGCTTATCAAGGGTTTTTTCAAGAGAGGTCAAATTAAAATATAAATTGTTCCTAATTATGTCTGTAAAATAAAATACTTAACATTTTTTCCCTTATGATTAAACTTGATGCATGTCCAAAGTATAGGTAATTGTCACCTATTTATTTCAGCAGTAGCACATTCGAAAGGTCTCCAACACCTTTCCCCTTAACTGATTTAAACTTCTATTTCAAAGATCTGCTCTTTATAAGCCTATTTTACTGCATATCGAACATATACAAACACAAATCACAATAGTACAAAACTGGCACATAGTTACTCAACTTTGGACACATATAGCAACCTAGATATTGCCAAATCAATGATAATTCTGATGATTTTATGTAGAAGTACAGTTCCACATTAACCAAAATCAATCACAAACTGAAAAATACATTTTTAAACACAATTCTTAATTGCAATTCATGGGGTACATTATCATATTTCAGGGTAATGTAGGCACCCTCCAATACCAATGAAGAATTATTTCTTCTATTCTTGTGAAGATGAAATGAACAATAGCGAGAATGATAATATGGAAGTATTTGAAAATGCACTTTTAATGCAAGAAAAGAAAATATCTTAGAATTAAGTGGAAATTCTAAGGAAATTCTTAAGTGGAAAAAAAAAGAATCAAAAAATATAATATTCTACTACATAAATTTAGACTTGCATTAGATAAAGAAAAATCTAATGCAATATTTTTCAATATTTAACTTATTGGACTGTGGATTGAAATATTGAAATATCCCGAAGAATTCCTTATAACTATAATTTCTACTATGTTTCTATTATTTAATAAGGTACTTTTCAATCATTAGTTTGAGAAAGAACTTTTGTTTGACTAAGTTTAGTCACAATACTGATAATTATGCTAAACTAAACCAAATTAAAATAACTAGTAATAAGACAAATATAAATTTGTAAAAGGTTTTCAATGTTGTTAATGTGGTGTATTTTATAGATGTAGTTAGTTTTTTATAACCAAGTTATGAATTAAAAAACTTTAACAAGTTAAATTATTTAGTTTTAAACATAAACTTGGGAAGCTCAAGCCAGAAACTGAACTAACTATCCATAACAATAGTAATAATAATAATGGGGCTGAGAGAGCTGATGGGTATCCGGGCATGGCATTAAGTTGTCCAAAGAAGAAACCACCACTCTCAGGAGGTGCTCATATGACCTTGCACTGTACAGTCATTGACAGTGGCGGATCTAGCTTGTGCGGGGCCCTAGGCGCAATTAGCTAAGGGGGGGGGCCCTATTCTTTTAGGAAATATTGGAAATAGGTGTAATTTAATAAACACTTTTATAAAATAGATTTTATTTCCAGTCTACACATTTAAAACATTAATCATGACAACAAAAATATATAAAATTAAAAATTAAAATTAACACAATAGTAATTAAAGATTCTTTTCAGATATGAATGAGATTAAAAACTGAATAAAATAAAAATAAACTTTACCTATGTAAACGAAATAAATAAAAATATAATAAACGACCCCAGGCCCATAATAGTTCGGACATTATATAATAGTTCGGCCAGGACACTCCAGAACATTTATTACGAATTTTTGTTGTGGTCCACGATAATGCCGTTTCTTGTTGTTAAATTACTGCCCAATGCAAAGTTTCATGAAATTCTATTAGGAGGTTCCCTCGCACCACCCCTTCGAACTTTTTGGGAACCCCCTGTTAATTTCCGAACGCGATAAGAAGCGGTGTGAGGTGAGGGAACCTGTCAATAAAATTTAATGAAACTTGGCAGGGAGTACGTACTTGGTTGAGAAATATTTAAACAAAAACTTTTCTCGATTTCATTTCATGTGGATTTGGTTCTGGGAATATTTCTTTAGCCAAAACAATAAAATTATATTCTCACAAGATTTCGGAAGCGTCCCTAAGGTCGGTCAGCCGGGAGTATGCACGGGGCCCCAGGAACTAGTGGGGCCCCGCAACGAGCTACCTTATTTTAATCAACACTTGTTTATTTACTGGGGGCCCCACTCAATATTTGTGCCCGGGGTCTCAAAATCTAAAAGGCGGCGCTGCAAGATTTAAAGATTAAATGAAAGAATTACTCTTTGTTAAAAATATATAAGTTTATTGAAAATACTTTTAAACAGTCACTTCTTGTTTAATAACTATAAATTTGTATTCGTAGCCTTCTGGCATCTATATTTTGCATGCATGCAGCTGTATTTAAATACTTTGAAGGAAAAATATGAATTTTTGTGTAACGTTCGGGGCCCCCGCTCGATGCGGGGCCCTAGGCGGGCACCTAGTGCGCCTATGGGTAAATCCGCCACTGGTCATTGACAGCTCAAGACCGCCGGGTATCACCTTCAATGATTGGTGATGTGTGATCCTAGTGATTGCACCCTTCCCGTGGTGGCCCTGATGAAACCAAACACGGCGGATCTAGACCGGGAGGTCGATAAACATTCCCCAAGCCAAGGTGTTAGCTATCGTGCCGAGGGCTGAATGGCAACTGGGGATGTTGTCTCAAACGATTTCCCCATTACTCGTGGGACTCATATGGATCAATGTAACATTTTAATGTTTTCTCAGGAGAACCTCCATTCGAAGAAAACCCTTCCACTACCATAGGAGCAGCAACGGAGGAGGTGCTACAAGTTGAACCAAACTCCGCTCCTCTCATGGAATTAGGAGAAAACTGGACAAGCCTCCCACAAACAACCTCCCCTATACCCCAGCACAAAAGATTGTCTGGGGCCCAAAAGAGGAGGATGAAGATCCAAGCAGCGATAGCTGCTGGACAACCTGTAAGACCCAGGATCCGAAAACCAAAATATCAAAAGAGTAAGGTGCAGACTGAAGTTGGGAGTAACCAACCTCCCGCGACAGTAAGCACCGAAACCTCTTCTACAAAAAGAAACAGAAGTGATTGCAGCACCCACTCCCCACCAGTACTGGGGCGAAAACCATCAAAAAGCCAAAAACCGATGCAGACAGGGGAAAGGGGATGCCAGAAACGGCAGAAACCTATGGTGAAACCCTAAAAGCGGTGAAGATGACTATAGTTTTGGAAAACTTCTCCGATGGGAAACTGACTGAAGAACAAGCCCAAAAAACCAAACAAAGATATTGGGAGAAGTCTTCAAGTGTGCGGAAGGAACTGGACCCCAACTCAAGAACTCCCACTTTGAAAAAGGTGCACTAACTGTAACGTTAGCACTAGCACTAGCCGTTAGCGAGATATGCAATTTACAATTTTAAATTTTTCTGTCCTTTTCTAGTACAACAACGTCATAGTCTTCGTATTACGCTGTATTGAAACAAATATGTAAGACGAAAGTATTATGACGTCAGCGGTGTAGAAAAGGACGGAAAATATTTGAACTTTAAATTCGTTTTATTAAGTTATCGTAATGAATTTATCGATTTTATGTGGAGCTATACATTAGATAACAGTTATACTAATAAAATATACAAATTATATCGAAATTTAAATTCCATGCAACGACCCTATAGTAATTCAAAACGCACAAAAAGCCTTTAACAACAAGAACATCCAAAACGAACTAACGTACATATCTACGCATTTTTCTGTACTTGTGCAGAATATTAAAGTATTAGACACAAGGTGATACTTTAACCAGAAATTGGGAAAGAATTGAAAACTTAAAAAAGTGCCTTGAAAATTTCCAAAAAAGCATTCCACAAACTGGAAAGTGTTTTAATAAGAAATTCTGACCTTTCAGAGCTGTCCAAGATCGCAAAGATTTCACATGGTTCCAGTGAGATAGATTGTGAGATTCCTGTAGAAGAGTTGCCAAAATATAAATACGCCCCAATAACGTCTTGCGATGTCGAACGGTATTTTTCCAAATATAAGAACATTTTAAGCGATAGAAGACACAATTTTACTTCCGAAAACCTTGTATTGTACTTAATTTTTAATTTTAACAGCGATTAAGAATCTCATATATAAACATTGTATCTGGCAATAAATATAGTATCTATAAATATTGTATATATTGTGAATAGTTTATCCTGTCATCTTTATTACTCTGTACTTAATAAAAATAAATACATTTTTTTCAAATTTGTGGAAAATGTTAGCGTTTTAGTGCATATTTAAATGCATATTTGTCATTTTTATGTGCGATAATGCATGCATATTTTAAATATTTTGGTGCATATAAATCCGGCCTCTAATAATGACACATTTCAAACTCACACTGGGGTCAGACAAGGTTGCGTAATAGCGCCCCTATGTTTTAATATTTATATGGCGGCACTATCCATCATGGTAGATAGGAAATTGGAAATAAGGGGTGTTGGTATACGGTAGAGATATGACGGCGGTTTATTCAACCTAATACGACTGAAAGCCAATACAAAAACGCGCTTGCCCAGAAAAGCTGCGAATACAATGATATCAAGTTTGTCTGTGATTTTCTTCAATCTCGTCCTAAATGATGCCCTCGTGATGCTGCTAAAGATGTGAAAAAGTACTGCAAAAACTATGACAAATCTGAAGAGATGCAACAGGAAAGTTTTCTACGCATGTAAAGGCTAAACTAATTCATAATCCACCCTTAATCTATGGGAAGCAACAACACTGACGACACCTTAACATATGTAACACGAATGCTAAATCCGACTGGGAAGAAAACATTCCCGGTGCCTACATCTATGCCAAAAGTTGGTCCCGATGTTCGATGGGTCTTCGAAAGCAAGGCTTATCAAGAATCGTTGCGGCTAAAAAGAGCACGTTCGAACACTATTTAAGTAATTTATGTGACCGCTCTACGCTCAAATTTTGTTGTCAAACTTCTTCGATGACATGCTATAAAACTGTTCAGATAAGAACAGCCAAGCACTGCTTTCGACATTCAATTTCTCAGGCAGAAAAACGCATTTTATTACCTTTATCACGTGCATTTTATGAATTGTGGCGGTCAATCCAAGTAGCATTATAAAGAACTGGATCAAACGTGTCTTCACTCTGAATAATGATAAATTGAAAGATGATAAATGCATTCACTTATGTCATCGAAAACCAAAGTGTGAAAGACCAACATCTCATCACTTGGTGTGCACCTTCACGAGGTCAGGAGTGTCTACGAAGCTCGGGAAATAGAGCCTCGGAAAGCTCGGAAGCGTCTAAACTTTCGTGAGTAACGTCTCGTCGCCGGATGCCTACATGTACTCTCCCGTGACCGAATTCAGGGACACTGCCAGGCGAGGAGTTTGATTCACCCCAATCAACCAAACCCAATACACTGTCAAAGACTATCGCAGGTGTCTCAGAAAAACATAAACTTTACGTGGAGCAAGAAAAGCTGGTCCCGATGTTCAATACGAACAGGGAATGCGAAAACACGGCTTATCGATCCTTTTATGGATAACCGGTTTGCGGCGGCCAAGCCAAGTAACATTATAATGAACTGGAACGTCAGGTCTTCTCTCAATATGGTGTACATGGAATTTTAGGCCATTTTCTCAAAAATACTGCCTGGCGTCCGAGTATTTGACCGTAATTAAAAAATATTCGATAAATTTTACACAAACTATTCCATATTTAAGATCTTGGGTCCGGTAGTCCCGAGACAAGTCAAAAGTGTATGATAGAAAGCTACCTATGTAACGATTATCGTTACGTTTATCACTGAGTATTAGACTGAGTATTAGAGTATATTAAGTGAAAAAACAGCTACGCTGAATTTCGCTTCGTATTGTAATTATTTGTACATAATTGTTTTTTCTAATGTGGAAATAAAGACCTTAGTATTGTTATTATTATTAATTGTGCTATAATATAGAACTAATTGGAGCCTAATCCTGGATAAAAGCTGAGGTCGTCCTTATACAAAAAAATTGATATAACAAAACTCAGTAACTATTGGCCTATAAGTCTACTGGCTCAAATATATTAATTTGTTCACGAAAATACTCACTAATAGACTTAAGCCAAAGATAGACTATCAACAACCCTGACAACAGGTCGGCTTTCGCTCGGGTTATATAGTACCATGAATCATTTACATACAGTCAACAACTTAATAGAAAAATATAGCGAATACAATCTACATCTCCACATGGCTATCATCGTCTACGAAACAGCATTTGACACTATCGAAATGTGGGCGGTACTAAACTCTATGGCGAAATGTAGCATAGACAGCAGGTATATAAAATTAATAGGAAACAGCTATTCGCAGGCATTAGGCATTCTTTAAACCCTTTTGTATTTTTTTTGAAATGGCTTTCCCTAAAAAAGCATTTACGGTCAAATCTAAAAAACTAATACATGGATTACGAATCAATTTATATCAAATATTTGTAATCAAGTTGACCCACTGAAATTGAAAGATGCATAATCACAAAAACTATTCACTCGCACCAGCATTATTATTTCCGAGGGCTTGAAAAGATTATTATAATTTGTTTTACGTGGGGTACCCGTATCAACATACCCCCACGTTCCTTCCTAGAGGAAGTGATTGGGATACGCCCAATCAGCGCGCAATTGCTCCCAGTCTGCTCACTGGTCGGAGCGAGGTTGCCTGTCCACCCTCTACTAGCTATCCAGGCTAGTACCGGAGCGATTGACTTAACACGTGCTCACCCGCCGGCACCCTCCCGTCCTATTTCATACGGGGGTAAGTACCTCGTCCAGCAATAGGACTATTCCCCCAACTTAACTCAGTTGAATAGAGAGAGCCCTCCAGTCCTCTTTCATACCTTCATAAGCTCCTCCCCGAGACAGGGGTTGGGGCCACTGCCCGATCGAATCCAACCTCAATTGTGGCAGGACTTGGTTTTTAAATGGTTTTGCCACCCCGATCCACCAAATTATAGGCTTGGTGGGCCCTCGACAGAGCTTCGTTTAAGTCTACACGTTATAGACTCCCAGTGTGTACCCGTTAAGGTGAAGTTGTCTTGATTGTGAGAGGCTATGTATTCGCTTCAACTCTCCTTAAGTGTAATGACTTTCAGAGCTTCTCCCAACCGCTGTACCCGGCTGCAGTCCGGATCCTAGGGTGGTCGGGATAGCTCCTAAGCACATTTACCCGGCGGCATGCAGTTTCCCATCTGCCCGGGATAAACCTCACTTCGATTCTCCTCACATAGGATTCAGTCAAACAGCGGGTTCCTTTGATGACCATAAATGACCTCGGTCAAACAGCGGGTTCCGTTGGAGACCATAAATGACCTCGGTCAAACAGCGGGTTTCATTGGTGACCATAAATGACCTTATCCAAGGCGAGATTCGAATCCGCCCACACCGGTATCATATACCAGGGCTCCCCCTGATCGGTATGAGTAACCGTCGAGAATTCTCACGAATTTCTCTACCACACACTTGACCTGACAGCTTCATCCATTACCCAGTTTCCGAGGGAACAAGGATAGGGTAGAAGACAGCCAGTTTTAGGGCTTGAACAGTAAAAGAAAATGGTTATAGGTATGTATGAGCAAATTCACAACTTATGTATCAACAACCTTAAGCAAAATTTAGTGGATCCCAAAATCGATGTACCAAAACCACAAAAAGGAAAGAAGCGTAAATGAAAGGCGAATCAGAAATAATTATAATTATTAGACGTGCATTTTAGTAGAGCATAAAACCGCTGTTAATGAAGCGAAGCAATTTAATCTGCAATAGTGCAATGCAACAGAAGCGGGCACTTGAAAATGGTGGGTTTGGAACACCCTTGCTGAAAACATATAAAGTGAAATGGGATCTATGTAAAATAAACAACATGAATAAAAGAATTTGTCAGTGGCATGGAAACTTTTATATAACAGCAGCTTTCATATTTATAAACTATATATCTATAACTTGTAGCGACGACGCTTATGAAAGATGAGCTTATCAAGGGTTTTTTCAAGAGAGGTCAAATTAAAATATAAATTGTTCCTAATTATGTCTGTAAAATAAAATACTTAACATTTTTTCCCTTATGATTAAACTTGATGCATGTCCAAAGTATAGGTAATTGTCACCTATTTATTTCAGCAGTAGCACATTCGAAAGGTCTCCAACACCTTTCCCCTTAACTGATTTAAACTTCTATTTCAAAGATCTGCTCTTTATAAGCCTATTTTACTGCATATCGAACATATACAAACACAAATCACAATAGTACAAAACTGGCACATAGTTACTCAACTTTGGACACATATAGCAACCTAGATATTGCCAAATCAATGATAATTCTGATGATTTTATGTAGAAGTACAGTTCCACATTAACCAAAATCAATCACAAACTGAAAAATACATTTTTAAACACAATTCTTAATTGCAATTCATGGGGTACATTATCATATTTCAGGGTAATGTAGGCACCCTCCAATACCAATGAAGAATTATTTCTTCTATTCTTGTGAAGATGAAATGAACAATAGCGAGAATGATAATATGGAAGTATTTGAAAATGCACTTTTAATGCAAGAAAAGAAAATATCTTAGAATTAAGTGGAAATTCTAAGGAAATTCTTAAGTGGAAAAAAAAAGAATCAAAAAATATAATATTCTACTACATAAATTTAGACTTGCATTAGATAAAGAAAAATCTAATGCAATATTTTTCAATATTTAACTTATTGGACTGTGGATTGAAATATTGAAATATCCCGAAGAATTCCTTATAACTATAATTTCTACTATGTTTCTATTATTTAATAAGGTACTTTTCAATCATTAGTTTGAGAAAGAACTTTTGTTTGACTAAGTTTAGTCACAATACTGATAATTATGCTAAACTAAACCAAATTAAAATAACTAGTAATAAGACAAATATAAATTTGTAAAAGGTTTTCAATGTTGTTAATGTGGTGTATTTTATAGATGTAGTTAGTTTTTTATAACCAAGTTATGAATTAAAAAACTTTAACAAGTTAAATTATTTAGTTTTAAACATAAACTTGGGAAGCTCAAGCCAGAAACTGAACTAACTATCCATAACAATAGTAATAATAATAATGGGGCTGAGAGAGCTGATGGGTATCCGGGCATGGCATTAAGTTGTCCAAAGAAGAAACCACCACTCTCAGGAGGTGCTCATATGACCTTGCACTGTACAGTCATTGACAGTGGCGGATCTAGCTTGTGCGGGGCCCTAGGCGCAATTAGCTAAGGGGGGGGGCCCTATTCTTTTAGGAAATATTGGAAATAGGTGTAATTTAATAAACACTTTTATAAAATAGATTTTATTTCCAGTCTACACATTTAAAACATTAATCATGACAACAAAAATATATAAAATTAAAAATTAAAATTAACACAATAGTAATTAAAGATTCTTTTCAGATATGAATGAGATTAAAAACTGAATAAAATAAAAATAAACTTTACCTATGTAAACGAAATAAATAAAAATATAATAAACGACCCCAGGCCCATAATAGTTCGGACATTATATAATAGTTCGGCCAGGACACTCCAGAACATTTATTACGAATTTTTGTTGTGGTCCACGATAATGCCGTTTCTTGTTGTTAAATTACTGCCCAATGCAAAGTTTCATGAAATTCTATTAGGAGGTTCCCTCGCACCACCCCTTCGAACTTTTTGGGAACCCCCTGTTAATTTCCGAACGCGATAAGAAGCGGTGTGAGGTGAGGGAACCTGTCAATAAAATTTAATGAAACTTGGCAGGGAGTACGTACTTGGTTGAGAAATATTTAAACAAAAACTTTTCTCGATTTCATTTCATGTGGATTTGGTTCTGGGAATATTTCTTTAGCCAAAACAATAAAATTATATTCTCACAAGATTTCGGAAGCGTCCCTAAGGTCGGTCAGCCGGGAGTATGCACGGGGCCCCAGGAACTAGTGGGGCCCCGCAACGAGCTACCTTATTTTAATCAACACTTGTTTATTTACTGGGGGCCCCACTCAATATTTGTGCCCGGGGTCTCAAAATCTAAAAGGCGGCGCTGCAAGATTTAAAGATTAAATGAAAGAATTACTCTTTGTTAAAAATATATAAGTTTATTGAAAATACTTTTAAACAGTCACTTCTTGTTTAATAACTATAAATTTGTATTCGTAGCCTTCTGGCATCTATATTTTGCATGCATGCAGCTGTATTTAAATACTTTGAAGGAAAAATATGAATTTTTGTGTAACGTTCGGGGCCCCCGCTCGATGCGGGGCCCTAGGCGGGCACCTAGTGCGCCTATGGGTAAATCCGCCACTGGTCATTGACAGCTCAAGACCGCCGGGTATCACCTTCAATGATTGGTGATGTGTGATCCTAGTGATTGCACCCTTCCCGTGGTGGCCCTGATGAAACCAAACACGGCGGATCTAGACCGGGAGGTCGATAAACATTCCCCAAGCCAAGGTGTTAGCTATCGTGCCGAGGGCTGAATGGCAACTGGGGATGTTGTCTCAAACGATTTCCCCATTACTCGTGGGACTCATATGGATCAATGTAACATTTTAATGTTTTCTCAGGAGAACCTCCATTCGAAGAAAACCCTTCCACTACCATAGGAGCAGCAACGGAGGAGGTGCTACAAGTTGAACCAAACTCCGCTCCTCTCATGGAATTAGGAGAAAACTGGACAAGCCTCCCACAAACAACCTCCCCTATACCCCAGCACAAAAGATTGTCTGGGGCCCAAAAGAGGAGGATGAAGATCCAAGCAGCGATAGCTGCTGGACAACCTGTAAGACCCAGGATCCGAAAACCAAAATATCAAAAGAGTAAGGTGCAGACTGAAGTTGGGAGTAACCAACCTCCCGCGACAGTAAGCACCGAAACCTCTTCTACAAAAAGAAACAGAAGTGATTGCAGCACCCACTCCCCACCAGTACTGGGGCGAAAACCATCAAAAAGCCAAAAACCGATGCAGACAGGGGAAAGGGGATGCCAGAAACGGCAGAAACCTATGGTGAAACCCTAAAAGCGGTGAAGATGACTATAGTTTTGGAAAACTTCTCCGATGGGAAACTGACTGAAGAACAAGCCCAAAAAACCAAACAAAGATATTGGGAGAAGTCTTCAAGTGTGCGGAAGGAACTGGACCCCAACTCAAGAACTCCCACTTTGAAAAAGGTGCACTAACTGTAACGTGTGCCAATGAAACATTATCAGTTTGGCTAACTAATCAAATGACGAACCTAAGGCCACTAGAGGGCCTAAATCTAACGGTGGGGATAGCAAAAGAAATCCTACGCACGACGAGTCCTGCTGTAGGTGCCTAAGCTGCTCTCCTAATCAAACCCTGGAGAACTTTTGTATTTCCTTAAAACCCAAAGCCAGGGGCTAAAAACCAAGGAATGGTAAATCATCAGCAACCGAGGGGAACCATCTGGGCAGACTCTAGTGCTGGAGATTGACGAAGAATCTTTGACGTCACTAAAGGGCAACAGATACCAGGCTTTCTAGGGACTAACCCAAGTGACGTTCAAACTACTGAAACCACCTAAGGATCTTCCAGCTCCTTCAGGCAAACCTCCGACATAGTCGAGGGGCCTCAATGACCCTCTCACGCCTGCTATCTCCCGGTAAGGTCGACATAGCCCTAATCCAAGAACCCTGCGTTACCAAGGGCAAGCTAATGGGACTCGACCAAACTGGAAGTAAGTTAATCTATGATAGGTCAATAAAAATACCAAGAACCTGCATTTATGCAAGAAATGGAATTAACATTTTACCAATGGCAGAATGACACGAACAACAGAGGTGAGTCTCTACGTTCATTTGTAATAATAGCTTATACGTAATAAATGTGGGCAACGAACCCACTTTTGTAACATCTACTAGGAGGGAGGTCATAGACTTAACCTTAAGTACCTCCAAAACCAATAGAAGGATAACAAAATGTCACTTATCTAGTGAGCCATCCCTATCAGATCACAGACACATCCTTTCTGCATTATCCGATATGGAAAAAACAGTGCTTATGTATAGGAACCCTAGGAGGACTGATTGGAACTCCTACAAGAAAGACCTAAAGGCAAATATTGAAGCCAACATCAACACTGTTCACAAATGCACCTTTGAAATTGAGGCTGTAACAGATCAATTACAAAAATCTATTCTAACCTCTTATCAAAGCAACAACCAATCCAGAACCGTAACCACCAATAAAAAGGTGAACTGGTGGATTAACAACTTCGCTAAAATGAAGAACAATGTTCGAAAAATCTTCAACAGAGCGAAAGCAACAGGTGAATGGGACAAATACTCAAAAGCCCTCACTGAATATAATAAAATGGTAAGGAAAGCTAAGAGACTCGTGGAGGAAACTCTGCCAAGATGTTGAAAACACATATGAAGATCTGAAGGAGCAAGACTCCACCGCATCCTAGCTAAAGAACCTCGAAATCCTATAGGTACCCTAAAAAATCCTACAGGAAACTTTACTGTCACTGGCAAGGAGACTGCGGAGCTATTGCTCCAAAGCCACTTTCCAGGATCAATAATAATAACACAGCCAAACCCAACTCATACCTCTAATAACTCTTTTTACAGAGCAGCACAAGGCGATTGGAAGATGGCTAATCACGTGATAAACCACGGCAAAATAAACTGGACTATCAACATTTTTAAACCCTACAAATCTCCAGGACCTGATGACATCCTCCCTGTGATCCTACAGGAGGGAAAGCAAGTCCTGATCCCAGTTCTGTGCAGCCTATTTCGAGCTAGTCTGGCCTTAGGCCACATTCCTCAAGTCTGGCAGCCTGTCAAAGTGGTCTTCATACCAAAACCGGGTCGTAATTCTTACGGTCGTAATTCTTACGCCCCGCCTAAGGCATTTAGACCAGTAAGTCTATCATCTTTCATTTTGAAAACTTTGGAAAAACTGGTAGGAAGGCATATAAGGAAAGGTGCACTCATAGAGAAACCTCTACATCAAAACCAACATGCCTATCTGCTAGGAAAATCATGCGAAAGTGCTCTCCATACCCTGGTCAACAGGATAGAGCACGCCTAGAAAACAAGGAAATTGCCTTAAGTGTTTTTCTAGACATACAGGGGGCCTTTGATAACATCTCCTTCGAATCTATGATTCAAGCGGCTAAAAGGCATCGCATTAATGATACATGTAGGTGGATGACAAACATGCTGCAAAGCCGACGAGTACAAGCCACTATAGGTGGTGAAACGATAGAAGTGTCGGTAACCAGGGGATGTTCACAAGGAGGGGTACTATGCCCCTTACTTTGGAATCTGGTTATAAACGAACTCTTCAGCAATCAGAATAACAAAGGCTTATTTACCCTGGGTTATGCAGATGATATAGTCGTTCCCATAGAAGGAAAATACGGCAATATAATCTCAGAAATAATGCAAAAGGTTCTGAACAAGGTAGAGGCATGGTGCAACAAGGAAAACCTTACGGTAAATCCTGCAAAAACCAACCTCATACAATTCACCAGGAAGAGAAATAACGGAGGCATAAATCCTCCAAAACTCTTTGGAGAAACTCTACAAATTAAGGGGGAGGTTAAATACCTAGGTGTAATCCTAGATACCAAGTTGACCTGGAACCAACATCTGCAGAGAACTACCAATAAGGCTAAACCATCCTTAATGATGATAAGAAGAGCCTTTGGAAACAAATGGGGACCAAAAATGATCTATTGGTTATACACAACACTGATAAGACCAATAATAACTTATGGTTCACTAGTATGGTGGCCAAAAGCAAATCAAAGACAAACAATAAACCAGCTTCTCAATGTCCAAAGACTGACCTGTATCTGCATAACTGGAAGATTCAGGAGCATTAGAACAGCAGCACTAGAAGCTCTCTTGCAACTCTCTCCCTTAGATCTAATAATCAAAGGCGAGACACGTCTGGGAGCGCATCGCTTAAGCTGTATGGGCAATTGGAAAAGCACCCAACATATTTGGGGACATTCCAAAATAATAACCATAGTGTCAAAATAATAACCCAATGTTAGACATGGAAACGGACCACATGTTAACAAAATACGCCTTTCATTAGCCCTTCGAAGTACGGATAAACCGTGAAGAATGGCAGCAAGGAGAACCACCAGAACTGCCTAGTATGGTACACAGACGGCTCACGCAGAAGTAAGGGAACCGGAGCTGGAATATATGGCAGCAAACCAAGATACAGTACCTCTGTATCTCTGGGACAAACTACCACGATATTCCAAGCAAAAACATATTCAATTTTAGCAGCAATAGAAGAGAACATAAGAAGGGCTTACAAAAACAAAACCATTCTTATCATCTCTGACAGCCAGGCAACCTTGAAAGCACTGAACTTGTTCCAGATTAAGTCAAAGCTTGTCTGGAATTGCCTTTGCAGCCTCCTAACACTGGCAAACTCCAACAAGGTAAAACTTGTATGGGTACCAGGTCACAGAGGCATAGAAGTAAAGGAAAATGCAGATAAACTCGCAAAGCAGGGATCTGAAACACCATTCATAGAACCTGAACCTGTGGCTGGTATAACAAAGAAAACTGTAAGAGCAGTGGAAAAATGGATATTTACAAAACACTCAGACCACTGGAGACTCTCACCAAGACAAAGACATAGCAAAGCTATGATGGGTAGCCATCCCCACATGCTGACAAAAGTAGTCTTGCAGCTCAGCAAGACTCAAATCAGAACAGTGACAGGACTCTTAACGGGACACTGGCAATTCAGAAAACATCTTGATAACATAGGGCTATATAATGAAGACCCCATATGCAGATTATGTGGCGAGGAAGAGGAGACTGCCTCCCACATAATATTCGAATGCGAAGCCACAGCTCGCAGAAGATTTCTAATCTTTGAAGTCATCAATCCTAACGAGATGCAACCGCCAGCCAACCTAATCAACAAACTCCTAGACCTGGTAAAGGGGATGGATATACTTGACAGCTGTAATTCAAAAATTACCAGCTCATATATCACATTTGTTCCGGCTATTACTTACCCTAAAAATAAAATGGCATCACAAAATATGTGCTCGACACCCCTAAAAACATTATAAGGGGTTTTAGGAATATTGGAAGTTTTTATTCAAATTCTCAAAAAAATAGTCAACAGAGAGACTATCAACTTTTGATTTAAGCAAATTGTCATAACAGGTCAATGTAGAAGTTATGTTTGCTTGGAAGTTGGAACAATAAAGAAGAAAATACGAATGCTAATGAACTAAAGGTTGTGAATAGCAATTGAAGTCCTGAAAGAGCAAGTAATTTTATAACTGATAAAACTTCTAGACCTAATTCAGTCAGAAATGATAATATAGTTTAAGAGGCAACAATGAGTTCTTTGCTTTTTACCTGCCTAGTAATGTATCACTTTAAACTCTCAGATATTATTTCTGATCAATCGGAAGATAGCAAAATTACTAATCTTTAAATAGCATTCAGAATACTGCCACAAACGAACATAGAATGGTGGTTCGAGGACATGATCTAAGCTAATGTTACCCGCCTATCCTGCTAATATAACACCAGACGTGGCAACATAGTAAACGGAACTCTCACAAGTGTTCTTTTTTTGTACCTTTTTATCTTCTCAACGACTTGACAAATTACAAGTCACAGATAAAGCAGAAGGCAAACAATGTTGAAAATACCTTCTTAATGTGCCAATTAGAATTAGAAGCACTAGTGATCTTAAATCTTATCAAAAATCTGAATAACCAGTTCCAAATACACAAACAATCCCAGAAAATATCAAAAAAAGTCAGCTGGTTGCTTTGAAAGCAACAGAACTCCTCTCAAATCAAAAGTTGTGGTTCATATAAAGATCTGCCATATATTTACCTTTTTCTAGCTATATTCATAGGTAAATTGTTGTATAGCATAATTTATTGTTCAAATATGAAAAGATATAGTCGAATGGATAACCAAAATACTTTCTACTAATTTGTTTCTACCTGTGCCAAAAATAAGACACCAGCAGAATGTGCTATCATTTAGTATCCATTAGTCATCATAAAACAGAATGAGTATTTTTTTTGTAAGAGTAACTGAGCACTTTTTGAAACTCTGTTATCTATAAACAGAGAGAATGGTCATTTAGCAGTAAAATTAATGAGTTCTGGAACTACTTAGTAGAGATGTTGAAGTTCAGTGTTAATATGCTTAGTAATCTTTCTTCATTTGATGCTAGATGTAAAGATGCTTCTTTGGGTTAGGTTAGAATAAAACACTAAGTACAAATTTATTTAAAATATTTACAACTTAAGAATGTGTAGTTTTGGGAATTTGGGCGTTCCCCCCTTGCCCTTATGGAATATTATGGCAATGCTTATTTCAGGATCTACCTGTAACAAAAGAAAAGTTTTAGTAATAAAATTATAGAACTGCACGCAGTATAGCAGTAATGTAAAGACATCAGTTTTTGAAGGTTTTAGAAATATTCAAAGACATTATTTTAAATAATAACTGGCTGGGCCATTATATTAAATTAAAATAAGCAGTTTCATTACTATAATTATTTTGTTTTTAAAATCAGGTTATGTAATTTATGCAATTTATTTCAATTTAAAATTACTTAACAAAACTGATACTATCACTAGTAAACATTACAGAAGAAGATGGTAATATAACATGAGGTTCTGATAAAAAATCTTGAATTGAATTTTTCAAATTCTGTTGCTGTTTGTTAAAAATGTCAAATGTTTTAGTTACTAATGGCCAATTGCACTTAATCTTTGTGTAAACCATATATTGGTTTAAATAGACATTAAAGGTTTGGCGCAATTGGCCATAAATAACATAAAACTATTATCCAAGTGATGTTTCAACATTGCATTTCCGTTAAATTTTCTGAAAATTACAATGGAGAACTTTTAAAGTAGTTTACATAACTACATGTCACTAAATAAAATTTAAACTTCTAAAAAATATACGTTCTATTGAATTGTACAGCACCATAACATTTGACAAGTTGTAATGGTTCATACTAATATTTTAATTTTCTGATGATTCACTGGTAATAACTGTATCATATACAAATCCCAAATCATAAAAAATGATTGGTTACGAAGTAATAGCATAAAAGTGCTGTCATAGCCAACAAAGTCTTTATTTGAATCCTATTGAAATGTATGCAATCTTTTAGTAGAACACATTTCTAAAAACTATGTGCTGACAAATTATGGCAATATGTGCAGAACTAAATACCATCAAATGAGGGGGTGACATTGCCCAATCAGGCCCAAAAAAGTTGTCGAATTTAACCTTAGATACTATTTAAACATGGTGTGTTATCCATCATGTTAACATTATTGGTGGGGGCACACCGCATACCTAATAGTGCCTGAACCGCTTGCACGCCAGTTGCACACAGTAGATATGTTGTTGTACAATCAAGCAAATAATTTACATGAATTTTATGTCTTTTAAACTCTCACCTACTCCAATAGTTAACTTCAGTATATTGAGGTGAGTACCTAGCAAAAGTATATCATTGATGAAAATAATAATTTACAACAAAGCTCAAAAAATTTACTTTTACAAATGCGATGGGCAGTTACTTTGCTGATTATAAACCAAAATGGGATAGCTTTGCCCACCACAATCTAGCCCAGCATAGTTACCATTTATGTTACCATTTATAAAATCTATTAATGAAAAATGTTCCAGGAACATGCCCACGACTTACAAAAAGAAGTTAGAAGCCCACCAGTATAAAAATTATTCAGATGTTCTCTCTCAAGCAGCTGCAAACATGGGCGGTAGACTGTCAATCAAACATGCTGCGGCTGAATGTAAAAATTCTTAGGAAGACATTGAGCAATAAGAGCCTGACATTCCAAAAAACACAGTGGACAATCGGTATTCGCCACAGATAAAAAAACAATTATTGTGCGTTATACTTTAGTATGTGCAGATTGAGGACACCATTGGATTTCCTTGATATAAGAGTGAACAAGAACAATATAATAATAATTTCTCTGGGGGGATATATGGTACAGGAATTTCCTAAAAAGACATTGAAACAAACTTTCCGTCAGAAAATGCCAAAATATAGATAGAGCATTACAGCAGCAGTGGGAGCAGAGTTAGTAACATCTTACTTTGATCATTCCGAGAAATCTTATAGAAAATATATATTCCAGCTCAGAATACTATTAATGTTGATGAAACAAACTTTTTGGATAATTCCAGATCAAGGAAGATGGGTTTTAGAAATGGAGTTAAATATCCAGAAAGAAATATCAACTCAACCAAACACTGCATATCTGTAATATTTACAGTTCTGCTATTAGAGAAGTATTACCTTGTCATGTCCTATACAGGGCGGAGCCCTTGTGTAGAATGTGAGTTGAAGGAGACCCCAGTAACACAAGGTACGGAAGAACTATCTGGAAATGGTTTGACAGACCAGATTTTGAGGAGTGGTTCTAGCAAATTGTTGGTCTGTGAGCAAAAAAACTGTAAAGTGCTATATTGAGGATAATCTGAGTTCTTATCTCAGCACAACAATTATAAAGCAGTGGCAAGAACTAGATATAAAATTCATATTTCTACCAGCGAATGCTACACATATTTGCCAGCCACTAAATATGGCTTGTTTTGCTCCTATCAAAAGAATTTATAGAAACATTTTGACCGATTATAAAATGAAACATTCACACAGCACAAGCTTGAAAAGGACTATTTTTCCAAGACTGTTAAAAAGACTATTTGAAGATATTAATCCACGAATCGCTGAAAACATCGAATCAGGCTTCAAGACATGTGGCATTCTTCCAATGAACTGTCTATTGAGATTTGATTATGTGACTTAATTAATTCATATTGTTTCAGAATCACTGTTCTAGAAAAAATCAGGCTAAAGAACTGCCTGAATAATATTCTAGTCAATTTTGAAGATCCTTTTAGGGGTTAAGTAGTCATGCTGGATGTTAGAGAGCATCAATATGTCCCGAGATAAAAGGCTGATCACAGCTCTGCAAGCACCGAACCGTTAGATATCACCTACAAATTTAGGCAATATGCAATCCAAGATTGCATTCTTCTAGTGGTGGCTCTGTTGAAGCTGAACTCAGCAGATCTAGATCTGGAGGTCAATAAACATTCCCCCCATCAGGGAACTGTAGAGGTGGAGCTGTGAGGTCAGGGCTGTGCATGTACTTGCAGCTGTGCATTGGGACATGCAACAAACACGTCGCTCAGGTAGATACAAAAATAGGTAACTAGATAAAATAATAATAATAATCAGAATTAAATATCTAATACTTCCAGTAACAAAGAATTACTGAGCTCAAGTTGTTCATTCATTAAAGGTACCCTGAGTTTGTGTTTGTGTATCTCAAAGGCTTATGTCTAATTTGCATTTGTTATTACAAAAATGTAGGAATTTAATATTATTTTGAGGAGTCATTGTGTGATTTTGTTCTAAAAGGTGTTTGGTATAATTAGATTTTTCAGGATGTTTATTTTTGTAATGACCTCAAACTCAGGGTACCTTTAATGAATGAACAACTTGAGCTCAGTAATTCTCCGTTACTGAAAGTATTAGATATTTAATTCTGATTATTATTGTTATTATTTTATCTAGTTACCTATTTTTGTATCTACCTTAGCGACGTGTTTGTTTATAATTATATTACCTTTGATAATGACAGCATAGCTGTCGAAACAATATTGTCAGGTTATATTTTAATAAAACTGTGAAATTTTTATCTTTATTTATTTCATGATTATGGAGTTCCACAAAGTAAGGCTGGAAACAATAAACAATATTAATTTTAAATTTGATGATTTTTGAAAGTGTTCTTTTGCACAATGAACCAAACAAAGTGCCAAGGTATCTTAATTTGTTAACATGCTAAGATCTTTTCCTAACTCCAGTGACGATGCAGAAAGAGTGTTTTCCATGTTAAATCAATCAATGCAATACGCGTTAAGTCAGCATTAAAAATTAAGAACTAAACTGCATTGAACATCGTCATTAATGAAAAGCACTTGCCTGGTATGTCGTCTAGATACTTGTACAAGTATGAGACATCAGAGAAAAGTGAGCTACGTATTTATAGTGTTGATGTATTAGAAAAATTAGATTTATTAAGTATGAGACATCAGAGAAAAGTGAGCTACGTATTTATAGTGTTGATGTATTAGAAAAAATAGATTTACTAAATGCCTTATTGAATATGTTTGATTCAACATTTGCACACATACTCCTTACCATTACTTTCCATTTCTGTTCGATGTATAACTGGCTTGGTGTGTTCTACTTTCTAGTATCTTTGATTTTCCATTCGATACTTTTAAATTATTTTTGTCTGTTAATTTTATGCCCAGCGGTAGTTCATTAACAAATTTTCTTAAATTTAGCTAAGTAAATAGTACTTACAAGTATTTTAAACTTATATAAATTGTTAACTAATAAAATCACAAAGAGTAGTTCTATTTGCTTGATTGATTGAATGATGAGAAAGGATTGGGTGCCCTTGACACTGTAGCCTATAGGCTTATTGTGTTGTTCATATTATCACTTGTTACGCAAAAAGTTTTGAAGCCCCAATCAGATTTAATAATCTTTTTACCAAGTTTTCTCTTATTAGAGTTTGTCAAGAGTAGGCCCCTTTCAAGAGTGCATACCTCCATCGGGTAAGAGCTTCACACTCAAAGATGATATGAGTAGCTGTTCCATCCTGTTCGTTGCAGAGTATGCATATGGGTTCCTCTTTGTATATGCCCATTGTATGCATATGTTTTCTTAGGTTACTATGACCGGTTATTAGCCCTGTGGTTAACCTGCTTTGTTGTCTGCTTAGTTGTAGTGTCATCTGTTTGCTTAGTTGTTAATTTTATTATTTAATAATAATAATAATCTTTATTTAGCATTCGCTATAACTTTACATATAGGTACTACAGTGGTCCCTTTCATTACACTTTCTTACAATAATTACCAACAGCACAAGTTACAATAACAGATAAATATAAAAAGTATAAAAATAAATAATATAAATGACTATATGTATAAATTCTATGACTAGATGCTAGATATAAAGAATTCTTTGACTTTTCTTTTAAACATTTTTAAATTTAATCCTTTTATTTGTTCAGGCAATTGATTGTAGAGAATAATTCCATTATAAAAAAGTGAATTTTGTGCTTTTGATGAATTTCTTCGGCTTAAATAAAAATTAGTGTTAAACCTTGTATTGTGATTGTGAATTTCATTTACTAATATTAAATTATCTGTCAAATATTGTGGTAATAACCCTAATTTCATTTTATGCACAAAAACAACAACCTGAATTTTAATAAAAGTTTCAACGTTAACCCACCCTAATGTACTTAGCATATATTCCACTCTTGTATATCTATTACAATTAAGTATTACTCTCATTGCTTTATTTTGTAGAAGTTGTAATTTATTGAAATCCCCTTTATTTCCCATAAATAAAATAGTAGCGGCAAAGCAAAAGTGAGGTAGTATTATTGTATTAAAAACCAATCTTTTTGACCAAGTTGACAAATAATCACTACATCTTCTCAAAACCCCAATTTTTTTTAAATCTTTTTACAAATGTAATTAATGTGTTCATCAAATTTTAAGCTTTTATCGATAATAATACCCAAATACTTATGACTGTCTACTGTTTCAACTATCTCACCATTAACATTAACTACAAAATTATTAAAAACCTCTTGATACCCACTCCCTTTACCAATAATTCACGATTTAGTTTTATTTACATTAAGTTTTAATTTATTACTTCCTAACCAATTACTTATATTATTTATATCCTCATTTAAATCCCTTTGAATACCCATATTATCCCTCCCACTAATGTACACAACCATGTCGTCAGCAAACAGATGAAATTTACATTTTTTAATGACATTACGAACATCGTTAATATACAGACTAAACAAAAGGGGTCCTAAAATACTCCGTACTCCATAATCTATGTTCCTGTATGATGAAACTTTTTGTTACATTTTACATGCTGCTTCCTATTAGCCAAATAACTTTCAAACCAATTTAATAGAATTCCTCCCACCCCGTAATTTTTTAATTTTATTAGTAATTTCTCCCGGTCAATAGTTTCGAAAGCCCGTTTTATATCAAAGAACACTATTATAATTACTTCATTGTTATCATAGCTTTCTTTCCATTCATTTATCAAATATTGTATTGCAGTTTCACAGCTAAGATTTTCCCTAAACCCTGACTGATATTTACTTATTATATTATTTTTATTTAAATGTTCTAGCAACTGTATATAAACAACTTTTTCTAAAATTTTAATATTTGATGGCAACATGTTTACTGGTCTAAAGTTTTAAGCTTTATCATTATTACTGGTTTTTCTTATTGGGATTATTGTAGATACTTTTAAATTATTAGGTACTTCCCCTTTCTCCAATGAATAATTAATTAATAGTATATTCCAAAACTTAACCGAAAGTAATCGCATTTTTGGTTCTGGTTAGTCTTTGGTAACAAATGGTTGCTAAAAAAATTACATAGATTTGAAACAGCTTAACCTTGTAGTGTGGTGTCAAATTTGAATGCTGCACCTTGACATCAGAAAATAACATTTAAGGGCTCTAAAGTTAATAAAATGAATAATATATTGTTTTTTATGGAAAACATACTATCTGATGATAGCAGTAGTAGTGATGAAGATGGTCAAAGAAGGCATAAGTATGCAACCTTTTATACAGTTAGTTAAAATAACAGCAAATGAATTGTTTGCAACAAACACCACCAAAAACGAACTTTTGTGAGGTTAATGATGCCATAATTAACGAAAGGCTAATTCGCCCAAGCCATACCAATGTTGCCAGATGTCATCAACTTAGAAAAGTGAGGTTACAATACAACGTTTTGTTTACTTTTGTGTTGAATGTGGATTAGTTTTCAGTTGGTTTGTTTCGTGAGTAATCGTAAAAGTAAAAGAGTGAGAATATTGCAATAATACGGGTTAACTTTTAACTACTTTTCGGATATTTGACAAAAATGCCAGTAATGTGCAGCATATGTGAAAAAACTTTGCAAACCAGTCTTCTCATAATAGACATGTGAGAGAAGTTCACAAAACTGATCCAAAACCGTGGTCTTATGGAGAAGATAGTAGATGGTCTAATTGTTGTTTGGAAGAAAATTGCGATAATACTTTCAGAAATAGGAAAGAGTTAATTTGCCATCTAGAAAAAAGTCATTCCATACAATTTGAAACATATTATTCTGTCATGGCGAGTGTGAATGGTAAGGTACCTTTGTTCTGGAAGATAACCTGAAATAAACATTTCATTATGGTTTCAGAATTTGAACATTGGAAAAGTGAAATAGAAAAAGTGAATGACTGCTATTATGTTCTAAAAAGTAAGGCAGCAAGCACTATTGGAGAAGTTTTATACTACAACTGTAACAGGAGTAAAACAAGTAAGTTTGTATATTTCGTATCTTGCATTCATGCAAAATAATCATGTCATAATAATATATTCTTATAGGTTATAGTGCAAAAGATGAAGCGACTGTAGAAATGTCAAGCTTTATGTAAAATGAACCACTCGTGCACCAGTTATATAAAAGTAACATGTGAAAACAGGAAATGTCACATTGAATGGCAGAAAACTCATTATGGTCATGATTTTGAGCAAAAACACATAAGACTGCCAAAGCCTGACAGAAACTGTATTGCATCCAAACTTATTTCTGGAGTAACTACACAAAGGTAAGTTTAGGTTATTATTATTACTAAACAAGTGCTAAAAACTAATACCTTCTTCTCAGTATCTAATTAAAAATATTTTTTTATTTACAGAATTCTGGAGAGTGCTCGAGATAAAATTGAAGATCCTCTGAAACGCATAGACCTCTTAACTGCCAAAGATGTCAGAAATATTCAAATTAGTTTTAACATTGAGTTAAAAGATGGGAAAAAACATCCTAATGATGCATTTTCTGTCGATCTTTGGGTCCAAGGGTGCATGGCTGGAGAAGAAAATCCAATTCTGTTATACAAACCACAGGGTCAGGATCACATTTTGTTAGAAAAAAATGATTTCTGTCTAATTCTAATGAATAAATTCAAAAGGCAAATGATACAAAGCTTTCCCAATATCATAGCTGTAGATAGCACACATGGGCTTAATGGATATGATTTTGAAATGACATCGGTTATGGTCATTGATGAATTTCACCATGGGTTCCCAGCAGCTGAAATGTTTTCAAATCGGAAAGACATTGTTATACAGAACATTTTTTTTACCTCAATTAGAGAATCAGTAGGTATGTAGCATTTAAATATTCAATAAGCATTTTTTATTTTTGTCAATTTTATGTAATAGCTTCATACTACTTGCACTCACTTTACATTGGACTCCATTAGAGCCTAAAATTTATGAACTTGTTTCAGGAACTGTCAATTGCAAAATATTCATGTCAGACATGGAAGAAACCTTTTTCAAAGCATGGCTTAACACAATGGGAGGAATCGCAGAACATTTGTATTGCTCATGGCATGTCGATCAAGCATGGCAATCCAATTTGATAAAAATAAATAATAAGGAGAAACGTGCAGAAACGTATAAAATTTTGAAGACCTTGCAGCAACATACATCTGAAGATATTTTCTTTACATCACTACAAAATGCGATAGGCCATTTGCTAGATGACACTGAAACTAGGCGCTTCGGAGAGTACTTCAAAAACACATACAGCCACAATACAATAAAATGGGCGTACTGTTTTAGGCAAAACTCCTCAATAAACACGAATATGCATTTGGAATCTATGCATAAAACAATTAAATACTTCTATCTAGAGAAAAAAACTGTAAAACGCTTGGATAAAGGACTTCATGCAGTAATTAGATATGTAAGAGATAAAAGTGTTGAGAGAATCATAAGGCTAACAAAAGGCGAGCATACGAAAAGGTCTCGACAATGCACACAACATCATAAACAAGCAGTACAGGAGTCTCACAGGTATAATATAATAAATGATGGTTCTACATGGAGAATTCAGAAGAATGAAAATAAGTCATATATTGTTAATCAATTGTTAAATGAAAAGTGCTGTCGAAAAATATGTGTATCTTGTAACATATGTAGCCACATGTACTCCTGTGACTGTCCATTTTACAAAGAGAAGAAAATGATTTGTAAACACATTCATATATTAGTATCAAAAGGGAATATTTGTGGTCAGTTGGTTTGCCATGACAGTGTTACTGAAAGCATGTCAGTGTCTGAAAGCTTAGCCGCTCTATCAAGGAAAAATTTGAACAAGGAGAAAAATATTGAAAAAATAAAAAATCTACTCGCAAATTTAGATAACTGTAATTATGAGAAACTTGATGACTCAGTACTTACTCAAATTCATCAAAATTTGTTTGTTGTCAACAATTTAACTATGTGCACCAGCATGCTCACCAAAGAAAATAAATTTAAATGCCAAAAAAATACGAACAAAAGGATTATCAACCCTCAGCTAAGATTTGTCTCTACAAAAAAACGACGTGTTTCGACCAGTACTAGTTTAAAGAGGGCTACTGTGAGTGAAGTAAAAGAGATTCAAGAGAATTTGAGGCATACTCCAGAAGAACCTTTCATTGTGCAAAGTACATCGGCGCTAAATGATCACCAGTATTAATTTTTTTTAAATTTATATAACATTGTAGTGATAGGATCTTACATATTAATATTCTAGGTATTAAGGTTAACGTTGTATACCTATACTATAGGTAATTACATATTTGTTAAAACAACATAAATAAGTATAATTTGTTTTAAAATTTATTTACTTTCCTAAAACAGAATTATTTCTATTTATATAAAATATATACCTACCTTCTGAAAACATAAAAAAAGTGATTGGTTATTAAAAGGGATTTTAAATTAAAGGAACTTTTAAGAGTGATTATGAAACTGGCCCTAAATAAGAAAACTTAAAACTAAAATTATATATAGCCGTGGAAATACCCCAAGTCAGTCTTTTATCTCTTTTCAGTTTGTTTCAACTAAGGCTAATTCAATGAATTAGAACATTCCTAAATATTTGTATGGCGCAACTTGGCCGCAGCTTTTCAGCTTTCAAATTTAAATTGCCACAAACCACAAAAAAAATTATTTGACAAATTTATTCCTAAAATAGTTGAAAAGAGACGGAAGACTATACTTAGATATAAGTCAGTTCCGTAGGTACAAATAGACTTGATGAAAAGGTCTTAAATTAGGTGCCACTTTAATATTATCAATTATTATTAAATAAAATGACTAATGAGCAGGGTACACTTAAAAAAGCTTAAATACGAAACTGAAACCACCCTGGCCCTTTCTAAACCTTAACATTATGCATAATTAATAAGGCATGACACGATAATAGAACACATATTTCATATTTCCCGCCAAAGTTACAATGTGGCAACATTGGTATGGCTTGGGCGAATTAGCCCTTCGTCATAATTATACTAGAGACCCTGAAGGTCAAACACAAAATAAAGGCGCCAATTTTAAAATTTACTTGCCGATAGCCGGTAGAAAATACTAACTTTAAATCCCCTGGAAAATGGATCTCTTTTGTGTATATAAATTAATAAATGCTTACGGAATAGTATATTGTACAACAAGTTATGAAAGTAATACTTTTTTCATGAATTTACAGTTTTGATTAAGGAGGGCGAAGCCCGGGTTTATCAAGCAAATGAATGGAAAAAAGAGACTCACTAACGTGTTGTACACGATATTTTTTTGCATATGGTAAGTTGAGAAATATGTCCTAAAAGGATTTATGCAAAATGTTAAAGAAATCAGAAAACCATAGTATTCTTTTAGAGTGGTGGTAAACTAACCGCAAGTCACCGCAAACAACCGCGATTTCACTGCGGTTGCAGTGGTTACTTGTGGTTAGCGATTTTTCAGGAACCGTGTTCCATAAATTAACTTTTTTCAGGAATTGGTATATTTTGAAACATGAAACTGAGTTTACGGTTACTGTGGTTAAGTTACGGAATATACTATAAATTTATAAGCGGACCTGAAATTTCATCATAAGCAATTTTATAAATTTCTACTGTAATATTATCGGGACTGCTTTTATTATGTAATGAATATATTATATTTCTTAAATCTCCATAACTAATATTTTTAAAATTATTAAAAGAATTCTTTATGCTAATATTTAAGTTCAAACTATTTGTATTTAAATTTGGAATAGTATTAACAATCTCTATGACACTGTCTATAAAATATTGATTAAAGTTATCAGCTATTTCAGGTAAGTATACATAACTTTCATTATTAAAAATAATCAAATTATAATTTTCATTTTGTTTGCCTATAATAATCTGTTTTAGTGTTTTCCACATACCTTTAGTGTTAGATTTATTCTTATCGACACAATTTTCATAATATAGCTTCTTAGCTTCCCTACACTTAGAGACCACTAAATTTCCAAAACCAAAATTTTCTATATTCATTATTACGTATACCTATTAAAGTTTTAATTTCATTATTAAACCAAAAGTTACTATTTTTACCAGTCTCTATTTTAATAAATGGCATTTCCTCATTAATGATCTTTATCACAGCATTATAACAATTTTCATATTTACTATTAATATCAGATATTCTATAATTATAGTAATTGCTAATCTGCAACATTTTCGATTTAAAACTTTCTATATTTGTTAATGGTTTCCTTTTTATAATAACCTGATTTTCATTTTTTATCATTCTTGCCTTAACTTCTATACAAATAAGAGCGTGATTGTTAAATACATAATCATTTACAATCTTACATACAATGTCCTCATACATACCTATAACAAGATCTATTAATGATTTGTTACCATTTATTGAAATATGTGTACCCTCCCGAACGTATTGTTTAAGACCATTTAAATTTAAAAAACTATTTAATCTATTTGCATATGTTGTTGTTATCTATATTAATAAGCATATCTATATTAAAATCTCCTATCAACATAAAAATCTCATTAACATTTATATCTAAGGTTTCATACCAATTTTCTAAAAAATCTAAAAAATTTGAAGTTGAACTATTTGGTGAATGGTATAAACAAGCTAATAAAATTTTCTTATTTCCTAGTACTACTCTAATTAATAACAGCCAATAATTCATATGGAATTCGTAGTTATTGACAAACGACCATTTACTATCATCTCTAATATACATTACTCCTCCTGTTGCTCTACTCTCTGAATCTACTCTAATAATATTATAATTATTTATATTAATTTCACAATTTTCTATTTCACTAGTTAAGTGTGTTTCTGTAAGACAAAATATAGCAATATTATTATTTTCTAAAAAATAATCAATTTCATCTATATGTGCTATTACACTTTGAGAATTCTAGTGCAAAATTACTTCTTTCTCTATTACTTGTTTTGATTGCTACAATTTGACTTGATACTGAATTCTATTTTTTTCAATCTCTATTTTTCTTAAAAGTACTGGACACTTCTTATCAAATACAGAATGATTTACATCTAAATTTCTCATTTCCAATAATACAATTAATACATTTTAAAAAAATTTTATCACACTGTTTTGTTTTATGTTTGTCATCTGCACACTTACCACAAGCTGGTTTATTTTTACAATTTATTGCTTTGTGAAAATAACCATTACAACTGTAACATCTCAAAATATTAATATATTCATAAACTTTACAAATTTGCCATCCAATTTTTAATGATCCTTGATTCATTACTTTATTAAATGTTTTTGTATCCACTTCTACAATTGAAATTTGACCATTGTTAGTTTTACTTAACACTTTGATTTCCATAGTACTATCTTTATCTAAAATGTCTGGATTTTGTTGATTAATTATTCGTTTTAGGTCACTCTTTAATATTTCATCTAAAATACCGACTATCTCAATATGTGGATTTTTTTTCTTTGTTATTGTGGCGTTATATTGGTTGCCTAGTTTAACTTCAACTTCCTTCTTAAGTTTATCGACCTCTTCTTTTTTATCGCAATATATTGCTATCCTTCCATTATTAATTTTTTTTCATGTTATTAACTACTTAATGCATCCTATGTATAGAATTATTTTGTAAGCACCCCAGATAGCACGAAAGTTTTCAGCAAATTTGCCTTTCGCTCAGCGTTCATTTGCGAATATAAATTTGGGTCCCCTTTCAATAAATTTGGTAACTACGGAATGTTCTATTACTTACCCAGTTAATATTATTTTTGCTTAAGTGTATTATTATTATGTGTATCTTGTTAATTTGATATTTATAAATCTTGAATTCTTTCGTCCATGTATACCTAAGTAACATTAGTATACCATATACATTACTATGCATTATCAAAGTAAAAACAATTTTGTGTTTCAGAGAACCAGACAGAAAGCAAACAGTCGACGTGGAGGTAATGGATGGCACGCGGATGATAACGACAAATGATAATAATATATTCTATAAATATACGATTTATAAATAAATTTTTTTCATAAGCGTTTCTCCATACTCGCAACAATGGATAATACTACGGTTTTCGTAATTCTATAAATAAAAAAAAAAAAGTTAAAAATAAACTTTATTACAAATTTTTGGTAAATATTTGCAACAAATTTTATTTTCATAATTTGCTGAAAGTTTGCAGGGACAAATTTTTTGCAAATATTTTGGACAAATTTGTTGCAAGTTTGTCAATGGGAAACTTCAATCTTTTCCGAAAATTTTATGCAAATATTAATGTTTGCAAAGACAACTTTTCTGCAAATATTTTGGTTTGCAAAGACAAATTTTTTAAAGTGTGCAATTTTTATTTGCTATGTGGAACCAATGTGTTTCATTTGAAAGTAAGAATTTTCGGTTGTCGTTAGAGAGTTGAAAGTTAATATTTTCTGAAGAACCAGCACAATTGCCATTTTACTCGTTTCCGTGGGTAAAGTTTGGAAAACAGTTATTTTGTTACAAGTGCGTTATCAGTTTTTTAGGCCAGAGGTCGAGATTTGAAGCACGACATGCTTTAAAAGATTTACAGCACATGCATAATATACATAAACAACATTTTTTGTTCTTAAAATCAAGATCCATCTCAAAATGGAGTAACCCTTAATATCAATAGTAATAAAGGCTCAGTCTTCACACGTTACCGATATGTTTAAGAAATTTTATTCAATTTTAATGTCTGTTCCCTAATATACAGAGTTAGAGGTTTAATCCTCTTTTATGTTTAAAATATTTTGTAAGATGAAAATTTAAAAATCTTAAATATGTTATTATTTTGGATATTTAGTTTATGATGTTTAGAGTTAAGAATACTTAGTTGTTTTATACTTATAAGATGAATAATTTTTGTAATGGTTTGAAAATAGCTATGATTTATTTGAAAGCCGAAACAAATAAATATTTAATTTAAATATTTAATTTAAATATTTAATTATTCATTAAATGAGTTTATGGAGAAGACTGTGAGTTTTTATTACTATTAATATTTGTTGTATTCGTTTACCAAAAATTGTAAAAAGCACAAGTTTATTGTAAATCTTGAGGTTATTATTATTTTTAGTATTATAAGCCTTTATTAACAATAGATATACGTCATAATATAAAATTAAACAATATGTTTCTGTATATTTAATTATTGTCCCGTGACCGGGCAAAGGCCTTCCTAAGACCAAACCAATTCTCTCTTTCCTAGGTGACTTGTATTAGTCATAGACCATGAATTTTTCTATGTCATCAATCCATCGCTTTCGTGGGTGGCCTATGCGTCGTTTCTGCAGTTGTCTTACTGGGTTCCATTTTGTTGTTTCTTTGGTCCATCTTGTATTCTGTTGGGCTACATGGTCTGCCTTTTCATTTTTGTAATTTCCATATTTTCTAATAAATTCTTCTTTAGACCTAATTATTTTCTTATATTTTCCATTCTCCAATGTTTAGATGCTTGTTTGATGTCTAATTTGGGACATTTTGAACATTTCTTATAAAGATTGTTAAAATTGGGTAAGTTAATTTTAATTTTTATAAAAATTGTTAAAATTAGGTAAATTAATATTAAAGGACAATTTATTAAGTAAGAGCAATTATTAACATTGATCCATTTTATTTAAAACCGAAAACATCTTCGAATAAGCTCTTGATAATAAGAAAAATTAGTTTGATGATAGTTGCCATTTAGGGTTAACAAAAACGCTTATTACGGTGATATACCGTATTTACTCGAAAATAAGACCCCTTATTTTCTAGATTTTTGATCTAAAATCTGGGAGGGTCTTATATTCGAGTTGGGTCTATAATCGAGTATAAAAAGATATATTCAATAAAAAGTGAAAAGAATGAGTGTATTTGAGTAATGGTTACAAGTATTTATTAAAATTCAATAACCTCAATAACCAATAAACCTAAATAAAATATAATAGCCTTCTATTGTTTAAGAATATAACATCTCGCCTGGATGGCTGCATTTTAACCAATATTGACACACATAAACCTACGCAGGCATTGCGAAACCAATATGCAGTTTATGGGCTGCAACAATTACAATAATTACGTTAATTATGAAATAATATACAATTATTTTTGGCATGTCCGCTAGTCAAAATCGTTACTATCTACATCACCCCCAGTAAGATCGTCATTATCCTTTATAATAATTTTTAAAAATGGTTTTACAAATTAAGCTTGACAACTGAAATGGGCAATATTAGTGGAAAACCCAGGGATGACAAAATCATTTCTAAGAAATTCATTTAAGCCTTTAATATTACGGACTTAAGAATTGTAACCTATTAAGTACCTACTTAATTGTTAACAATAGTAGCACCTTAATCTTTCCAGTAAGCGTGCAAAATTTTATTACCTATTGTAGTGACATCCCAATACTTTTAAATGAACTGCCTACAATTTTAGAAGTTTTCCTGGAATTCAGATAAATGTGCTACTGCAAAGGCATTGTTTCCACAAAGAGATGAAGAATAGAGTCTTTTCCATGAACATAGCTAACGGAATTTTTTAACAAAATAAAACCGAAAAACGTTCAATATCTTATATTGCTTTAATTTTTAGGGATCCAAAATTGGCATACAAGTTTTTTTTTTAATTTGCTTCAAAATATAGGGGAGAGTCTTATAATCAAGAAGAGTTCTTATTTTCAAGTCAATACGGTATCATCGTTTATAAAAGACTTGACCTTGACCAATATTCATGTTTTAAACTCAGTACAATCTTCGAATTTCTTGTCAACACAGCAAGTTAATACATATCATTTTACAATGTTTTGGCTATCCCAATGCTGAAAGACTTATTATTTATTAACTAATACTAACAAATTGATGCAAAATATAACAGGACCATATTAGCAAAAAGTACTAAAAACAATTTAAATTAAAAAAAAATTTTTCAATCTAGAACTTTTTTTCTTTAGTTTTAGATTATACCTTTGACGTTCTTTAACCCTCTGCATATAATAGTATGTAATAGTATCATTAGTTAACAGCCACCCCGATCTGAACTTTTAAAATATATCTTTGTACTTTTTTAAAAGAAACTTAAAATCTGTGATTTATAACTAGTCTGAAATCTGCAAGTAGTTGTAATTTATAAGTGATTGTTGTCATATACTATTTATTTTATTGTAATATTTGTTATAATTACATTTACTGTTTTTTATTGCATGTTGTTTTGTCTTACTTGTTTAATATAGTAATAGTAATATTTATTTTTCCCAACAGACAAAATGCCTATGGTGGAAACATAAGCTAAACAACAACATTATACTAATAACATGAAAAAAAGTAGATGTTACATAAAATAATATCATAAATAAACAATATAATAACATAAGAATGAGTGTGTGAACAATATGCCAAATTGAGATAGTTTAGTTAATAATAATACATTAAATTGCACTGTTATGTGGTTGCTCATAAAAACTAATTATTTTAGATCTAGTACCTCTCGATGTGAAAACATATAGATAGTTTCACATTTTCATATTTATAGAAATATATCAAATCTGTTACTAGGCAAACAATTGTATAATTTACAGACAGTTAACATGGGACTATTTTAATAGTGAAAAGTGTTTGGTATTCTATAATAAAACACCATTGTTGATCAGCTAGTAGATCTAGGTACATAAAAGTAAATTTGACTAAGAAGACCAGAACACTGTAAGAATACAAGACTAGAAAGATTTTTTTCTTGATAGGAGTGAAGTTTCATTAACAATATTAAGCAGAGGCTGCTGATTATAATGCCTAATAGGATAGTTACCATATGTTTACGCAAAACATTTTCAAGAAGACAAATATATATTTGCTGGTGCAGAAACTAAATTAGGCTGCAATATTCTAATTTTGATCTTACCAATGCATAAAACAGTAGTTTAATACAATAGATATCCTGTATTTCCTTGGTATTTCTAATAATAAAACCTAATGTTTTTAAAGCTGCATTACTGACTCTTACTATTTGAGGAATGAACATTAGCTTTGAGTCCATGGTTACACCTAAATCAATAAACTAAACTCACAACATCGTTGGAGTAGTGTGCCTTCTGCATTATAACAAAAGTTGGTATTACTGTTTTTTCTAGAAAATAACAGTATTTTACATTTATTAATGTTTAGAATAAGTTGGTTTAACTGGCACCATTTAATAAAATTATCAATGTCATTTTGTAATTCAAGAATATTTGCAAGAGCCCTTAAAACCCTTGCTATTTTCAAATCGTTAAACAAATGTAAAGGAGTATTCAAAATTTTAATACAATCAACTATAAAAAAAATGCAGGTACATTATCAGGACCATTAACAAAGTTGCTCTTCGGTTTTTTCACTGCTTTCAAAATATCGCTTTCTTCAATGTGAAACATGTCTTAATATGTATTACTATTAAGTATGTATTTGTTATGATAAAAATGTGATCAATAATTGATTAATTGTATATTTTTGTAACAAGGCGTTTTGCCATTTATTATCAAATAAATAGGTAAATATTTAATAATCAAACTTTAGTTTTGTAACTTTTTTGTGAATGTTGAATTATGTATGTTAATTTAAGTTAATAAAAAACTAATTATTCAAAGGCATAAATTAATTTTGTTGTTACACACAATTCTATTTCCTCTTTTACTACCGCACTATAACAACAGTTTTCAGTTTTTACAAAATTTACTCGCCACAATAATATTATTTTACAGAGTATGTCTCTGCTTCTTGTTTACCACAGCTTTACCAACTGCTCATTTGTGGGCGTAATATTCGCAGCTAGCTTAACGACATCAAAGTGCCGCCACTCAAGTGCATATGGTGTATATCTTTATGCTGTGGTTTAGTGTAACAGTGGTTCTGCGACTTCACACTGTGATGTGTCCGAAAATGTTTTAAACTGTTTCACAAAAGTGGAAAACTGTATGGATGGACTACTTAGCTCAACAGTATTCAAGCAAACAAAAATTACAGATTTTTCTTGGAATACTAATATTTATATTTGTGTGCTTAAATACCTAATGATGCATCTTTGCCATTTATTGATGTTTTATGTAAATAAATCTACATATATTACATTGAGTTTTATCGATACCGCTTATTACAAACCTCAGATATCTAATGTAATTCTAAGTAAATATTCTACATTATTCTACTGTAAATAAATATAAGCAATTTCTCTGCATCTGACACATCTGTCTAGTCGCATTTAAGAAAACCCACTTAAATGTCAACTGAATCTCTCTTAAATTAAAATGACTATAGCATTAACAGCACATTTCGTCTTATGGTTCCGAATCAACAAGTTCTTATGTCAGATGCACAGCTTATGTATAAACAATTAAGAACAATGTTAGGTACCTAGCTTGAAGATCATGTAGCACTCATTAACTGTATAGTCCACAAGGACTTGGTTCCACCCGACTGGCAGATTCCTTCTGTGATTTACCATAAGTAAGTCTCCTTTGCTTGTTTATATATCAGAGTTGATGCTCTATCTTTTGCATGTTTCCTGAAGCATCATAGAATAACAGAGTGCAAGAATAACCTGCATGCATAACCTGCAAGAATGATCGTATAGAAAGAAAAACGCAATATCGGATAAGTTGTTCCACACGAAATGTGCAAGGTCACACTTCTCTTAAATCATAAGCCATACCAATCTAAGAGCATTTACAAAAATTGAATAGGGTTGTTCAGGTTGCTATTTCTGTCATTATTATTGACATTAAAAAGATTAGGGCAGAAATAGTGATCCAACTACTCTCGTTCAATTTTCGTAAATGGCTTATAAGATCTACGATCTACTTTTTGCACGAAACTACTACACATATGTCGAATGAATTTCTTACAAATTAAAACGACTCTAAAGACTTAAATGAGTAAAACAAACCTTCAGCATGCATATCATTTAGCTCTCAGCAACTGTATAGTCCGTAAGAACTTGGTTCCACCCGACTGGCAGATTCCTTCTGTAATTTATCATAAACAAATCTCCTTTGCTCGTTTACATATCAGAACCGCTGCACTATCTCTTACATGTATCATGCAGCATCACTGAATTACAAGAGCATGTACAGCCTGCAACAATGATCATATAGAAACATAAACACAACAGATAAGTTGTTCCATACAAAAGATGCAAAGTCAAACTTCTCTTAAAACATACTGCTTACTAATCTATACACTTTTACAAAAATTGAATTGGGTTGTTTAGGTTACATTTTCTGTCATTGTTAGTAACATTCAATTAACAAAGACAGAAATAGTGAATGTAAACCAACTGAATGTTTATTTAGTCATAAACATAAAATAACACAGAACATCAACTAACATCATAATTTCATTAGCACATGACATTTACCTAACATTATTATTTTATTTTTAAAATCAATGTCACTAGGTGTCCCTAACATAACGGTCAAATAAAGTGAGTTTAGGATTGTATTTTCAGCACTTCTTCTTAACCAAGATGAAATTACTGTTAAGTGTTTTTGCCTGTTAATCCTATCTCTCTAAGTTTATCAAATCTCACCTTTACCAATGGTTTCGTCGTTATGTTGGCAAAAATTGGTATAATAATAGCTAATTCGTAATCCCTTAGTATTTGTTTTTCGTCATCCTGACTGCTCCTGATCTGTTTCCTCTTCTTCTTTAACTTAATACAAAACAACTGATTTATTTCAAGATTTTTCCTCTGCGGCTGCTGATTCCTATTCCTCTTTTGCCCTTTTCTTTGATCGGAGTTCCGAAGATCATGCCCAAATTGAATTTTTCCGGTAGGAGAATGGTTGATTTGAGCTATGGTACCTAAATGCGATATCCATAAGTCGCCTTCGTATTCAATTAGCATGCCTTGTTGGATTTGAGCATCTAATTTTTTTCGAAGTTGCTTTAGAATAAGTGAGTAACATTCTATTCCATATGGGTGCAATTGATCAATTTTGTTTGCAGGCTTATTGTACACAGCTCATACAGTGACTTGTTCTCAATTAGAGTTGGTCCTATACGATGGCTGCAGTCATTGTTGCTTGCCAAAACTTTGTTGATAATTTGGCTGTTAACATCATCAATCTTGCATGTTCCACAACTGTATGATTTTCGCGTTTAGCTGTTCCATTTTGTTGTGGTATATAAGACATTGTCTTCTTGAACTCAATGCTGTGGTTTTCCGACAACCTTCGAATGTCTTTGTTTTTGAATTTCTTGCCACCATCAGATCGGAATGTTTTGATCGTGTATCCCGCAGATTTAGCTTCATTCTATTTCTAATTACTGTATGATGATGAATACTCGACGAAACTTCATAAAACTGTCTTTAAAGCAAACGAAGTAATTTCCACCAGCAAGTAATTTTTCTGACATTGGTCCAGCAACATCTGTGTTGATAATTTTTCCAGGAGTTGTACTTTTGGTTGTTTGGTTGTTGATGAGTTTGTTTACCTAGAACACATCCTTGACAGAATTCGTGTCCGGTGGATTCAACCTTCATGCCTCGATATTGTAAAACTTGCTTAAGGTGACTCTTGCTCTGATGGCTAAATCTCTCGTGATAAATTTGCAAATTCACTGTCTTAGTTGTTATGTAAACCTTTGCTGATGATTTTGGAATTTGAACTGGAATGTTAATAAGAGGCAGATCATCGATTTGTTAACCAGTGATTGTCACTTGACCGTCTCTTTATGTATCAGATACTGTTTCGTTGATTTCCCATGTCAACCTTTGCACAATGTCGGGCTTTAAGTAAACAAATTTGGTTGGGATTGCAGAACGTACCAAACATTCGATACAAACGAGCTTTCGTTCTGACCACTGACTTGCATTTCAATGTCAACATCGCCATATCCAATGACTTTCATCTTGGAACCATCTGCTGTTGTTATCGTTTGTGGAATTAGATCTGTATGTGATCTCATATGAACCATTGTTAGCGATTATGAGAACCTTCTGACAAAGCCATAAATGCAGTTGCAAAATAGTTCAGTTTTTTCTCAGCTCTTGATTCGAGTTTGTCTCATCTTTAGGACCGTTCGTCCTTATTAAGCGCCTTTTGGCGGATTTCGACACTTTGCAGCCTCTCGATGAGAATATCCAACTTCCTTTCAGAGATAGGAGTCGCTTCCAAAATTTGACATATGGTATCATATTCGGTTGGTAAAGTTGCTATTATTCTTAGCATAAGCGACTATTGGCAGTTCAACATTGTATTGATTCCGCATTTGAACAACAAATTAGTTGTAATTTTGCTGTAATTCTGTTAAGACAGTCATAAATGTTGATCTCTGGTACCTTGACCGGTTTGAAGTACTGACAACTTGGCAAAATGTTGCAGGCCCTATCAAATAATCCAAGTATCTTGAATGAACTATCTTCCAAGAATTGTACAAGTACACTTTAATAATAATAATAATAATAATAAATGCCTTTATTTATACTCCCAAAAAAAACAAAACTAAACATATATATTCTTAAATAAAATAATACATGAGGCGAAGTTCAGAGCCTGTTTGAGGCAGGCTCTGCTCTGCCACTTAACCTCAATAATGTAAGAAAAAAATAAAAAAATTGAAGTAGACCTAAGTACATATTCTAATTGTGAAACAAAAAAATGATTTCAAACGTAATTAATAAAAAAAAAGAAAAAGTAGGTAAAAAAAACAGAGTAAGTCCTGCGCAAGCACTGCGAATCACCCATTTTGTGATGACATAAGATCAGAAAATAATTTCATTTTTAACGTGGGAATTGTCATAGTCTTGTGGTGGTTAGCCATTTGATTTAAGTAATTCGGTAGTGTATATGAAAAGGATCTCTTAAACATGCTGGTTCTATGGGGTGGGATGGACAGCAGCCCTCTGAAGCGTAAATTCAAATGATGGATATCTGTACGATATGTAATTTTATTATATAGATATTGAGGACTCTTTTTGATCAGAATTTTATAGTAAAATATAACTGCATGAAAGCGGCGTCTGTTAGACATGTTTAACCAGTTTGCAGTTGTCAATTTGTCCGAGATCTGATACACTGTCCTGGGTATTCCATAGATCAGACGCAAGCAAGCATTCTGTAATCGCTGAATTCTACACGTATCATTTTTGTCTATACACGGTCCATAAACAACATCGCAATAATTTAATTGTGATAATACCAGAGTGTTACATAGCATCTTTTTAATGTTGGAGTTTAAGAATTCCCGACTTTGATAAATAATACGAAGATTATAAAAACCTTTTTTAATCACATTGTTGATATGAGACTTAAATCGTAAATTTTTATCTACAATTAAACCTAAACTTTTAACTTCATCGTGAATTCCCACTTTTACGCCATCTATTTTTAGATTAATGTCATTTATCAACTTATCATATACATATGAACTGCAAATTAAAATTGCTTTAGATTTATCTGGATTTAATTTTAGTAAATGATTGGCTGAGATATCTGACATTAACTGTAGATCCTGATTTATCCTTTCACTAGCCTGTTTGGCATCTGACCACTGAAAAGAGTAATACAGCTGTGTATCATCAGCGTAAAAGTGAGAGTTGACATGTAGAAGTTGTCTACAAAAATTGGAAGTGTAAATAGCAAATAACAATGGACTTAATATCGAGCCTTGAGGAACTCCAGATTTTAAAGATAAAAATTCCGACGTATTATTTTTATATATTACCGCTTGTTGGCGATCTTTTAAATAACTTCTAAAAAATTCAATGGCTTCTGCAGAAAGACCTATAAAATGCAAAATAGACAATAATAAATTGTGGTTGACTGTGTCGAATGCTTTAGAGAAATCTAACAGTACAAGAACAGTTGCTAATTTTCCATCGTAAGCCGTAATAATATCATCTGTGATTTTAGTCAAAGCGGTGGTGCAACTGTGACCACGTCTAAACCCAGACTGTGTGTCAGGGAGAATATTATTCCCTTCTACGAAATTGCGTAACTGATTTTCGATAACTTTTTCTAGAACTTTTGATAAGATCGGTAAAATAGAGATTGGACGTAAGTCTTTAAAATTCTCGGGGTTGTTTATTTTATTCAAGGGAATGATGTACGCTTTCTTCCAGTTGGAAGGAAAAACTGAATTAAGTATACATGTGTTAATTATATGACACACAATTGGGAGAAGACGAGGTAAACACAGGTCCAACATGTACTTTGTAATTCCATCATGACCAGCAGCATTAGTTTTTATAGTATGAATACATTTTGATATCTCTGCTTCCGATACAGGATGGAAATACAACGCCTGGTTTGCTTTTACGTTACTGTTATAAAAATTATTTAGGTTATTGTTAGAACGTTGTAGTTTTGGAAGAGAGTTTATAAAAAAATTATTAATTTCATTTACATTAGATAAATGCTCAGGTAGATCGGAATTTTGATTTGAATTATTGCCTATAATGTTGTTTTTTTTAAGGTCTTTCCAAAGTAGATTAATCTGGTTATTATTCGAGAGATTATTAAAATATTGTTTTTTTGCTTTACGACAAGCATTCGTTACTTGATTTTTGTGTTGTGCATACTGCTGACGGTTTTCTTCTGTTTTGTTACTTTTATAAATTTTATACGTATAATCCCGCATTTGCATAAGAAACTTGATGTTTTCGTTAAGCCAAGGGGCGGGAGGTTTGGAGACTCGAACTTGCTTAATCGGCGCATGTATTGAAAAAAGAGCAGATACATTCTCGTTGAAAAATTGAACTTTTGAATCTATATCGGGACAGGTATATATATGTTCCCAATTAATAGAAAGAAGATCGTTATAAAACATATTATAATTAAAGTGTCGAAAACTGTGATACGTTTTAAAGAACTGCGCAGGCTTACGACTAATTAGCTTCAGCGTACAGTATATAACCTCATGATCGGACAGATTAACATCAGCAAACACCCCAGCTTTTAATATATTTAGATACTTCGAAGATAAAATTAAATCTATGAGGGATTGAAGTCGTGTAGGTTCGTGAATATTTTGAGTCAATTCGAAATTTTCACAAAAGGATATTAGTTCTGATGTAGCTAGTTCAGTTTTGTCGTAATCTATATTAAAATCTCCGCAGATAAGAATCTGCTCTGTGTAATAACTAACTTCTAAAAGTGAATTATGAAGATTATTTAGAAACTCTTTATAAAGCTTGCGATGCGGATTGTAAACTACACCTACCACAAGAGATTGATTAGGGCAGTCAATTTTGATCCATAATTGTTCAATGGAGTTGTCCACATTTATTAATTTACACCTGAGATTGCTTCTAACATAGATCCCAACACCACCCCCAGCTTGTAAAAGTCTGTCTTGTCTAAAAAATTTATAATTAGTAAGTTCTATGGTGGATGTAGGAATATGCGGCTTTAGCCATGATTCGCCAATGCAAATTACGTCAGGCTTACAGTTTTCAACAAAGTCTTTTAGTTTAGAGAATTTCGATGTAAGTGATTGAATATTAGTATGGGTAATTAACAGTTCATGCGCAAACTTAAACTGTTCCCTATTTGACATACAAAAACCTAGATCTAATAAGCAATAAGAAATTACAAGTTAACAAAAATATTGATTATATAACAATAATACAACGATAATATTAAAATTAACTAAAAAACTAGAAAAACGGTACTCCCGCATAATTTCCCACTGACACAATTTGCAGTAATATATTTATTTAAGTGTGCTTTTTTCAATTAATCTTTCTAATTCGTTTATTAAATGAATTATGTTTCTTTTATTATTTATCAGGATATGAATACCACCATCGATTGTCCAAACATTTGTTTTTCCAAATTGTTCCGATGCGCAGTTTAGAATGTTTAATCTTATTTTTGTTAGATCTTCCTTAATAACAATGTTTGTACCTTTTAATTTCTTTTTGTTGTTAAAAACAGCACTGCGATGACGATAGCTGCAGAATTTGATGATAATCGGACGAGGTCGGGCTGTTTTCTTTTCTGGTGATATAGGTCCTACGCGATGACATCGGTCAATATGATCTGCAATTATAGGCAATTGTAAATTATTATTAAATACTTCAAGAACCTTTTTTTGCACATCTTCATTCTTCTCTTCTTTAATTCCAAATAGTCGGATGCTGTTACGCCTTGTATATTGCTCTAAACTGTCTACTTTCTTTGATAATTCTTGATTTTCTTTTTCTAAGATTGTAATTTTTTTCTCCATCTCGTTATAATTACTTAAAAAGGTTTCTATCTTCTCAAAATTTATTTGCAATTTACTTACAACCGATTCCGATATTTTGGTTACCAAGCTATTTATATTATCTTGTTTATTAAAGTATTCTTCTACCACGTGCAGAGCATTGCTTTTGATATCAACAACTTGATTTTGTGTAAAAACCATTTTGTGTATAATAAATTACTATAAAATAGTAGTTTAATTTTCTTAAGGAAAAAATATTAAATGTTAAAAGTAAATGTACACAACTGCAAAACAAATAAATAACATCCACTTTTCTTTACGAGAGCACCGTACGTACGTCTACTCAGGCCGACAGTTCATGTAGAATCAAGGGCAATCTTTGGGGGAATCTTTGGCACCATTAAGTTGAAATTCTTTCAAACCTTTATCCCTGTCAGTATCAACATCACCAGTTAGTTTCCTAATGCCGTTGATGTACTCCTCAAGAGTCTGAGCATACTAAAAGCATTTCCAGTTGGCTTTTCCAACAGATCCAATTTTGTACGCCTTTCAATTTAATTGTGGAAATCTTCATGATATCTAAAATCTAAATTTTAAAAACAAGTTTTTTTTAGCGTTCTTTGGTTGAATAAAACAATAATGTCGTTTAGATTACAGATTTAGATTTGTTGCGATTACAGTGAAATATTCCATAAACAGACACTGACGGAGCCACACTTTTTGTCCATTTTGGAGGTGTACGCATAAAAGAAACGACTATGTCCGGTTACAGGAAGTGTCCACTTAAGAGAGAACTTGACTGATAAATCAGTATCAGCAATGAGTGTCCCAAAATTCAAACATCGGCATCGGCCATCAGTAGAATTGTGCCGATGGTGCAGATTTAATTTCTCTGCACAAAAAAGACATTCAAACATTATCTTAAGGTAACAAATCAGTCTTTGCTGGCAGCGCATTCAGTTCAATAGAATTATCATTCTGTTTAGCATTTGCACGTAATGCGTGAAGTTGCACGCCGCAGATTTCCTTTGTAATTTTTAGCAAAACGCAACGCTATGTCTTATTTCATTTGTTTTTTTAATTATTTTATTTTACTTCAACTTATTGTTAACATTGGCATTGGCCGATGTTTAAGTAAGTATACAGTAGTTCGTTGAAGTGAATACTCTATTAAATGAACAATTCGTTTATATGAATAGCAAAAATTTAAACAGCAACATGTTCAATTCAATGAGCAGAATAAATTAGTGAAATATATGACTTACTTTGCTGAATTTGCATGTATGAATAATCTCTCAGTAATAATTTTTGCATACCAGACAGTGTTGTTCAGTTATAAAATGTATTGAAGTTAATAAACATAATAAACCCTTTTTAAAGAGTACATTTAATTGAGTGAACATCTTGTTTGTATGAACAAGCTTGGTTTTAATTAAGCTTGGTTCACATAACTGAGAGCTACTGTATATAAATAGGCACGGCAAAATTTTGGCATCGGCCGAGTCATAGAGAGAACCATTTAATATTTCGGTTTTTTGTTTTAGTGTTAACAAATTTCGTTATGGCTTCATAATACAATATGTAATTTAGGATGGCCCCTGCTTGTATGGGAAAATTTTATTTCAGTAGGATTGTTGATCGATCCCCCTAAGAATATGCGAATAGATGAAAAACGATAAAATATGAAGTTTTAGATCAATCCGAAGTGATTTAGAAGTAGTTCAAGTCGGTCAAAACTTTTTACCCACCCCTGAAATATATTTTACCAACCCTGAACATAAAAATAAATATTAATACATATTCTATAATCGATTACCGATCCAACAAGCCAAATATCATAAAAATTGGTTTGACAAATAAGGGAGTTACCATTTATATTATTAAAAAACCTATAATATAAAAATATTATTAATTTCTATAAGCATATTTCATATTAATTTTCAATAAAAACCAATTAATTTTTTTTTATTTTGAAAATTTTAGTTTTGAGTAATAAAAAAATATTTAAAAGTAAAAATAATACAATATTGATCTTAACTTGTAGTACTAGTCAAGGCTGTGTTACTGGTCAGGGACGGTCTGTCCAATAGTTAGATAACGTGATGACTGAGAGAGGGACTAACTCAAACAGGACACGCTATGCTGTGTGAGTGTTAATATTCTAATATTAATTAATTAAGCCGTACTGCAGGATGGTTATAATGGGTTTATATCGCTTAACGGAGTTGTCGAGTTTTCTCCGGAAAGTACTTGGATGGGTGAACCACGAGCGCAGTGTACTTGCCGACATGGCTCCGCAGCCTCGCCTCACACCCACATATCCACTCTGTGGCTCGGTGCTTCCGGCACCTCAACACCGAAAGGTATAAGGGGTTAAAGAATATGATGATGAATATTCATTAATTAAATAATTATTACATCATAATCATAATGCATGGATGAAATCTCGGTATTTATAATTCTCGGCTTTGGTTTTCTCGCTTTTGGTTTCTCGGTTATGGCTTCTCGGTTGTGGTTTCTCGATTTTGGTTTCCCAGTTTTGGTTTTTCAGTAGTTGTCTTTCTTGGTGTTTGTTTTCTCAGTGATGACCTGAATCCTTTATCTTTAAATTAACATTAAAAATTATAATCAATTATTTATGAACCAAACACGTTTCCTTTTGTGAATACAATGTGACACTTTACTTAATGTCATTTATAGTAAGTGTTACCAACATAGATTATTGTATTATTTTTACTTTTAAATATTTCTTATTACACAAAAATAAAATTTTCAAAATAAAAAAAAATAATTGGTTTTTATTGAAAATTAAATTAATATGAAATATTCTTATAGAAATTAAAATGTTTGGTTTTTTAATAATATAAATTAAACTTCCTTATTTGTCAAAACGATTTTTATGATATTTGGCTTGTTGGAAAAGTAATCAATTATAGAATATGTATTAATATTTATTTTTATGTTCAGGGTTGATATAATATATTTCAGGGATGGGTAAAAGAAAAAAGATGCAGAAAAATCATATTTTTCGGAATTTTCACCGGCTTGAGCTACCTCTAAATCACTTCAGTTTGATCTGAAACTTCATATTTTATCGTTTTTCATCTATTCGCATATTTTTAGGGAGATCGATTAAAGAAAAAGACACTTTTGAAAATAAGGGCCACCCTAATGTAATTAGTTCAAATTAATTCTTCAATGATTTGCGAAGGCTTGAAAACAAACTGCTTAAATATAAGTAATGTATAAAATAAATCTCAAAATCAGCATACTATGCATTTTAAAACAAATGTAGAGAAGAAATAAACTATACAAAATTAGTTCCGAGAAAACAATAATAAAGCAAAAATCTTTAAACGAGAACTGCTAGTTACATTTCACCATGAGAGCGACAAAAAATAATTCGTATAAATTAAGAGGAACCTATTTACTAAAGATGAGCTTTATGTACTGTCTGTGTCAATGCATCGGAGAGTCTGTTTAAAAGAGGGTATTTAGCATGTCATGGTAATCTAAAAATGTTGTTTCCATGAAATCTGCCCGTTTAGGCTGGGCGCAGACTTATCTAGCAAAACAGCTTTAAGCAGAAACGTTTTTGCTTAAATATGCTGAAATATATTTTTTCTGTAATTATTATAGGAATACCGCACACATCTAATGTGATTACAAAAATGCTGTACAGCACGTTTAAACAACCTTGAGCGTAATCGAACCAGCACGAAAAGCACCGAAAAGCAAAAACGCTGTACAGCATGATTAAACACATTTAAACGTGATTGAGCAAAAAAGCAAAAATAATGTCTAGCACAATACAGCAATTTGAGCAAATCTATAAATGCTCGTAGAACTATTGACCATTGTTTGAAGGCAAAACATTTTGCCCTAATCATAGTTGCACTACAGCTTTGACACACGTCTTAGATGATATCTTCTTATGATTCTTATGATAAAGGTAAAATGTCTGCACTAGTGGTTTTAGATTTCAGTAAAGCATTTGACACGATAAATCATGAACTACTTTTATATTATCTATACTTCTACCTTTCTCAAATGTCTAAACACCTGTAATGCTCATATATATGCTGATGATACTCAGTTACACCATATGTTGTTGGTCGGTGATTATGAGCATGTTTCACTCAAAATCAAGGAAGATCTGAACAATATTTCAACTTTATCTAAGGAACACTGTCTTAAGCTCAATCCACTTACATCCGTAGCACTACTATTTAGAAGCAATACTCAGCTATCACTATTAGAACATAATTTCAAATTATCTGTTGATGGTTCTGACTTGCGTTTAATCAAAGAAACCAGTAATTTGAGACTTATTATAGATAATAGCTTCAGGTTTAATTCGCATGTAACTAATTGCATATATTAACTTAAAAGTTAATTTATCCTCACAGACAATCTTTATCCACTAAAATGAAGTCTAATTTATGTGAGGGCTTAGTTCTATCTCAATTTGCACATTGCTGCCAAATATATGGTACATCTTTGACATAAGATAGAGCACAACGAATTCAGAGAGTCCAAGCCTCATGCTTGAAACTCATCTTTGGTGTAAGAAAATATGACCATATCTCACATATTTCTCTAGATTCAAATGGCTTTCCATGTCTAATAGAGGGAAATTATTAAGTGTATGTTTTTACCATAAAATTTTATTGCTGAAAAAACCTTTTTATTTGTATCGTAAAATCAGATTTAGAAGTGATGTTCACAATATCAACATTCATTTTAAGGGCACAATTATGCCACCACGCCATAGAATCGTTCTTTTTGAATAGAGCTTTAGCTATCAAATTTCCAAACTTTATAACTCTTTACCTTTATATTTAATAGAATTATCTGCTCAAAACTTTAAAAAACAATAATACAATAATAAATACAATTAATTATTACAATTTTGCGCACCAACTTCGAATGTGATTTCACACCTTATATATTTTTTAGATTTATTTTTTTTAATTTTCAGAGTATGATTTATAAAATTATTCTGTTTGAATTTGCATTGAGCTTAACTTTACTTTTTTTTCTCTAAATTTTATTTTGTTATTTTTCAAGGTTTTAGTGGAAGAGCAAGCTTTCTGCTTGAAACTAAGCCTTGTGGTTTCTGCAACACAATGTCTCATATTTATTTTCCTTATTTTTACTTTTATATTGTTTCTGTATTGTTTGTATGAAATAAAGATATTTATTATTATTATTTGGCTGCGGACATCTACCTTCAATGCAGAAATAACTTTTTATAAAAGTGCAGTGTTGATTGTATTACAATAAAACTTTTATGAATGCATTATTATTATTAGTATGAAAATAGATGCCGAAAAATTAATTGTTTTGATTAAACAAAAACCTGCAATTTGCAATTTATATATACGCTGAAGATTCATTGTAACAAAGATCTGATCGATTAAAATGACAGCAAGTGCTTTTCGTTAGAACAAAATTGTTTTTGCTGAAAGCAGTTTTGCTAGATAAGTCTACCCCCAGCTTTAAATGAAGTGTCCTCTTATAGAGAGTGTCCGTAGTACGAGGCTTCACTGTATTCACTTTTTCAACATTTATTCATTATTTTTTGTATGTCACTGATTACAAAGTAATGCTATACACTTTTTAATGTTTCCACTACTTAACAATTTAAAACATGTTTTAACACCAATGTTTCCTTTAAGTTTAAATTGGTTCTTCCCTTGTGTTTTTTTTGCACATTGCACATGAAAAGCGATTGGAACCCATAACCTATTGAATTATTTATTGTAAAGTATTAAAACACGTTTTAAATAATAGAATGCAAGCCAATTGAATGTTTACTTAGTCATAAACATAAAATAACACACCATCATAATCTAATTAGCACATGACCTTTACCTATATTATTATTTTATTTTTAAAATCAATGTCACTAGTTGTCCCTATGTGTCAGATGGAGTGAATTTAGGATTATATTTTCAACAAATTTTCGTAAATGCCTTATGAGATCTACCTTTTGCATGGAACTACTATACATATGTTCATTTTAGATTTCTCCTCAATTAAAATGACTCCAAAGGCGTGATGATTAATACAAACCTTAAGCATGCATATCATGTAGCCCTCGGTAACGGTCTAGGTAAAGACTTGGTTCCACCCGACTGGCAGATTCCTTCTGTAATTTACCATAAATAAATATCCTCTGCTGGTTTATGTATCAGGGTTGTGTCTCTATCTCGTGCATGTTTATTGTTTCATGAAGCAATCATGGAGCATATAGGATACTGTAAGAATGATCGTATAGAAACAAAAACACAATATCGGATAAGTTGTTCCACAAGAAAAGTACAAGGCCACACTACTCTTAAATCATACAGGATACCAATCTATAGGCTTTTACAAAAATTGAATTGGGTTACTATTGCTGTCATTGTTATTGACTAGTGATGGGATCTCGATCTCGGTGTGAAGTGTCGACTATTCACAATACTTTAATGACACTTCGCATTTACATTATGCACGCGCTAGTGTAAATGTAATCCAATTGAAATGAGAAGCAGTCAAAATTCATAGCTACATAAATCATAAACAAACTATGGATTAAAAAACAATTATATGAAAAAATTCTGTTATGGTTATATTGTTATGCATTAAGTACATTAAAAGACATTAAATTATTTATAAAAGCAAATATTATGAAACAGAAACTTAAAAGAAAAGAAACAAATTCTATAAATAACTTGTAATTCTATTCATTGGATTTATTATAAAAACTATTTAAAAATGTAATTTCTCTGAAGACGTTGGTCTTTAGTCGAAAAGGTCTTTTTGTAGATTGAAGATGATACTTTTATTGTAGGTTTTCAGCAAAATAAATTGAATTAATTAAAATTAATAATAATTGTATTTACACGTGTTTCGGCAGTTGTCTTTCTCAAAATACATTATAAGGTATAAATATAAAACACTGAAATACAGTACATGAGGAACTTATTCAACTTCAATTATTGATTTTAATTAGAGATAAAATTATCAACGTCAATATTATGCTAACACAAAAGAATCTTAGCAAAAGAAAGAATTCACAACACAATATTTTTATATGTACGTGTCTCATTTAATGATTCTTGGCCAGTGCAACAAATTTCCCTTTAATATCTTTGTAAGAATGATCAAGCAACTTAGAATTAAACTCTAATAAGAGCGATACTATTCGCGATACCCGACACCCAAGTTCCCATCACTATTATTGACATTAAAAAGAACAGGGCAGAAATAGTAAACCAATTAATCCAGGTCAATTTTATACACGCCTTATGAAATATAGTTTTTGCATGAAACTACCACACATATGTCATTTGAATAAATTAATATGATTCTTAAAAACTTGAATGATTAAAACAAACCTTTAGCATGCATATCATTTAATCACCAACATCCGTGTAGTCCTTAAGAACTTGGTTCCACCCAACTGGTGGATTCCTTCTGTAATTTACCATAAATAAATCTCCTTTGCTTGTTTATATATCAGTGCCACTTCTATTATTGTTGAACAAAGTGTGTATATCCTGTAATAAGAATGATGATATAGAAACAAACACACAATATCAAATCAGCTGTTCCAAACAAAAGGTGCAAACTTCTCTTAAATCATACAGCATACCAATCTAGAGATGTTTACAAAAATTAAATGGGGTTGTTCATGTCACTATTAGCTAGTGAAATTAAAAGGAAAAACATAAAAATAGCTTGTCCTAAGATTGATCTGGTTCAATTTTAGTAAATGCCGTATGAGATCTACCTTTTGGATGGAAGTAACTAAATATGTCAATTAAATTTCTCTCATATCAAAATGATTATATGGATGCATTATATGGAGGCAGGCTACCAACAGCTACCGCACCGACAAAACATGGTACTGACTATACTGCTAGCCGGCCGCAGGTGACCAACAGGTACCGAACCAACAGTCCCTTCCAAAATCCTAACTATGCGTTTCGTAGGCCACAGATTATTGAGATTATCTTTCATCATTCATTGTATAATGTAAAAAACAAACACTGATTACAAAAAAGTTCAGAAAATTTGTATGGTACGGGCAACAACATGACAGTTAAGGCGACCAACTGTTCACACTAATCGTTTCTTTCAGGAACAGAATGACACCGACCTGAAACTTTCTCACAATGGTGACCAACAAATCTTGGCGACGGTCTGTGTCGGTGATGGTCGATGTGTATACCTTGTTTTGTATACAATGTTTTGTCAGTCCGGTGGCTGTTGGTAGTCTGCCACTGTCTAGCTGTATAGTGAAAATCAGCCTTTAGGCTCAAGTTTTATTGTTGAATAACCAACAACCTTTTAGATACAGAATTAACAAGTATATTAAAGCCTAGTTTATATTTTCTCAGAAACCTGCAAGTAAGATAAACTATAAGCATTGAATGTCCTAAATTGACTTTGAAGGTTTCATATTTTTAAAAAAGTACCCATTTGACTTTCAAGGAGTAAACACATGCCTGAAAAGCTCTGTTATCTCTACAAGTGAAAGTGCAAAGCGATAAGACATACTTTAAAAGTGATAAAAATAATAATAAAGTGTAAAATAAATTTTAAAATAAACAAACTCAATAATCAATTACAGTGATACAATTTTATATTAAGCCAAGTCATTTTATTACGTGGTAATAAGTGCCTAATTTTAAAAAAAAAGTTCCCTTCGGGGAACTTAATAGGATTTGATAACAATGGACAACCATCACATATACAGGGTCAACCAACTACAAATAATCAAATCCCACAATCACAAATGATTTTACCACAAAATAACATTATGCATAACCACTTATTAACTAATTCACAAATGACTCAATACCAAATGATGCCTTCACAATTAGTGCAAACGCCAATGTACCCGTCTCAGCAACATTCCTTTCAACCAAACTTCTCTCAACTCCATAAATCGCTTGAAATTTCACAAAACAGTCAACAATCGCAAAATTCTTTACCACACACAAGCCAATTAAATAGTACTCCCTGCACTTCTGATGAAGATACAAAAATGGAAAAAGGTTCCACTACAGAAAACAACTCGGTGTCCTGGCAAGTAGTAGGAGGAGCAAAACGGGGAAAAAATCAGCTAACAACTTAAAAATCAACGAAAATAGGACCGAAATAGAAACTAAAAACAGATATGCAGTACTTTTAAATTAAGCTAAAAATAAAGACAACACCAATAAAACAGATATAAGCGAAAAAGACTTAAAACCGCTACCAATTTTTATATACAATGTTATAGATTTCCCTCAAATGATAGAACAGCTAGCAGAAACAGCTAAAAAAGAAGAATACACCACCAGATCTATGGCAAATAACATTATCAAAATAAATTGCAATTCCTCAGACATATACAGAAAAATTGTAAAATACTTAAAAGAAAAAAAAAAGTTAAATATCACTCCTACCAACTAAAAAAAGAACGTGCATACCGAGTTGTCATAAAACATCTCCACCACACTGTCGAGACAAACGACATAACTGAAGAACTATCTGCAAAGGGACATAAAGTTAGAAACATAATCAATGTGAAACATTATCAGATAAAGGAACCATTAAATTTGGTCTTTGTGGACTTGGAACCAGCAGATAACAAGGACATATACAACATAAGAGCTCTGCAAAACAAAATTGTTGTAATAGAACCCCCCAACAAACAAAGTTATTGCAACAGAAACTACCTCTGCGTCAAATGTGGAGCTCAGCACAACACAAAAGACACTCCTGCTACTTGTGCACTATGCGGTGGACCACATCCTGCCAATTACAAAGGCTGTAGCTACTATCATAATCTAATTAAACATAAAAGCATCCTACAAAGACCTCAGTATACACGAAATATCACTCCTAATGCACCCCATGTGCAACAAATACCTGCAACTCCAAACATCAAGCCTACCTATGCAACCATTACTAATAACAGCAATAACACTACACAAGAAGTAACTCTAGTAAAATTTTTTTGTAAAGTTTCAACAACTCATGCAACAAAATACCTCAATACTAAACATGCTATCCATACAGAATACAGTTATACAGAAACTAAACTAACGGCTAAATTTTTGAGAATAGCGCTGTGGAACGCAAATGGACTATTAAATCACAAAGACGAAGTAATTCTATTTCTCAAAGATCAATTTATAGATATTTTGCTTGTTAGCGAAACCCATTTCACAGCAGAAAGCTACCTAAAGATTCCGGGATATAGGTTGCATCACACCAATCACCCTGACGGCACAGCCCATGGGGGCACCGCTATCCTAATAAAACAGACAATAGATCATTATCAATTACCTAATTATGATGAAACCTATCTACAAGCTACTTCTATCAAGGTTCGCACACTGTGCTACGATGTAACCATATCAGCAGTGTATTGCCCACCTAGGCATAATATAAAAAAAAAGACTATAAGACATATTTTAAAACTCTTGGGAAGAAATTTTTAGCTGGTGGTGATTATAACAGTAAAAATACATTATGGGGCTCAAGACTGACCACTACCAAAGGAAGAGAACTTGCTAACCTAATGCAGGATTGTAACTACTCATTCCTCTCTACAGGCTCTCCAACATATTGGCCAACAGACCCTGCAAAAACGCCAGACTTACTAGATTTCTTCGTAATAAACGGCCTCTCACCAGCCTACACGCATATAACCCCTAATTTAGATCTATCATCTGACCATACCCCAGTCATCGCAACTATTTCCTCAACCATCCTACCCCAACATGAAGATCCAAAGCTCCATAACCACAAAACAAACTGGGAGGAATACAGAAGTATACTTACAAACAGTATAAAGTTAAATATACCACTACAAACAACTGATGATCTGGAGATCGCAACAGAAAATCTGATCAAACTACTGCAAGAAGCTGAAAAACAGTCTACTCCGCCACACAACCCACAGAAAGATACAAGCACTATCCCACTACAAATTAAACAACTTCTATGGCAAAAAAGAAAAGCTCGAACAATCTGGCACCGCACACACAATCCACTCGACAAAACCAGATATAACCAACTAAGCAACAACTTAAAAGCTAAACTTAAACAATTGAGGGAAGATTCGTTTGCAGTCTATTTAAGTAACCTAAACAGATATGATCAGATATGGCGACCCATTAAAAATGCAAGAAAACCCTAAACTTATGCACCACCTGTTAGACAATCACTACCAACCATTGGACCTTGGGCGAAAAGCAACAAAGAAAAACGTGACCTCTTTGCGACACATTTTTCAAATACCTTTACCCCCCACAAAGACGATCCAGATATTGAAATGCGGTCAAACATAGCAAGACCAATTGAGACTCAACAACAACTGAAACTTACCACTCCGGGTGAAATTCAAAATGAGATCAAATTCCTGGGACTCAAAAAAGCACCGGGAGTTGACAAAATAACGCCTAAAATGCTAAAAGAACTTCCTCGAAGCACTAGTGTTATTAACCTATATATTTAATGGAATAATAAAGCTACAGTACTGGCAACAGCAGCTCAAACTATCTCAAATAATAACTATAGTTAAACCAGGGAAAGATCCCACAGACGTTAATTCCTATCGACCAATAAGCCTTATTTCAGTCATTTCTAAAGTCTTTGAAATACTTATCCTTAGTCGAATTCACACTGACATCCCAGAAGAACAGATCCCACATCATCAATTTGGTTTTCGCAGAGGTCACTCAACTATCCAGCATGTTCATAGACTAACAGATAAAATAAATAAAGCACTTGAAGACTAATGCTACTGTTCCGCAGTATTCTTGGACGTTAGTCAAGCATTTGACCGAGTCTGGCACACTGGGATCTTATTTAAAATTAAACAAATTCTTCCATCTTACTTTAGTATACTTAAATCATATCTCAGTGACCGAAAATTTCAAATAAAAGTAGGCAATGATAAATCAGAATTCCACCCAACAAGAGCAGGTGTACCGCAGGGCAGTGTTCTCGGTCCGCTGTTGTATATTATCTATACATCGGACATACCAACCTCCAGAAATACAACACTTAGAACATTTGCCGATGACACCGCCATACTACCACGAGATCATTTGAATTTATAATTAAAGTTGGCTGTGATTTTTAAATTAGATTGGCAACACTAACTGTTCACTTCACAGTTTGATTTGAATTGTCAAAGTGACGCTCCAAAATGTTTAATCTAGAACATAAAATTGCATAACCTCTAACTTACACAGCGAGTCAATTGGCAGGATCGCCAAACGTATAAAAAAATTCCCGCCTACTTTAATTTTAAATTTAAATGATCTCACGGTATCAATAAACGAAAACCCCGATAGCTCAGTCTCAGACCTACAAGAACATCTTAACTCACTACACAACTGGTTTGAAAAGTGGAGAATGAAAATAAATGAACATAAATCAGGTCACATTACTTTCACACGTCGTAAATCCCCAACTAGTGACCTATACATTAATAACGAACTAATACCCAAAACAACCGAAGTAAAATATCTAGGAATGAATATGGACAGCAAATTAACTTGGAAAGATCACATCCTAAAGAAAAGAAAACAAATAGACTTAGTAGCCAAATAATTACACTGGTTAATCGGAAGATAAAAATTGGCTATAGAAAACAAAATTCTAATCTATAAAACGGTTATTATCCCCATTTGAACTTATGGGGATGCTCCAGTAAATCTAATATCAATATAGTCCAAAGATGCCAATCAAAAATCCTGAGATCAATTGCAAATGCACCATGGTTTGTTACCAACGCAAAACACTACATACTGACCTCAAAATAAATTTTGTACAGGACATCATCCAACATAAAAGTACTACTCATCACTCAAGACGTGAAACACACAACAACCCCTTACTTGAACCGCTGTTAACTAGAGAAGACAACAGAAGACAAAAGACACTGGCCAATGGACTAACTCTAAAGTACTTGTGATTTCGTCAATGGATGAAATCTCATCATGCCACCCTACTACTAATAACATACTATTAGCTTATAGAATATGTATTCTGATTGCTGATTAAAGTAAATAAATAAAAAAAATATTTTTAAAATTAACCAATATTAAAATGTTACAAAGTGAAGATTAAAAATATATATGTATACTGTTAAATATCTACGCCCAACTTACATCGTGTTATGTTTGTAGAGAATGATAAATAGTTGAACTTAATAATTATTGCACAGACAGTATTTGTAAACATTATACGTTAGTATAACGTTTTTCATATTTTAACATAACCTTACATCGAATAATCGACACATAATACAGTGTTGCCAGATCTTCCGATTTTCGGTTAATTTCAAGCAAAATTTACCGATTTAGGCTTCAATTCTGCACTTTTTTTTATAATTAGGTATTTTTTTGTAATAAATATCGCAGCCATCATTTTTTTTTCTTACCTAGGTATATCTGTACTATAAAACTTTTAAATAAAAGTGAGAAATAATAAAATATACACAGGCTAATAATTGTTTGGTTTTTTGTTGTTTTAATTAACATAATATTATATGTAAGTATATAGCTAAATAAACTGAATACCAACAATTAAAAGAAATACACTCGCATTTTTGATGATGAATTAATTAACTTATTCAAGTTAAAATAATAAAAGTTCCTGAAGAAACTTATAAGTTTTTTAAATGTATGCACGATATTTATAGAAGGTTTAGCACAATCATTTTTTCCACATTCTTCAATTTGCCTTCAGTAATTAATTTAGAGGTTCTACAAAATTTATTGTTCTTAAAGAATGATTCAAGTGATTAAAAAACCGGTGATAAAGATTCTAATCACAACGTGTAAAAAAAAGAAAAGAAACTATGGGCAAACCTATAAACAAGATTTAAAAATTTTACCAGAAATGAAAGAGAAAATATTAGTTCTCTTGAAAAGTTAAGTGAAATGACTATATAGAAGGTTTTGAATCTAGAAGATTCATGTAATCTTTTTATAAACAAATCAATTTTCACTGTTTAGTGATGAGTCTACAGATCAAACCACAACAAAACAACATCTGGCCTTAGTAGTAAGATATTTTAAAAACAATAAAATTAGGGACAATTTTATAAGTTTAATTGAAATTTCTGCAACTGATGCTACCACTTTGTATAATTCCATTCAAGATTTATTTGAAATTAATCTTCTGCTTCTGCACGTGCTGTGCTCTAGTGCAGAGCATTGTATTTATTGAAAATAATTTATGTTTTTACCTATAGACCCAGCTGTTGTTAAATAGGGGGGCCATTTCATCTATTTTGGACGTTGCCGTTTTGTACCCTAATGTAGTAAGATCTAATAGTCTTCAACCATTAAATAATTAATGGAGTTTATTACGAAACACGGAGATTAATCAAGTTATTTTCTGATGACGTTCTGTTATTTTGGTTCAAGATAGCAAAATTAAAAAAATGCATAGATACTTAATTTTAGTATCTAGAAACCGATACCGCTATTTCCTAATATATGTATCTAGATAACGGTATTAGATACTTCACCTAATTACTCTCGATAGATACCCATAAGATACTTTTCCAGAAATAAAAATCGATATATTATAGAACACAAAAACTATCATTATAACGAGCATCAAAACCTTATTTGATGTCTCGGTACAATCAGTATTTATTAATTTAATATTTTTGAAATTACAATCATAGCTGTTAACATTTACAGGAGTAGTAACATTTCAAATGATATGTCACTAAGTTTATTTCTTCTAGGGTTCATTATCTGACGGCCAGTTTCTTTGATTTTCTAAATTTTTGTTAAGATCTCTACTGGATTTGGTGGAGACAAGTGCATTTCCAACCAGGAAATGTTAGAGCTTCTACCTCATGAGTGTTGGGCAAGACAGTTAGGTTCAACAGACCTCTAGTTTGCTTCTCCAATTACTCTCTTGAGGTGGTATTTTGTTGATTTCACACCCGCTTCTTACAATCCTCCAAAGTCAGGAGCTGTAGGTGGAATTAAAGTGCCACTTTATTATATTTGCACATATTTGCTCGCACACACAAACGTCATTCCATTGTCACTGTACATATGTGCACAGTGACCCCTACTGGATTAGAATCTTTGAAATTCAGCAAGAAACCAATCGGTAGTTAGGTCGCTTACTGGCTCCAGAGAATAGCCTTTGTAGCAAAACATATAAATATGGCAATACAATCTTTTGCATAACTTGGAGCCTCTTCCTTTAGTGGTTTTTATTTTGATTGAGCCGGTATAATCCACTCCAGTGTGCTCAAAGGGTGGTGAAGATATCACTCTAAGAGCTGGTAAATCTCCCATTATTTTATTTGCTGTGTGCACCTTGTACCTTATACATATTCTACATTGTTAATAGTGGACCGTACTGCTCACTTTCCATTAACCAGTACTTTCTTTTTATATAGGCTAAAATGGCTTGATTGCTAACATGAAGAGTGTTGTGATGAGCATCACGCATAATGAGTAGTGATAAATAGCTAGAATGTGGTAGAATTAGTGGATGTTTTTGGTCGTACATCAGAGATGAGCACTAGAGTCTTCCTCCAACTCGAACAATGCCATTGTTGTCTTGGAATGGATTTAGAAGTTGGCTGGTTTCTTCTTTAGGTTGTTGATGTCTGCTCTAAAGTGTATGTTTTGGATAATTTTTATTGCGAGCAGTAGTGTTGAATCCATTTCTTGAACTGAAAGATATCAAAGTTGTTTTGGGTGATTTCTTGCATTGTTGATATATTATCTGCTGCAGTATGACAGGATATCGATCAATCTACTTAAGGATGGAAATCTCTGTATTAGAGGATTTTCTTCTTTCTGCATTACTCTTGGCAGCAAAGCTTCAGTTCTTCTTGTCAATTGTCGAATAGGATTTTATTAACTTTTCTGCTATCTGGTTGGCTACAAACGTCTTACATCTTGATGAATCTCCTCTTAACCAATGTATCACTATTTTAGAGTCGGTTCAAGCGTAGTTAGGAATGTTTGAGATTTCCAGAGCAGCTGTTGTCCTTTTTATTATTTGGCAAGAAGCACAGCTGCACAGAGCTCTAATCTTGGTAATGTTGTTTTTGATCTTGCTGGAACAACCTTTGATTTCACTATTAGCAAAACTGGTTTCTTCTGAGGTATTGGTTGTTGTTGCGTAGATTACTGATCCATAGGTCTTTTCTGAAGTGTCGCAGAATGCATGTATTATGGTGCATTGAATCTTAATGTCTTCTACTGCCTTCAAGTAAAGGTAATCTATTGGTGTTTGATATCTTCCGATACAGATTGATCTCATTCAAGCTCTTAGTTCAGTAGCCATAGTTCTTCTATTAGAAGTTTTTCTTTGACAATGATGGGTGCTAGCCATCTTAATGGATCAAATAGTTTAGCGACTTCTTAAAGTATATTCCATTTTGTGATTTTAAGATGATTTACAGTGTTCACCTCAAAACGAAACGTATCATCAAATAGTACCCAATGTACTCTCAAAGATTTGTTTATGCCATCTTTAGTTATTTCTATAGCAGACTGATCTTTTGATTCTTCAGAAAGGTTTTGTCAGACTTCTGAATTATTACTGCACCATTTGCGGAGATTGAATCCTCCAGATTTCAACAATGTGATCAGTTGTTGCTGGAACTGTATGGCTTCTTTAGGAGAGTTGATCCTAGAAGGTAAGTCCTCCACATTGAAGTCTTTGAGAACGATATAGGACGCTTTTGGGAATTCTTCAATATTATCGATGGTCAGTTGTGAACTGTTGTACTACTAGGTATGGAGCAGCGGTTCCATAAGTGACGGTGGTTAGACTGCATTCTTGAATGGGCTGGATTTATTCAATTTCCATAAAATTCGGTCAAACTGTTGATCTCTGGAGATTTGAATCTGGGGATTCATTTTCTCAATATCAGCACTAAAGATTAATGAGCATTTTATTTTAATACAAAATAGTTTACATGTTGATCAACAATTTGTTTGTGGGCATTAGCCCGTATAGCTGGTATACTAACACTGATGTAGTGTTAAAAAATTCACAATAGTTTGCATATAAACTAGTTGAAGTATGAAGAACACGATTCTGAAGTCAAAATTTTCCATAAAGATGTTTTCGGAGTGCCTCCTAGTCCTGTAACTTCAGCTCCGATTTTGTACTGGCTTCCCCAGCAGTTGAGCTAATAATTTTGTTATTAGTGATGTTTGTGATCCTGAATCTATTAGCATTTTTAAGTACTCTGTTGATCCTGTTACTGTTGTGGCATGAATCAGAGCTGTAGCTAACAAGGTGATACGTTGTTGAATACTTCCAACGTTACTGATGATGATAGGTGGTTGTTCTTGTGACGCAGTTTCTCTTATGTGAGGTAGCTTTTATAGTTGCAGATTGTTTTGAAGTGGAATGAATACTTACTCTCGTTGTGTAAGAGTAAGAGTGTGGCTGCCTACAGATTTAACAGCACATCTTACCATATCTCTGATCGAACTAAATGCTTCATGCAATTGTAACAGAGATGCTCGTCTTTTATTAATTGGATTCTATCAGATGTTGCTTTAGATTTTCAACAGTAGCGAAGCTAATACACTGTAGGCGGCAGCATGAATAAGCTATATTGTTGTCCGGTTTTTTAAGATGTTGAGATGTTTCTTCTGGTCATTGAAATCACAACTGACCAGCTTATTTATTTACTTATCAACAAATATAACAGAAAAATGTACAAAATGCAACATACTAGTATTACAATATTCAGCCGCCTAAGGTAAAATAAACTTGAAAAAGAGGGAAATTCTCGAAACATCGATTTAATTATAAGAAAATAAGATAATTCTGTGTTTTCTTAATTTTGTTTGTTCTCACATGGCGTTATATGCCATTAAGAGATAAGATATGATTTATTTAAAATCTTAAGTTAAAATAAATACATTTAGTTTTTTTTTGCTAATTATTCGATATACAGACCCCTATGTTGCTATCTTTATTAGTAAAGATTCTTCATTATTTATTATACTATTATAGTATTATTTATATTTCCTTTAATTTTTTACAGTAAGTTTATTTTGTTTGTTTTTCTATCGTACACCATATCACCTTTAATAACTGTTGCCATAATCTGTATAAGAATTTAATTTTTAAGTTACTAACAAAATATTTCTGTGTTTTATACAGCTCTGTAAATGGGACAACCTGTTGAGCTGAATAAACTATTATTATTATTAATTACAGCGCTTGTTAGCGCATCTTAGAGAGCATATCAAGAAATGACAGAACCTAAATAAATGTAATATGGGCAAAGTAAACTCTCAGTTGCTGGATTATATTACACCTAAAGAAGACCAGCCAATAACTTACAGTGCTATTGAGAATTTTAACAATAAACTATCCAAAATGATCAAAACCTATAGCCCTCTAGTGCCCGTCACCCATTATTAGTACCCTTACTATGACAAGAATAACTTTGACGATGTTAGTACCTGGTATGACACCTACCTTCAAGACAAAGCTAATGAACAAGAAAGAAACATTGATGAAGAACGTTACTTTGAAATTATAGAAAATCATAAGTCCAATGTTCCGGGTGAAGACAACATAACATGGAAAATAATCAAACAGTTAGATTACAATATCCACACGTATATAGTTAAGCTATTTGAATTCAGTTTAACCAAAATATATTTCAACCATTTCCAAAATATTTCCAAACATTTGAAAAAAAAGGACAAGTAATAGTTATTCCGAAGCCCAACACAGACCACACTAAGGTAGCTAATTATCGTCCTTTTACCCTACTACCATGCTTGGGTAAGATCCTACAAAAAATTGTTAAAGAAAAACTAGTGGAAAATCACATTCCTCTTCACCAGTTTGGTTTTCGAAATAAACGTTCCACCATTCATCCTCTCACAATTTTGGCCTCAAACTCCAAACAGCAAAATTTAATGGATTAACCATAGCAGCATTATTTCTGAACATTATCAAAGCCTTTGATACTGTTTGGTATAAAGGGCACCTACTCAAGATGTAACACCTGGGTGTAAATGACAACCTATTGTACTTTGTAAGGAACTATCTAAATCAGAGAAAACTAACTGTTAAAATAATTGACTATATTTCAAAAAACTTCATAGTAAAACAAGATGTTTCCCAAGGCTGTCCTCTCTCGCCTCTGCTCTATAACCTATATTGCAATGACCTTCAAACAGCAGAACAACAAGTAATAACCTAACCTAAAAGAAGTTATAGTTTTCAATATGCAGACGACACAGACTTTATAGTGCATGAGATATCCCTGCAAAAAAACATTGATAGCCTACAAGATCTAAGTGATAATTCACAAGCCTGCTTAAGCAAATGGAGACTACAGGTAAATCTGCAATAATGCAATCTTATTATTTTCTATAAAAATCCACAAAACTTTACGATAACTATCCAAAATCATCTTTTGCATCCCAAACCATCAGTTCAATACTTGGGAATGGTAATTGATAATAAGTTGAATTTAATTAATAAAAAGCATGCAAATATTGTTAAAAAAAGGATTGAAGGAAGGGCTGAACACTTCAACAAGCTAACTTACAAAAGTCGTAGGATTAACAAGAAAACAACTGCCATCATCTATAAATTCAATTGCAGACCATTGCTGGATTATGCACATCCGCTTTATCTTACCTGTGGAACTTCCACACTTAATACCCTTCAAGTATCTGAGACGTCATCCCTTCGATCAATTTCCAGACTGTCACTCCAATATCTTTCTCCATAATCCCCCAAATATTCAACCAAACCCTTAAAATTAATACCATAAAAAAAGATTGAAATAGCTCAGTACAAAATTTGTCAAAAGGGAAGACAAACAGCATTTCTTAGAACCACTACTTTTGCAGAGAGGTAAAGATATTAGAAAACCTACAAATATCAAAATTCAATAGTTTTTTCTTACAACCTAAAATTTAAATTATCTGGTTAACTAAGAATCTACAATTTTTTGTAACCCAATTAACTGACTGAAGAATTTCGGTCGATGGTCCTTTCACATTAGTCAATAAAGAACTCTTGTTATTACGAAATCAAATAACAAAATCCAAAGTTTCTGCATTAATGTGGCGTTGCTTTCTGTGGTAGATACAGATGCGGTCGGTGCATAGGAAAACACAGCGCTGCGGCAATGCAGCATATATCATTATCATGCTAGTGACACACATTAAAGCCACATTGTGACATATAGCAGCACCTCTGAGTTTTCATATGCAGTGACTGTACCTGGATATAAAACAAAAAGAACTGACATTTTCCGTTGTGATATCCGTCTTTCACAATTGTTATTGCAAACAGTTCCAGAACCATTAACGCAACTGATAGCTCTTGAAGATCATGGAGGATTAGTATATCCTAACCCATCTTTTGTATCATTGATTAAAAGAATTGCAGAAATTACTCCAGAAATGGTACCTTTCCTAAGAACAGATATGATACCAACAATTATCTCATTTACACATCCCTATTTACAAAATAATCCCATAATTCACTGCCCAGATCATAAATTAACAATATGCAATTAATTATTTAACGCCACAGTTTTGACAAATATATTTGTGTAGAAAAACCAGACACATTAAAAAGAAAAGATGTTCGTAATAAACTTGTAAGTAAAAAATTTTTATAGTTGCAAAAATAAAACACTTAAAAAATATATATATTATTTTATTTATTTATTAAAACTCATTTGAGTGGTACCTTTCTATACCATCTAACTACTACTAAAGTTGATTTGTATGTGTGTGAGTGTGTCCGAGCCCCATTCTTGCTTTCTATAAGGGCTGGAGAGATGGGCTTGGGCTCATTCGACGCGTAATTTGTCGAGGATAATGCACGACCGCGAATTAAAATTTTTTAAATTAGGTCATGTTTTAAAAAATCGATAAATGCTGATTCTATCGTACTATTTAGTGCTATTTGGTACTAATATGTGCTCTATCGATAGAGAATCGATTGGAGATTTATGTAGGTCATGTAAATACTGACCTACTTTAAAAAAAATCGATAAATGCTATTTCTATCATACCTAAGTGCTTAGGCCCGTAGGGCCGATTATCCTAGTTTTTTACTATAACAATTACAACATGAGTCAAAAGATGATTTTTAGGTTAAATTATTCATATTATAATATGAATAATCTAACTTAAAAATCATTTTTTGACATTTTAAATGTCAAGGCAATTATTTTCAGGTAATCACATTTGATGGTGCCACACAGTGGGCAATTTGGCAATTGGCATTTTAGCCAAAAACTTTTTTTTAAGTGGGAATGGAGTATATGTACAGTATTAATGTAGTCTATGTACAGTATTAATGAAGTCAGCAATGATACCTTAGAGCCCTTTCAAACGGAAATATGGTGGTGCCACTTGAAAAACCAAGCCAACAACTGCTATCATATCGAAACAATTATTATATCGATATATTCACATCAATTAGATCCTTTTGATATATTGTTATATCAATGTATTAATTCAATATATCAAACGGAAGGTACTATACGAAATGTAACTTAGTTACATTAACCAGTCGCAGCCAGAGCATACAAAAACCTGGGGCTGTCGCAATGCAACACATGTTGCTATGTTGCTTTAATATGTGCGTATGAGCATGATGATATACATTCCATTGCCTCAGCCCCAGATTTGATGTATGCGCTGACCATGGCATTGGCATTCACCACTACTAAAACGGATGCTTGTTTATGCTTCCATCTTTCCAATTCATTTAACATTGGGCAAGGAAAATACTGGTAAAAAAGCAGATTCAGAAGGGCAATGTTATGTAAATAACCTCTCTGTGTGATGAGTTGTGGAGAAAACTGATTTGTTGATTAAATAACAATAACAAATAGTAATCGTAAAGAAAAAGAAGTGCTAATGGCAAAAGAAGTTCCTTACAACCTTGGTTGAAAATTACAATCAATATAAATTATTAAATGCCATACTATTATGAAGATCGAATAGTTTGAAAATCGGTCAAGTCGTTCATGCGCGTTCAAGAATTACTCGAAAATTCGTAAAACCGATTATTATTTATTTTCAATAAACTTTCAAACTTCCAATATAAACAACAAGGATTTATAAACATTAGTATATGCATAATAAAAACATTAATTATTAATAATGTAAAAAATTAGATGCTGGGAAGATTTTTGTAAACAAAATGGAGAACAACTTTAAAATAACCAGCTCTTCTATAGTTCATAAAACGCATAATATGATAAATATGTATAACATTAACAATAACATATCACCTTCTAGTACTACATCACAAAAGCTCTGGTAAGTCAGACACACAGCTTAAATATAAGTAAGTGAAAAGAATGTTAAATACCTTAATCATGAATATCATTCAGCAACTGTAGTCGTAAGGAATTGGTTCCACCCCACTAACGAATTCCTTCCTCAATTTACCATAAATAAATCTCCTTTGCTTGTTTATATATATCGGAGCCGCTTCTCTATCCCTTGCATGTTTCATGACTAACATTGAATAACAGAGCATGTATATTCTGTAATAAAATGATCATATAGAAAAAAAAACACAAAATCGGATAAGTTGTTTCATACAAAAAGTGTAAGATCAAACTTCTCCTAATTCATACCGCACACTGTAAAAAATGAGGTAAAATTACCTTGGGAAAGAGGTAACTTTTCGCTATTATTTGCGGTATTTTTACCCTAAAATTAATTTTACCTATACATTTAGTAGTTTTACTATTTGTGGTAAAATGCCCTGTAATTATGTAAAATTATACAAATATAAGTAATTCTACTACATTGAACTGGTTAAAATCACTATCCATAATATAAATTTACATAACTCAGACAATTTTTTCCTTACAAATGTATAATTGCTCAATAACTTAATTCATTTTTAGTGTAATATTAAAGATAAGATGAACTTGAACAAGAATAGTGTAATTTTACCCTTAATATGTTTTTAACCGTTGAGATGCTATTTCGCTGATCGCACTTGTTTGTGACCTTCGTTTCGTGAAAGAATTCAGGAATCCATTATGAACAGTCCAAATAGGCTTTTTGGGGAATGGTCGGAATGGTGTGTACCATTCTTTTATGATTTCGGCGAGGCGTACTCTATCGATACCGAACGAAGTGTTCATTGCTCATTAATATTTTGTTTTTCGTTGTAGTGTAGTGCGGATTTATTAAAGGCAAATATTTACACGTATGACCGAAGATGGGAAGAATTTTATTTTATAGTAGAAGTTAAAAAATAATAATCGGTAAGTACCTATATGTTAAAATTACAAATTTAAACCAATAAAATAAAAATATTTAATTTAATGTTTTTCTAGGATGAATCAAAAATTGAAGAATTCGAAATAAACTAGCATAACTGTAATTGAGAAAGGTACTTGTGTATAATTGTTTATATAATTTATAATTTTTTAATTTTCTAGGTGGAATCGAAACTTTATCTGAATGTCTTTGAGAGACCAAATATTTCCGAAAGCCCCTGAAAAGAAGTTCTGTTAATGTCTTATATTTTATATAAGTACATACGTTCAATAAAAATTACTTTGATTTTATTTTGTTTCATACAATTCCCAGAGGAACGATTGAATTTGCAAGTACTTTCGCAAGTCATCGTTACATTCATAGAAGTATTTTCACATTTGTATTTTAACCCTGAAAAGTACTATTGCCATGAAATATTAACTTTGTCATGTAACTTTACACAGGTGTTTTAATGTTAAAATGTAAAATTACATTGAGATTGTAAGTTTAATCTGTAAATTTACTTAAAAAGGAAACATTACAATGCAAACTTAACCTAATGTTGAAATTTTTCACTTCCTATGAAAATTACACTTTGAAGTAAATTTACCCCAAAAAATGGAGGTAACATAGTTGCCTCCATTTTTTAGGGTATAATTCACCGGTAATTTTTTAGAGTGCACACCAATCTGTATGCTTTTACAAAAATTGAATTGGGTTATTCCAGTTAACTATTTCTGACATTGTTATTGACATTAAAAAGAAAAGGGCAGAATTGTGATCCATCTGATCTGGTTAAATATTACATCTACTTTTTCCATGCAACAACTAACTACACATAGTACATGGATTGAATTTGCACGAACACGCTTTACCTTGGACGTGTTATTACCAATAGTGTAAGCCTTTTTAGTTTTTACAGCTCCTGCCTGATACAGTAAAGTTTGCCATTACTTAACTTTTTCTACATTGATGGGATTTCTAACAACGCTAATATGTAATTGGTAACGGTTATTCTTTTATTATCACAATGTTTGTTGAGTTTATTCCATGCAATGACATTAATTTTGTTCCCTTGTTTAAATTATCTCAATAAATCTCAAACTACACCCTTTAATGACTGTTTCAAATACAATAAAGTTTGAACATTTGATAACTACGATAAATGACAAAAAGACATCTCGAAATTCTTGCAAGCACATAAATCTTTCCATCAAATGAAGGCTTATAAATTACATTTGAATGTTTTTGCATAAAGGTGCAATTTCCCCTTGTAGAACTTGGAAATGATAGACTTGATGATGATGATGACCTACCCTTGACCCTGAAGATTTATCTGCATATCACTACAATTGATTGTTTAATCGATTTCGCCTGGAATTGAATTGAAACAATGGTAAATAGGTTCGATTTTTAATAAACCGTTTTCTCAATTATTAATATCATGTTCAGATAAATCCCCAGAACTTGTTTTCGTTTCTAGAAATTTGCCAAATAACGTTAATTATAATTGTTCATACTAGCTTTTTTTTACTAATTGGTTCAAATCAAGTTCTCCCACATTACTAAAAAATGTTAGGCAATAATGTTTACAAAAATAAATTCTTTGGGAAACTTACTTGTAGTGAGAGTGAAAAGAACACTCCGCTTATTGTGCTCGACGGAGAACGCCTCTAACATCCTGTGTAGACCTTGGCATTAGTTGATCACAGGTGAATCCCCTGTTAACTTATGCTATAATTCCAATTTTTCTTAAATTGCCGTCGATTGAAACAATTATTTATCAGTCTTCCAAAGACCAATGATGAGTGGATTGAATAAAACACCCTCGAGTTGCTTTATATACTATTATTAACTACTTTTACTGCTTAAATGTTTAACATGCGACGACTGTACAACCGATAAAGCACCTTATACGGCTAACATACAACTAACTAGGACTAGCACAGTGTTGCCAGATGAATTTATTTTATATCCCTAGACTTTTGTCTAAAAATTCCCTAGATCATACGCATTACACATGTGTATATAGTGTTGCCGGCAAAAAAAAGACAAATTTATTTAAATAATTTTATTTAATACTACTACTGAAAATAAACATTTAAAAAACAAAAATAAAACGTATAAATGTATACATATACAAAACAATAAATCTTAAATACTACTACTGAAAATAAAAATGTAAAAAACAAAAATAAAACATATATAAATGTATACATATACAAAACAATAAATCTTAAATAAATAAAAATAAACAATAATTATGAAATTATCCTCCTTTTTTGTAGATTCTAGAATCAAATTGGTTTAACAATTCGTTATTTATTTCAAAGTCATAGCAATTACCAGTTTTCATTAGAACTTTAGTATGCATAATCCCCGTTAAAGTCTCTGTCGATAATTTATTTCGAATTTTTGTTTTATTTAAGTTTATTTGCGAAAATACACGTTCCACAGTTGCACTTGAATGTGGTAAGCTAAAGAGATTAAATACAAATCGTGATAGTGTTGGGCATAAGAGCGACTCATCACCCAATTTTAATTTGGAAATTTTTACCCAAAATTCCTCTATATATAAATTTTCAAAGCCGGTTAAGTCGATATTCCGTAAACTTCTCCATTCTCTGTCAATGTCATTTAATTCATTGTTTGGTACCAGTGATGGAAAAAGTACAGCTAACGGTGCGATTGACATTTTTTTTTTGATAAAACTTCGCTTGGTGAAATTATACCCAACTCTTTTAAAATGACAACAGATTTATTTTTAAAGTCAAATCTCTTATATATTTGTTGGCAACTTTCAATAAGAAAATTTAAACAGTTTTTCCTAAAATTCAACAACTCTTCATCAGTCAGCCCATGTGATTTGTTTTTAATAGTGGCGGTTACGAAAGCTCCCAAATACATATCCTCGATTTCCACAAACTGACGAGGATTTTTATATTCTATATTTTCCATGCTAGTTTTATCTAAATGAGCTCGTTTTATAAAACATTCTAAAATTGTTCGTAAAACATTTTCAACATTTTTATATAAAGTATGAATTTTTATATGTTCAGATTGCATTTCAATATTTAAGTTGGCAAAAAATGGTAAAATGAAATCCAAGAAATGTAAGTATAATTTAACTGATGGATTCCTAAGACCATCTAAAATATTTTGTGCAGATATAGTTTTTTCTGTTAAATGAGCGTTTGTAAAATATAATGTTAGGGCATTATATTGTTCTAATAACCTTTTAACAACGGGCAATAATGATAACCACCTAGTTTGTGCTGGTTGCAAAATTTTGTGTGGTTTAACTAAAACAAATTCTTGAAATTCCGTGAATTCAGTTTGCCTCTTATAGCTGTATTGTAAATATGTATGAATATCTCTCGTGAGTTTTTCTATACTTTCCGGTAATTTTTCACAAGCATAATTGGCACAAAGACTAAACGAGTGACAAATACACTTCATAATAAATAAGTTAGGAATGTCTTGATTTAATTTTGTGGATAGAGAATTATGTATTCCCATCATTGCACTAGCTCCATCAGAAGCAAATCCTAATAAGTTTTTTTTGTAATCAATGTTGTGCTTTTCAAAATATTTAACAATTGTTGTATAAAGTGCTTCTGCAGTGCCACTAGGGACTGGTAACAAACCTAAAAACAAATCATTTATTTTATAGTTGTCAAATACTCTTGCTACCAAAGCTAAATGTTTAATTGTGCTTTTATCAGTTGATTCATCAACAATTAACGAAAATTTGTTAGTTTGCAACAATTTTATTGTCTTCTGAAAACTATAAGAACCTAATAAATTGTTAACAACTGCAGTGGCTTTTGTTCGATTATTAGTAAATTGTTTTGCGACATCGGGGTCTGCGAATGAAGTTCTAATAATTTCTGATAAATGATCTAATGCATTAAAAGAAATGTTATGTTCTACGGCCCAGGCAGTAATTCTAATTTCAGCAGTTTTAATTTTTTTTTCCAAACTAATATTTTTTGAAAATGAGGGCATTTCAGTTAACGTTTGCTGCGTACGAACAGATTTTACAAATTTGGTATGCAATTTTCCCTGCTAATGTTTTATAATTTCTGATTTACCGCAGACAAAGTCTTTATCGCAACACTTACAGTGAGCAAAAGTTGGTCCTTTCTTGCTACTTTGGAGCCATCCTTTGAATTGATCCTCCTTCTCCCACTGGATATTATATTTCTGGGTGTAGGTTTTCTTCGAACGTTTTCTTTTTTTTTTCAATTCGCAGACCCTCTTGTGAATCGGAGACCGATGATGATGATGAAACTTCTTTAGAGGTCCCAGCTTTGTCCATTTTGATTTCTTTTGAAAAAAAAATAAAATTAATTAATACATGTTACTTTAAAAAAAAATTTTTAGTTATTTTATCATAAAAAATATTTACTTACCTAATCTGGGAAATCACTCTATTAATTACATAAGAAATAACTTCACTTTGAAAAAAATCTGAATGTTAATTTAACATTAACTTCTTTCACTTTAGGTAGCAAATGAGAAAGTGGGGAAAAATCGCTCCAGGCCCTATTTATAACCTCGGGTGATGTATTTTTTTCGGGGAATAACTTACCTTCAAAGAAGTAATGAAATTCAAAACTCTGAAAAATCCCCGAAAGTTAGACGGAAAAAGAACGGAAAGAACACTACTTTATTCACATTTCCAATGATCACTCTTAAAACTACCACTCACAAGATGTCAGCACAATCCACAACTAAAGATTTCTTGTATAGTGACAAGTAAGCTCAGATATACTGCGTTTGAAATGAAAGAATTAAGTTTTTAAAAATTATTTTTTGTTATTTAGTAATACATATTTATATAAATCTGGAAAAAGTCCAATTTCCCTAGATTTTGTACTTTTAATAGAAAAATTCCCTATTTCCCTAGACAACCATAAATCTCCCTAGATCTAGGGAAAATTCCCTAGGTCTGGCAACACTGGACTAGCACACGACGACACGAGCACGCACTATCGTCTACATCTACATCAGCGTTGCCACTTGGACGAAAACAGAAATTGTACAGGGGCATTTAAAATTATAGTACACTTACCAAAAATTATAGTACTCTTTCCAACTGTTCGGAATGACTAACGTAAACGAACTAAAAAGTTAAAACAAAATTTAATAGCATTTGATAACTAATAAAGAGCAATTTTTCCCATGTTACTATGCTTACTGATTTATTTTGAGAATTTTTATGTAGTCAAAACTTTAAAACATTACTTTTATTAAAAGACGAGTACGAACGTGAAACTTGTAACAGCAGTTTCAGTCTCGGCACCTGCTGAATCATGAAAATATTTAATTACCGCTAAATTATTTATATCTTTTTTTATTCAAGTTCCTAGAAGAATTGTGTTGTTTGTTATTATTATTATCATTATTATCAACGATAAAAGGATATTTAAAAGATTTTTATTATGAAGAAGCTTTTCATTTGTTTTTGCATGATGTTATTATGTGTAATTTAACGGTAGTATTCTTTTGCTCTTTAGGCGTTTACGAAAATTGGATTGTACGGTATCTACCGCATTCCCAGCGATGAACAGCTGATACATAAGGTAGGTGGAACCGGTATATGCATTTCCGAACGTTTACGGTGCGTTTTTAATAACAACATAACCTACAAAACCATAGTTGTGTTTATTAAAATGTTTTTCGACAGTGTTTAAGTTTTCTTGTATACCACAGACAAAACATATCCCTGACACGTTATTCATATTCACTGTGGAGAATGAAAGGGTACATAAAAAACCACACACACCTATGAAACAACTTGAATTGTAGGTTATGTTTACTGGTAAATTTCCATTTGCCGACTATAAACATCGATCCACGAATCATGGATCCGGTAGATAAAACGAGTAGGTATATACCGGCTAATTTCCGAACGCCGGTAGAGCACCATGATACAATTTCTGAACGCTTTTGGTACATCGGTATATATCCGATACAATTTTCGTAAACGCCTATTGATTGATCGGATTGCTAACATAGGCGCCCGCAGAAATTTGTCCATTTATATTTATATACTATAAATAGTACCGTGATATCAAAAATTATCTTGGTCAAGGGTGGTTATGGAATTGGAATATAAAACAGTTGTCTTAGTTTGACTTAATAATAATGATAATTGACTAATAAAGATGCAAAAACTTAAACTAAGACAACCGTTTTATATTCCATAACCACCCTTGACCAAGATAATTTTTGATATCACGATATATAAATATAAATATATAAAGTATTCCTAGAATGAACGGCATACTAGGGGTGGGCAAACTTAGAATAAACGACATGTTAGAAAAGGGGGGGCTAGCCCAGAAAAAGCATATTATACAAAATTTTCAATAAAATTCAAATTGTTCAACTTCCAGGGGGGCAAGTGCAAGGGCCCTTCTGGGCGCCTATGATTGCTAATGTTTTAGCACATCTCGTTCTTTTGAATACCGATTAACCCCCCACCTATTCGTGAGATAATTTTAGCAAGATTGGTAATCTCCTTACTCCTTTAAATCGTAGAAATTCTGTGACGAAACTTGTAACTATTGCCAATGTTCTTTTGTGACAAAGCATTCTCAAATCATGCTAAAATTTTTATGATTGTTTGGATTTAATCACAATATGCAAAAGAATACGTCTAATATTAGATGTATAGAAAAAATGTAGTACATTTGGCGTACTATTTACATTTTAAAAGTACATAGTACCGGTAGTTATAATTATAGTATGAATACTATAATTATAGTACGGTTGGCAACGCTGGGTCTACATGCAGGGTTAAGTGCGCCGATCAAATTGCAGAAGATCAGAATCCAATAAGAGGATGACTAATAGCCCGCTAAATTTAAATCCGTGTGGGGTACCTAAAGCCTGATTTTAGTATTGAATACTTGGAAACTGTTTACCCAGTTCACGCATTAATACAAATCTATTGCACTTTGAACCTACAACATTGATGTAGTTATAAAGTTGTAACGTTTTTCGCCCTTTTTAATATGATTGTAATGTCAACGCAAATATTTTATACAATAACTCTGGGGCGAAAGTTAAGGGATAATCTAACTCCTTATTATATTAAGTATTATAAAGAAATGAAAGTACTAATAAAGGAGTTTTTTATGATGTATTAATCTGATAAATAAATCATTACATTATTACATCTGATCTGATCATGTATGTTAAAAGTAATTAACAATATGGAAATCAGCACAAAGATAATGCACATGAATAGCTATAATTTTCCGGAGAGATATAAGAGATACATTGAATTGATAAGTGGCAAAACAATATAATTTCAAAATTGTCATTTTGAGACAACAAAACTTTCTACTTCTGAATCAATTTATCTTACCAGCATTTTGGTACTACATTATAAGGTTGTGAGATACCTATTCATTTGACGTGTATTGGATAATGGGTTAAAAGAGGCAATAATATTATAAACAAATAATTAGTATGAAGTTAGTTTAGTAGGAGTTGTCCAATTGTAATTTTAAACAGCCAAATGCCTTTATTTGAAAAACAGTTACGAGAAATATTATGTTTAAGATAATATTCATTTACAAAAACGACTCGTTTCAATGCAACCAGGATTTAAGAATAACTGATGCAGAGTTAAATCTTAGGTTAATAAAGAACACCGTTATAGTTTACCGTAGATTTTGTGTTTCCATTGCAGCCAAATTAAACAGGGGAGAAAACGTTGTAAATTTATAGATGATACATCACTGTAGGTAATTCAGAATACAATAAATTAGTAAAAGCATGATCGAGTAAACTGTTTCTAATAAATAATATACAACAAAATAGGTACTACACACGGATTTGAATTTGCGTGGTTTAACACTAGTATCTTATTGGATACTGATTTCCCAGTAAGCAGTGTGCCGTCTTATTTACGTGATTTTTTAGACATGTTTGGTCGCTGATGACAAATGACCAATTATAACGTTAATATGTCGTCATATCAGTATGACGAATGTAGAGTTATTACGTCTCAATGCCGTCAACAAATTTCCTTAAAACATGTAAGTAAGACCCGTTTTACAAATACGAGAATTGTGGAAATTTGAACCAAAATTTTTCTGGAAGTTCTTACAATAAATTTACAATTAGTAGGTATATACATTGAATTTGAATAAATAAAATAAACCTAAAAATATCTTGCTCACCCAGCGCTAAAATGTTACTTGATGTTTAGCTTTATTATTGTTGCAGGCTCAATCATTTTTATAAATACAATAAACAGATGTGGTACATACGTTTCAAAAATTCAAACTCCGAGTGTTCTAGCATCACGTGGCAGGTGTCGGTAAAGATCGTGAAAAACAATGCAATGAAGAAGGGAGCCGAATACGTGCAAATAGTTGGTTGATGTTGATTTCCATTTAGCTGCATGAACAAGAACATGATGTGTGCATATTTCATTGAAAAATATATGTTTGTGGTATTTTATTTCTTGGCGTTTTTGTGTCGGTGTTGGTAAAACAAATTAGGATGGCATTTCATACAATTCACCGTAAAGGACGGAAGTATATATGTGTTGGCTGACGCCTCGAAAACAACAGGTGATATTTATGTTTCAGAATTTTAAATAATAAATCTTTTTTTTTCAAATTAAGGTGTTTTATTTGCAGAAGTAGAAATAAATAGGTCCTTAAGACATCAATAAAACGTCATTTAAATCATTATATGACGTTTTCTATACGTCATAAAACAACATCATTTCTACGTAGTTAAATGACATCTTTGGGCTGTAACATTTACCCGTCTTATTAACATCATTATAACGTCACTTCAAAGGTGAGAATGACGTAATAACTGACCAATAATCGACGTTAAAATGACGTCAGTCTGCTTACTGAGTTACTGCAATCTTATTGGAGTGCTCAACCCTGCATTTAGACGCTCGTCAACTGAACTACTGAATGTTTATTATTTTTACATAGAGATCATTGCGGGATGAATGGCGCCAAATTCAAATTTAAACTTCGCTTTAAAAATATGTTATTATATTATCAAACTGGGGAGTTTGTAGTTTTGTAAAAACCGTGAAAAATTATTATTTTTAACGATTTTAATTTAATAAATATTTAATTCAATTTTTGATATGATAATACAGTTGTAGAAGAACATATATCAAGCGTGAAATGTTTTACCGCGTTCGAATAATTAAAACTTTTTTTACTCGTTTGGCGGCTCGTCAAAAAACTTATTACGCGATAAAAACATCAATTACGTGCACATGCCCAGCCAGCACACTGAGGTTATAATGATGTTATTTTTAAGTCAATATTGGTCGACGACGTCATATGACTAATAAATCATATCCATAATACGTCATAGAATGGGACGTACGTAGACGTCTTCAAAACGACGGTCTTTTGGACGTACAATACAATACATACACACAAGTTTCATTAAAAATATATTATTTTAACAGCGGCCAAGGAATACTGGTCATTTAAGCAGGTGGTCACAATATAGAGATGTTTCGACTGTAGTATATAGTAAATGTTATTTCCAACATTCAACTATTTATTTATAATTCCTGTCTTAGTCCTCGTATAGGACGTTTTAATGACGTCTTATATTGACATTTTTGTGTTGTGACATAATGATGTTAATTTTACGACAATTTGACGTCGTTACTGCCTAAAAAACGGCAACATTATGACGTCAGTGTGCTGGCTGGGTGATTCAAAAATAACTATTTTCTTTGAAGACAAATACGTATGCAGGACAAGTACGTATAGGAAATTTCTACCAATTAGGTAAAGATTATGTGCCTTCTCATTCCCTGCTTATCTAGTTTTTAATGTTTATGTATATTCTTTATAATATTTTTATATTTTAAGAAAGTTATTGCTTCAAAGACTTCCCGGCAAAGAAAAAAAATACTATCCTGATCCCAATTACCATGTTTTATAATACATGAATTATACTCAAAATACACAATACTGGCGGGTTACCTTTTTCTTTATTGTTAGAAGGCTTGTGATTGACTTCTTTTTTTCCAAAGTCCCGGGAATTCCAGGGAATCTCGGATAGTAATTTCACCTAACACAAAAACCCAAATATTCACTTTTAAACTCGATTTCAGTAATTGTTTAATCAGTTTCCTCCAAAGGTTTTTATTGGAAAATAGAAATGAAAAGCAGTATATAAATAAATTCTATTATAGTAAAATTATTTCTTTTTTTCCTTTCTTTTATACAAAATCTTTCCTGTTTAGTGTCGTATTGTTTGCCGGTAAGTTTTAAATCATTCATAGCTTTTACAAAACAGTTTTCCTGAATAGGATGATTCAGCCAAGTAAATATTATATTAAATTAAAAATCGATTTAAAATTTCAAAATAAAAGAATTTTAGAAACATGCCGCCTTGTAAACAATTTTCCTATTTCCTATAGAAAAAATACCTGGTATTGCACCCACATTTTTTATTATTTCTGATTTATTGTGTGGTCAAAGAGTAGTTATTATAAGAGGCGAAAGTTGATAAAGAAACTTCGATTCCGAGAGAGAAAGAATATCACTACCAATTACCACCAAGAGTCCACTACCTGGGCACTACCAATAGCCCATCGTCGATTCTCGGTTACTTTCGGCTCGCTTTTAATTTGTTGCGATCCCATTGGACGGGAGCACAGATATGTCAATGCGGTATGGGACGACTCGCCGCGGCCGACTCGCCGCAGCCGACTCGCCGCCACCGATTCGCCGCCAGCCGATTCGCCGCCGGGCCAACTCGCCGCCGGGCCAACTCGCCGCCGGGCCAACTCGCAGCCGGGCCAACTCGCCGCCATACAATACTAAGACCAAAATCTATTATTTTTATTTGTGAATGCAAATTAATGGAACTTATTATACAAATGATGTTTGTGTTAATTAAGAGTAATTTTATCCTTATTTGTTTTTGCCTAAAACTCATTTGAAGTGCCTTTTTTACGTTTAGTTGCCTAAATTAACCAAAAAATTTGATTTAATTACTTTCTTACACCTATTTTACAAATGTTAGGTTAGGTTAGGTTTGGTTAGGCGATTTTGCCAATCGCACTCATATAGAATATTTGCGCTCAATAGCACACAATTATCAATTTTACCAATAAAATCTTGCTGTTGTTTTAAATGTGTTTTTTTTTCTTCGGCGCCGGCAGCGAGTTGGCCCGGCGGCGAGTTGGCCCGGCGGCGAATCGGCGGCGGCGAGTTGGCCGCGGCGAGTCGGCCGCGGCGAGTTGTCCTAGACCGATGTCAAAGATGGAGGCTTATTCTTACATTTCATTCATTTAAATCTCAAGTCAAGTCAATTAGTTATTCTGTCTGTGTTCTGTGAAAGTGTACCCATATTGCAACAAACAGTTAATATGTAGTGTATTTTCTTGGTGGTTGTGCCAGTCAAATAAACAAACAACTGAATATTTATAGTTGAACCATAACATGAGTGGAGAAAAACGTAAACACCGCGGGTGTTTACAAGAACCGTAGGAATAAATTTTATTTGAATAACAAAGACATTCACTTCTTTCGATTTCCAAAAGACGAAGTGTGGTGTTATTTAAGTACCGTATTAGTTTAATTCTGTTTAATTCTTTAATCTCAAAATAGATGTAATCCAATCTTAAAACATACATGTTAACTCATAGTGGTGAGAAATCATTTGAGTGTAATTTATGTGACTACAAATGTGACTCAAAGTACTAGTCTTAAAACACACATTCTAAATCACACCGGTGAGAACCATTTGAGGGTAATTTATGTGATTATAAATGTTTACTAAGACGTCATCTTAAAAGACATATGTTAACTCGCACTGGTGAGAAACCATTTGAGTGTAATTTATAGTTTGTATAATATCATTCTATAATGAAATGTAATTCATGCGAAATGTTATCATTAATTGATTATTAAATATTTTATTTTATTGTGAGAGAATACATATATGTATATCTACCAACCACTTATAATAAGCTTTTTATGTTTGTAAAACTTTATATACAATAAAGATTTGAATTGAATTGAATAAAGACAACAATTAGTTTATAGTTTTATTAAAATTATCCCTCATATACTGCTCAACTAGTATACGTACGAAATTAACAACCCTGGACGTTAGCTGCTTGAGTTCAGGCGTGGTAAATATTTAAATTTGGCGCGCATTTCTGCACATCCAATTTAAAGGGCCAAGCGTTCCAAGGTCATTGAAACTGGCTGCGAAAGATCAAAGATTCCGCGCAAAGTTTCGCCTCTTATAATATCCTACTCTTTGGCGTGGTCTTAAATATTTCTCTAATAAGTCAAATCAAACAAACTTAGGAATGTAGTAAAACAAGTGTGTTTTACTACATTTCTGAATTTGTTTGATATACTGTATAAACAATTATAAAACCACACTATTGTATTTACAAAGATTATCAAAACTTTTTTGGAACCCTTTACTTTTCGAAGACGACTGCTTGTTAACATAATTAAAAGCATACTTTAATATTAATTTTTAACTAAAAACATTCTGTTTAAGTCTTTAAGGGTACTATTTAAAAATAGTAGTAGCTGTCTATAAATATGATAGGAAATTCAAAATAAAAATCCCTTTTGAATATAGTTAAATAGAAAGTACAGATTTACTTATTGAATGAGGGTGCTACATCTAACGGTACTTTCTTTTTAAAACTAATCCTTTACCTTTATTGATTATTTATAGACAGGTTGTAATTAATTTAAAAAAGGGAAAAAGGGAGGTGGAGGTGTTATCGTAGCGTAAGAGATGATTATCATGTAGAACAGGTAGAAACGAACATCAATTTTTGTGAAAATGTTTGCGTAAAAATTTCATTTAATAAATCTCGCTATTTGTATGTACACACAAAAAAACGAATCGTTAATTTAATCTTATGTATTTGTTAAAAGACAAATTATTGTTTTAAATAAATATTTGATTATTTTAAATATGGTAAATGTAAATTAATAAGACTGTTTTATTTATTTCAAGTTTTATATTTGTTTAAAAAGTAGGCTTAAGTTGAATATTGCAGATGTTAAATTAAAGTTTATACAGTTAACTGAACTATTTATAAAGAGGGAAAATTAATTCTTTTGGAAATATTATGTTAACTAATATATTGCATTGCTGCAATATATACCAATAATTAAATTAACATTACAAAAAGCCAATCATTTTCAAAGGATTGTCCCAAAGCAACTATCAAATCGTTTCAGTCATACCATTGTTGAAATTGGCCAATCACGTGATCATTATGACATGCGTCGTTCGAAGCATACACTAGATGCGTTTGTAGATGAAGCGTGTTTTCACTCCTGCATCCATAGATTAATTAATAATCTTGCATCGTCCGATCTGACTTTGATGGGACTCGACAAAAAGGTGTAAGCGTTTTTAGTGAAAGTGAAGTGTTTAGACAAAGCGCTTAGTTTGTGGAATATGTGATTAAAATAGTCATTTAAGCAATAGAATAGGTCTCATGTGTCAGTCATATTGTTTGACATGAATTGAATAATTTCATATTTTCAAAAATTTAAATATTGATATCATGCACAGAAAAAGTTGCATTAGTCAAATAAATTTAACTACAAACAAAACAATCTGTTTTATATATTCGCAAATAAATGTATATTTAGAATGAGAATAATATTTTCTTGTGGTAAATACAAATAAATATTCTACATAGCAAGAGTATGGCTACTTGAATCAAGCAATTCAGAAACACTTCAATAAAAAAATTAAGTCTTGGATTAAGTAAATACAATTATTTAATGCTAGTAACGTAACGATTGATTGAAAGGTGGAATAGTTTTGATGAAACACACTGTATCGTTGTAATAAATGTTCTGTTTAGTTAAGACAAACTTTCTTTGTTTTGAACTAAACTGTGTATTTAAATAAAACGATTATTGTTTCATGCTACACTTCGAAAAGTATTCGAAAAGTTGGCCCAATTAAATTTATTTAATTCAACTAAATATTTAGTTAAATCAAATAAAATTTAGTTTAACCGTTGAGTGAAGAGTTTTAAAGAGGCGCAACCGCCTAACCAAGAACCGTGACCGAAAGTATAGCGGACATCTAGACGGCGCTGTGTGTATTTTTGTACCGAGAAAGTCGACATCCGTATAGGTAGCGAGATCTCAGTATCTTGTTTGCAGTTGGAGAGTATGTATCGCAGTTCCCCGCTTCCGTTTCAGTATAAATTAATTTGATTTGAAAAAAAATCACGTAGAACCAGATCAGACTGATAGGTTTTATAAAGTAAACAATTTTACATTCGAAAAGATTATTTACGACTTTTTACTACGGTACAGACATTTTCTATTTGCCACGCCTTTTCTCCGCTGCAAGGGGTGGTAAATTGGAACACTCGGCCAGCCGCAGTCGGGAGTGGTCGTGCGGTAAATGAAAAATAACAAAGATTGGGGAGATTGTACGATGTAGATGTTATGTTGGGCGCCAGTAACCTTAAGTTACGGCCGTCGAGTTCCAAGCTTTCACGCAGTATTGGGTTACGCAGTACTACGTCTGACTTACCTTCAGCAAGTAAAGTGTTAGCGGAAGCTTCAGCGATGACTATTGTACTAGGCTCCGAACAACATGTACACCAATAGGTTAACATTAATCAGACAGAAACTCGCTAAATTAATGGATAATAAACAATTTATTTCTAAGCACAAGTAATATAGGAAAATAGAAAACATAAATAAATATGGATATATTTTAGATTTTAAATGTACCCCCAGCTAAATAAAAGCTAAATAATAAGAAAAATCAAATAACAAACAAAGAGAAATATCTGTTACCTCACAATTACCAAGGCAGGTTCTAATTAGTAGAATCCTGAAATACACATTAAATTATTTACCCAAAATCAGCGCTACGTCTTTATATATGTAGGGGGTTAGATTAACTAAACCACCCTCTTGGGTGATATCACTCATGAGGTTTACAGAAATATGATATAAATAACCCCTATCAATAGTATTATAAAGAAGTAGATAAACTAAATTAATCAAATTGTACCCAAACTGAAAGATGTAAATGGTAATCAAGTAGTTCTCTTTATAATTAAACACAAAAGCAATAGAACACTGGGTTCAATGACCCTTATCATCAAATGAATTAAGTGTATATATCAGAGTTAATAATTAAATCAATAATTAAATCCCAATGTTAAATCAGATCAATATTTGAATCAGCGGTGAAATACCGCTCAGAACTACGTCCCTACAGAAATTCTATTTTACAAAATAAGGTAAACAGGTTTGAATGCAAGCAAAATAAAATGATAATAATTTATATGATTAAATTTGCAATTCTTAATAAATATTAATTATTAATGAAACGGATATTTGATACTATAGTTCATAGAATAATTATAGTTAATGAATAAAACAATCACAGCAGTAATTTATTGTGCTCCAAAATCGATGTTTGGTTCTCAATAATTAAATTGGTTAATGTTATGTTACTTGACTGTAGTTTTCACCGGGAGATTCTTCCTACGTCTGTTTTGAGATTGGTAGAAGTCATCCTATAAGAACTATCCCGTGAAAGTTGCCCTGGGAAAGTAGCCCTAAAAGAATATATATCCCAAAATTAGAGGATAAAAGCGAGAACAACACACCAACCAATACAATTATGAAAAAAACGTGTAGATAATCAAAAGAAATACTCACGCTGCTTCAATCAGCGGCAAAGGTAGATTTAATACGCACGATCAAAGACTAAGAATATATCAGATGAAACCTTTTAAGAGGAGAGAAAAATAATTAGTGATGCATTAAAAGGTCGAATGAAATTCCACTTACGATACGTGAATTTTTATATATCCGGAATTTATCCGCTACAGCAGGCAGTTAGGAAACACAACACTAAACCCGCACTGCTTCAAAAAGAAGGTGAAATCCAATCCCCCCAACTAGGGTATTTCCAATAATACGAAATAAACACTCCACCTTCAAAAATTCACAACATGTCCGCTTCAACAAGACTCACGAACACCTCGGACCCCCCCACAAAATCGCGGCGGTCAACAAAATTTCAAAGACGCATGGTCGTCTTAAAAATGCACCAATCAAAAATGCAACGCAATAAAAGCCTAAATCACAATAGGAAATTCACTGCAGCAAGAACTTTACGTAAAAATTGGAATACGCAAAAATAAAACGTTACAACTCCCCCCCAACTTTAAAGAAAATCGAGCGTAAGAGAGATTTTCCTCTAGGACTAGCCTAAAAGCGGATGTCTAAAATGAATGGAGCGATAACCACACTGCCAAAGCAGAACAAAAAAAGAAAAACCACAACCAACCCACAACAACCAATTTCCTAAATGAAAAGACATTTAACAAATCTGCCAAGATTGTCAGGAGAGTGTTGTTTAGGCAACAGCAATTGAAGAGTACACTCAATACTGGCCACGGTCGCAGCAGATGGAAACGCACGCGTCGCCCGTTATGGCCTAAGGCCCAAAACACAGCCAGTAGCAACGTACCTTCAAAGACTGCAGCCAAACCAACCCTGATCACCAACAACCCTAAACAAGTTGACCCACCCCAAAGGAACCCCACCTAAACTTAGCGAAAACCAACCCCCCACAAATCAACGGACCCAACCCACAACCCTAACACAAAAGACAAGACAAGCTATACCATAGGTAGCTCCCTTGCAGCACAAGGTCGCGCCAATCGACTATAGCCACAGCATGATTCAGATGTTAAAAAGAAGCACGAGAGAAAGGATGAGTAGCACAGCCATCCTTGCTCCGAAAGGAATGCCCGAAAGCAAGCCTCCCTCGGCAAGGAGCTGAACCACCCCCCAAACTAACGGCCAGTGGTCATTCTAACACAAAGGCATTAGAACAACGAAAGGAAGAAGAAGAATATAGTAAAGTAGATAGAATAGTTGAAAAGTCATAGGCGAACATGGACATTCACATACAATTGCACAGCAAGACACAAAAGTATACGAACACAGATAGGAAGATAAAGGACAGGGAAGAAACACAAGATCTAGATGGAAGATCGGAAGTATGCCCGGAAAGAGAAAAGTGGACATACCCCACACCAAAGAGTCGCCATCCAACGCCCAACCAACCACCCGTTATGCGTGGACAAACAAAATTAAACGAACAATATATTTAACTAATCATCCGGAGGATGAGCTTTCAAGTCTTTTATGTGCCAGACTCCACAATATTTTCCATCACTATTCTTCAACTCGTAAGTCCAAGGCGACAATCGCTTACAAACGGTAAACGGCCCTACAAAAGAAGGAGCTAGCTTCGCTGTAAAATATTTCGAAGCATCCGATAAAACGTAATTGCGACGCCAAACTTGTTGATGCGGTACAAATTGATCACCACGACGACGAAGGTTATACACCTTTTTATTGGACTCATAAGGCTTTACCAATTTATCCTGGATATCGGCATGAACTTTGGAAAGTCCTTCGGACCTGTTATCGATATTCCCACTGCGATCAATTGTTATGGGTTCCCTAATATCCCCCGCAGTATTAGAAGTTTGTACTTCACGGCCAAAAACTATAAAATTTGGAGTATGCTTTGTAACTTCGTGAACAGAAGAGCGAATAGCTTTTCCTACTTGGCCTAAATATTTATCCCAATAGCGATGGTTTTCGGAAACATACGCCCTAAGCATAGTTTTAACAACTTTATTTATCCTTTCACAAGGATTCGCCTGTGGATGATAATATGCGGTATATTTTATGTTGACCTGGTATTTCTTCATAAGGGTCTGAAATTCACCAGAGCGGAATTGAACCCCATTATCGACAATAATAGCCCGTGGGCTTCCAAATAACAATAGAACATTTTGTTCCAGGTGGCGACAAATTGCCGAAGCCGTAGCGGCACGTAAAGGAAATCAAAGGGTAAACTTACTGAAACAATCAGCGACAACCAATATGTAAGTGAAACCAGAAGTCGAACGAGGTAGAGGACCTACTAAATCAGCACAGAGTAATTCAAAAGGCCTACTAATCGAAGTTTGCGAACTTAACATGAACCCAGCAGGTTTCCGTTGTTCAGGCTTGGTGGCTATACAAATATGACAATGGTTAATAAACTCCGCCACGTCTGCTTGAAGTTTGGGCCAGTAGTATTTCTTCCTGAGATGCTGACCAGTCTTAAAAATACCAACATGACAAAGAGAATCATGAGTTTCCCGAATAAGGTCTTTGCGTTTTCCTTTCGGAACAATTTCTCTCCAATAATCGTCTTCCTCTGCTAATTCGGGATACTTGGGCTCCACTCGTTTGAAGAGCCTATTATCAGAAGAATGGAATAAAGGATATTTTTGCGGAAATTGAGTTACCCTCGCGTACAACTTTTGGTACCAAGGATCACGGGTGTCTTCAAACCTACTATTAATTTTTCCAACAAAAACATTATCTAATACAGGCACGGATCGAGATAACGCATCAGGGACAACGTGGTCTTTCCCTTTCCGATGCAAAATTTTATAATCGAACTGTTGCATACGCAACGCCCAACGTGCCAAGCGTCCAGCCGGATTCTTCAAATTGCTAAGCCAAACTAAACTGTGATGATCTGTAATCACCGAGAATTCGCTACCTTCCAGATAAAGTCGTAACTTTTCAATTGCCCATATTACGGCTAGACATTCCCTTTCTGTGACTGTGTAATTTCTTTCATTCCAAGTAAGAGAGCGAGAAATGTAAGCGATAACCTTTTCCCCTTCAGGATACTCTTGACTAAGGACAGCCCCAACCCCAAAATTACTTGCGTCAGTCTGGACTATAAACGGACGGCTGAAATCAGGACACGTTAACACCGGAGCGCTTACTAGACAATCCTTTATGCTTTTTAAGGCCTTATCACAGGCTTGACCCCATATAAAAGGTTGTTTGTTCCTAGTGAGGTTGGCTAAAGGAGCTATCATCGAAGAAAAGTGAGGAATAAACCTTCGATACCATGATGCAACACCTATTATTCGTCGGACTTCCTTCACATTGGTTGGAGTAGGTATCTTCAAAACTGCCATTACCTTGTCAGGATCGACATGTAAACCATTGCGGTCAATAACATAGCCGAGATATCGCAATTCCGGTCGACAAAATTTGCATTTCTCTTTGGACACAGTAAGATTGGCCAACTTTAATCTTCTGAAAACTTCACCTAAGACTTCTAAATGTTTCTCGAAAGTGGTGGTGTCAATTATAATAGCATCGAGGTAAACAAACACATATTCCTCCAAATCGACGGAAATGACGCGGTCCATCAGTCTTTGCCAAGTAGCGGGTGCATTGGATAAACCCATCGGTAAACGTCGGAATTGGAATAATCCACGTCCAGGAACCGTGATTGCCGTGAGTGGTTTCGAGGACTCTGAAAGAGGGACCTGAAAATACGCTGATTTTATATCTAACGATGATAAATACTGGGCATCCCGAAGCTTATCTAAGGTGTTCGACACGTAAGGGAGAGGATAAGCATCCTTTTGCGTCTGAGCATTGAGTTTTCGGTAGTCCACAACAAACCGCCAGGAAACACCATCGGATTTCTTGATCAGCAGGATGGGTGAAGACGAAGGACTATCACTGGGTTCAACTATATTCTGCTCTAATAATTTATCTAACTCTTCACTAATGTGTTTCTGCATGAAGGGAGATACAGGATAATAGCGCTGCTTAATTGGCGTCGAAGATGTCGCGATGTGATGTTCCACCAAACTGGTGCACCCCAACTTTTCCCCCATTTCCTCAAACGCGTTCCTAACTAAGTTGTCTAAATGCTGCTTTTGCTCTCTTGTTAGCTCCTCCGGGGACTTCAAGGCTATAGATTCAAGAAGGACCGGAGACTCTGAAATTGAGGAAGAAAATTTCCAGCTACCACGCCTCAAGTCCGGAACGATCCCCATCCGTTTCCAAAAGTCGGCTCCTAAAATCAGTGAGTGCTGTAAGGAAGGTATTACTAATACATCAACTACTTTGGTTATTCCTTCAACTTCAAATGGGACAGCTACTGAACCTATACTTTCACAAGTGTCACCATTAGCCACAGTACAAGTAACTTTTCGCTTCATATTAAGAGGCAAACCCAACCGACTCAACTTGATCCAGCCTGTACCACCTATAATAGTGGAAGAGGCACCACTATCCAGCAACCCTTGAAAAGATACACCTAAAATATTAACAACCAAATAAGGTCGCTCGTCACCCTGAGCATGAGCTAAAATAAAATCCAATACTACCTTCTGCCTAGGAGAAAGAATATCAATTGCATTAACCGTTTCGGGAGAGGACACCATGCGGTCATTCAATGTCTTCCCTTGCCGTTTCCCGAACTCCTGGAACATTTAGGACGGGTACGGACGGTATAACCAGAGTTCCCACATCTGAAACAATAATTGCTCCTTTTTGGTTGAGCACACTGAGCAGCACGATGACCAGTTCTTCCACAATTCCAACAAGTAAGGCTTAATTCCGAACAGGTAGCACCACAGGAAGATCCAGATTCCGAATACACATAAGCCAAATCAGGCTCCATACACTTCTTGTTTCGAGGAGGAGGCAGAAAAGAATCAATCGCTTCCTTCTTTTCTTCCAATTGTCTTCCCAATTCTATGAGTTCCTCTATAGTCCCTACCTTAATAAGTCCCAATTGACTCTGATAAAAGGGCGAGATATTTTTTTGCAGGATCTTAAGTTTCAATTGTTCTGATACCGAAAACGTTAATCTCTCGAACAGATTTTTCATTACAGCTATATAAAGCCCAATAGACTCTTTAGGACCCTGAGTTCTTTGTTTGATTTCTTCAAAGAGGCGATCATTATAATCGCTGGGTAAAAATTGTTTGCGCAGTTGATGAACTAGTTCGTTCCAACTCGTTACATTGTGCCGTATAGAATTATACCAAACTTTGGCCTTTCCCCTGAACAAATCAGATGCCGAAGCACATAGCTGAACTTTTGAGACATTTCTGGAGATACTTAATTCGTTCACAGTTTCCAAGAAAGCGTTAAGAGACATAGCCTCTCCATCATAGGTAACATTCCATTGGTATACTGGTACAGTTTTCGGTTTCCCGCTAAAGGCGCGCTGAACCATTACAGATGGGCCTCTAGCATTGGATTCACTTGAGCTGTCTTCAGTGTCTGAACTTGATGTTTCCTCAGTGCCAATATTAGTCGAGGATAGAAGCTCAGCTACCTCGAGTACAGCATGTCATTGAGAAAGTTTTCGAAATTTCTTAGCTTTCCTCTGCAAAGTGGAATGAAGATCTAAAATTGTGACAATACATCGGGTCTTCTGTCCCGTTTGAACATCCCCTTTCGGTCGTGAACGATCGGCTCTGCCAAAAAGATACCACAACTTGGTAGAAATCTTCATGAACGACCCACTCTCGGAACTATCCACAAAAGTCGAAACAAGATCCTCAACCTCAATGATCGTAGCTTGGATTGCCTCATAATCTGCTTTAAAATCGAACGGGTAGGTAGGATATGTCAAAGGAGTACCTGCCTTTTCCAATTTCAACAATCGACGAAGAATTTTTCGCATATCTTCCACAGTAGTGTCTTCTTCTACCCCTATCCCCCTAAATTTCAATTCGTAAATAAACTCGTCCCGTTCGAGGCGCTTCACTTCCATCTTCATAGCCATAGTATACTATTAATACAATAACTTCCTAATAAAAAAAAAACGAATTTCCCCCCAAGTCTTAAGGTCAACAAACAAACAATATAATTCACTAAATAGAGGGTTGAAGCTTGGTATAGCGGTTCTGCACCTATAAAATTTCTAAACTTACTAAATACGACAGAATAGAACAACTCCCAAAATTCAAAGTTCATAACACAGGATCTTATCTGCAATAAAATTAACAACTAACAATGTTGATGACCTGCCAAAACTTGTTGTCCTAGAATATGTTGTTCGGCCCTAGAAAATATGTTGTAGGACCAAAAAAAATTCTCGAATTTTGCAAAAAGCCCTTCGTTTTCCAATGGGCCCCACGTTGGGCGCCAAAACTTGCCACGCCTTTTCTCCGCTGCAAGGGGTGGTAAATTGGAACACTCGGCCAGCCGCAGTCGGGAGTGGTCGTGCGGTAAATGAAAAATAACAAAGATTGCGGAGATTGTACGATGTAGATGTTATGTTGGGCGCCAGTAACCTCAAGTTACGGCCGTCGAGTTCCAAGCTTTCACGCAGTATTGGGTTACGCAGTACTACGTCTGACTCACCTTTAGCAAGTAAAGTGTTAGCGGAAGCTTCAGCGATGACTATTGTACTAGGCTCCGAACAACATGTACACCAATAGGTTAACATTAATCAGACAGAAATTCGCTAAATTAATGGATAATAAACAATTTATTTCTAAGCACAAGTAATATAGGAAAATAGAAAACATAAATAAATATGGATATATTTCAGATTTTAAATGTACCCCCAGCTAAATAAAAGCTAAATAATAAGAAAAATCAAATAACAAACAAAGAGAAATATCTGTTACCTCACAATTACCAAGGCAGGTTCTAATTAGTAGAATCCTGAAATACACATTAAATTATTTACCCAAAATCAGCGCTACGTCTTTATATATGTAGGGGGTTAGAGTTACAGAAATATGATATAAATAACCCCTATCAATAGTAGGGGAAAGTGTTGTACTTTGGGACAATTTATTTGGTTAATTTTTTTCTTTGACAATTTTCAAGGTAAACAAATTCTGCAACATCAGTGAAATCCAATGACTTATGCTCTTTCAGATTAATTTTTGCAAATGGGCTTATTTTATATTTTGATAATGATATCATACACGTACCTAATTGATATCAGCAAATTGTCCCGAGGTACAACAGGGTGTTGTACCCCGAGACAACACAATTTGTACCTTGGGACACTAAAACTAAATGTATAAATAAAAATTTAAATAGGTGTAAAGTGCGTAATGTATTCTTATTTATGACATATTATAAGACAGAAAGTCTAATGGGAAGATAAACTGTTCCATTCGACGCCCTGAACCACCAACTACTTGTGGTTGTGGCAATTTCTTCAGTATATCTGAATCGCACAGTTCGTATGTTTCTTCATTTCTTACGAATTTGTTACTATTCATAATTTTTTTTAGATACACAACCTCAAAAACTCCTTCCTCTAATTTCTTTTTCATTTCGGCTATGTAATGTCGCACAGACTTCTTTCCTTTCAATTCAACTAAGACAAAATCACCTTCCAACATTGGGTAATTTCCTACTAATTGCTCTTCCATTTCCATTTCAAGATTTGATTCTTCAACTAACATTTCTAAGTAATTGTCATCGTCACTAGAATCTTGAGTAAGTATTTCAATGTTGTCATCGTCGGAACTCTCTTCTTGCAAAACTTTCCTCTTTACTTTTTGAATTTTATTTTTTGATTTTTTGGTTTCTCTTTTTAAATATTCTGCTTCTAGCTCATTTTTCTCAGGAGTTTCCGTTAATATTCTTGATTTTCCTTTTTTTCGGCCTCTTTGGGTCTTTCGCGGTGCAGCCTTGGGATACGGCCTGATCATTTGGGGTGACACAATATCATTTTTTTGCTCCCTTGGAACATTCTGAAACTGATGGGATGGTCCAGGTTCATCAATATTTGTAAACTGTTCCTGTTCTTCATTTGATAATTCAATGTTCGGTCGGTCTGTTACAAAAGCACTCAAGAATTCGTCTTCACCAAATACTTCAGCATTGAAAGGATAAATGCCTGTTACTGAGAATCCTTTAGTGATGTTCTGTTGAGTAAAAGCTCTTGGGTAGGCCTTTCCGACGATTTCAGCAATTTGGTAAATCGAAATAGGTTTTCCTGGATTTTGCAACATCCACTCATTACTAGCTTGATTGTAATAAGTCTTGTAAGGACCAAATACGGTTCTGTCTAATGGTTGTAGCTTATGCGATGTATGTGGAGGGAATGTAAGTAACACCACGCCGTTGGATTTTGCTAGATCAATCACGGGGATTGAAATATGACTCTCATGATTATCGAATACCAACAGGACCGGATTTTCTTTAGTGGGCCTCACATACTCAATGAAATGTCTCATAAACTCAAGAAATTTTTCTTCATTAGACTAACCTGAAGGATTTGCAGCCCCAACAGTTCCTGGAGGCGCCCCGTTCAACATGTGCTGCTTGAAATGAACACGTGGGAAAATCAGCATTGGTGGTACATGGTTTCCTATGGCATTTATAGCAGCTATCATAGTTACGTTAATACCACGTTCACCTGATGTCATGCACCCAACTTGTTTTACTCCTTTAGGAGCTATGATACGCGGTGGAACATGAACTGTGGTATTACCAGTCTCATCTACATTGTAAATATTTTGTGGAGCAAATTTGTATTTTTGTAGACAGACTTTAAGTTTCGAAAAAAATTCTTCGACATTTTTTTTATTGAAACTTGTGGAGCGCGACAAACTGGTGGCCTCAGGTTTTCTCAATGACAATTGTGAATGACGCTTTAGGAAGCACCTAAGCCACTCTCTGCCGGCTTTTTTTTCTTCCCTCCACTTATCAGGCAGTACTTTCTTATTTGCACAAGCATACTGAAAAGCCAACTCTCGGACTTGCTGTTTGTTTAAACCGTAGTTCAGTCGAGCTGAGAACTCTAAATACTCTCTTAACTGCTTTTCTTCCTCTTCAGAGAATACTTTTTTTACAGCATTTGTCGCTACATAATTAAAAGTTTGATTTCCAGATTCACGATGCAATTGAATATGACGTGATAAAGTAGATCTAGCAATATTATGCAGCCTTGAAGCATCTCTCAGGCTTATATTGTTAGTCAGAACATCATTTACTGCTGCTTTAAGACCAACCACGTTGATAGCTTCGCGTTTTTTTCCGGTTTTACTTCGAGGCATATTGCTAAAATAAATAAAAACAGTCACAAACTACTGTTCTTCTAAAATAATTAATCAAAAATGTATGTGCATGTACCTTGGGACAGTCCAAAGGTACATGCAAATTCCTGTCTCGAGGTACAAGTTTGAAGCCGTAGTGGCAAAGTTGTAATAATTTTTTTTAGGTTAGCCATCACATTTTTAAGTTGTGGCCATAACAATCAGCAAAAAATGAAGTATCTACTTACATGAATAATTTTTCACAATGTTGTATATTTCAGCTGTTAGACTCTTGGTCAGAAATCCTCAAAAGTAAATTTCTTGCCACCAAAACATAAAATCTCACACATGCGTTCTTACTAACCGCTGTCATGGAAACAGACCAAGATGCATAAGGATTGTGTTACATTTAAACGTAATGTCTAAGAATTTTTGCCTCACGATCATAGATGGCAACAGTATAATTTTTGTCCCGAGGTACATGCGTCCCAAGGTACAACAACCTCCCCTATTATAAAGAAGTAAATAAACTAAATTAATCAAATTGTACCCAAACTGAAAGATGTAAATGGTAATCAAGTAGTTCTCTTTATAATTAAACACAAAAGCAATAGAACACTGGGTTCAATGACCCTTATCATCAAATGAATTAAGTGTATATATCAGAGTTAATAATTAAATCAATAATTAAATCCCAATGTTAAATCAGATCAATATTTGAATCAGCGGTGAAATACCGCTCAGAACTACGTCCCTACAGAAATTCTATTTTACAAAATAAGGTAAACAGGTTTGAATGCCAGCAAAATAAAATGATAATAATTTATATGATTAAATTTGCAATTCTTAATAAATATTAATTATTAATGAAATAGAATAATTATAGTTAATGAATAAAACAATCACAGCACTAATTTATTGTGCTCCAAAATCGATGTTTGGTTCTCAATAATTAAATTGGTTAATGTTACTTGACTGTAGTTTTCACCGGGAGATTCTTCCTACGGCTGTTTTGAGATTGGTAGAAGTCATCCTATAAGAACTATCCCGTGAAAGTTGCCCTGGGAAAGTTGCCCTAAAAGAATATATATCCCAAAATTAGAGGATAAAAGCGAGAACAACACACCAACCAATACAATTATGAAAAAAACGTGTAGATAATCAAAAGAAATACTCACGCTGCTTCAATCAGCGGCAAAGGTAGATTTAATACGCACGATCAAAGACTAAGAATATATCAGATGAAACCTTTTAAGAGGAGAGAAAAATAATTAGTGATGCATTAAAAGGTCAAATGAAATTCCACTTACGATACGTGAATTTTTATATATCCGGAATTTATCCGCTACAGCAGGCAGTTAGGAAACACAACACTAAACCCGCACTGCTTCAAAAAGAAGGTGAAATCCAATCCCCCCAACTAGGGTATTTCCAATAATACGAAATAAACACTCCCACCTTCAAAAATTCACAACATGTCCTCTTCAACAAGACTCACGAACACCTCGGACTCCCCCACAAAATCGCGGCGGTCAACAAAATTTCAAATACGCATGGTCGTCTTAAAAATGCAACGCAATAAAAGCCTAAATCACAATAGGAAATTCACTGCAGCAAGAACTTTACTTAAAAATTGGAATACGCAAAAATAAAACGTTACTGCTAAAAACTTCAACAATTGATTATTTTTAAAAATCGTGCTTTTTAACTTTAAAATCGTCATATTTTCAAAAGTAACCGAGCTATCGGATTGATTTTTTTTTTTTAATTGAAGAACACACGTGAGCGCATCTAGTCGTATTAATGACGTTACCGAATATTAATTACTGATTTCCTTAAATAGCAGTTAAAGTTAGCACTTCAGCATGAATGTATTCATATTTTGACTATGCTAGAAGAATTCTTATTTGTCCGAATCTTTCTATACTTACAGCGAAGCAATTAAAGACAAGAGAATGCAGAAATTTGTAGAAAAAAGAGATTTGATCTAGGACCTATAGTTTTATAGTTATGAATAGTTTTGTGACGCACTAAACTGACAGCAGATGATACTTTCGCAAGGCCGGCACGCGACTACCATTCAATAATTAATAATTTACAGGCAAAAGGTAGTTTTTTTTTAATTAAATGCTGTCCTAACACAAATATTTATTGTTTTATTAAGTCTTAAAACTGCCAATTGATAAAATAGCAAACACTAATAAATAAACAGGCTTAAATGTTTATACTATACAGTAAAACTTCGCTTTGGGTTTGGATTTTCATGTGTGAGCAACAGAGAAATAGCGAGAGAGAATAATAGAAATTTTTGATAGTTAAAATATTCTAGAACTAATTAATGCTTGTCATGTGCTGACAAAGCTCGGAAAGTATACGATGATACATGTCCCAAGTAGCACAAATTGCTTTTGTGTATGTTGCTTTTGTTTTTATAATGCTATATTGAATTTTTGCATTTTTGGATAAAGGTTTTTTATTACAATACCTTACAATGCATTACCTAATTATACATTATGATTTACTTTTTTGTTTTGTGACGTTCCCAATTTTTATTTATTCCTCTTGATTCCTTGGAGTCAAGTTTCCTGAAAAAAAGAAAAGAAAAGGAATTGTCTTTATTGTATGATGTGCTTACCTAACTAACTTTAATTATTTTTTATTCTTTAAGTTACTATTCGGATTTTTCCTTTAGGGGTGTTTTCTGATATTTTCCCCTGTGTATTTTTGATATCTTAATATAAACAATTGTCAGCCATTTGTACTTTCTTTTTATCTCTTGGTGTGAAAGTTTTACCAACTATGTGTAGGAGGATTTCTAATCTCCTTTTGATAATGAGAAGACATTTTAAATTTTTCAATGCTATTTTCCATTGAACTTTTGGCCCAAGAACATCTAGGTAAATATGTTTGCTAATTTTTGAATTTTTCTAATTCTCTTTGATTTTCATTTGAGATTTATACCTACTTTTGCTTGGGGGTAATTTATTATTTTATTTCTAGGCATCTCTTATATACCCCACATTTTTCACCTTAATGGATGAGGGTTTTTTCTAAGTTTATTAAGATCTACTTGGCTAATCTTATTGGCTTGCATCATGGAAATGGTTGCTTGGGTTTAAGCAAGTTTTACAAGAATAGTATTTTTTATTCTGCTAGTTGGAATTTCCATGTGAGAATCTTACCCTCGGTGAAGGTGGTTTTAAATCTATGAAGACATCCGTAGACCACATTGTCTCACAGCCAGGAGTATTGTGTTCCTGCCGTTTAATTAATAGTAGCTGGTTTTGTCAGCATCGTCATTTTTGGTACTGTTAATTTTGGTAAATTTTGAAAGTTGTAACTGTAAGTATTACAGAAGTGTTTTCCCTTCTTATTATCCTAATTCCTAATTAAAGTTAATTACTTACCTTCGTTGTGATCAAATCTTTATAAGTTGTACTGTGGTACTTGTAAATTTTGCTTCGGTATTAATTATTGCTGGTACGGCGCCTTATTGAGCAAGCTTGCCTGAAACTATTACAGGTTATTTGTTTTATGATCTTTTTACATTTATTATTCTTGTGGTTTGGTAAAGATTTAAGGTTAGGAATTGAGTTTAAGCGTTTTTACCAGTTATATTGCTTCCTACCCACCTTTTACTGCTCCCAATTTTTTTCCAACTTTAATTATTTACACCTCTGTTCACTACTTGTTGCATTTATTTATATGTATTTTGTAATATTATTATTGTTTTGTTTAAAAGGCATGTCATTTTTTATTGATGCTTCATATTGATTATTTATCAAGTTTAATATTATACTGGCTGTTAGTCATATTAGTGGTCAATTTTCATACAGATTTTGAGGCCATTTATTCTTATTATTATTGTTGGGTGTTTGTTTAGCCCTTGGTGACTATTGTTGTTATTAAATTTTTTATACCTTTTGTTATTACTTATTTGTTTATTTGTTATTTCAATTGTTACTAGTTACATTTATATTATATTATTAATGCTTAATATTAATTATACGTTTTACATGATCGTGTTGTGTTTTTGTTATGATTGTGTGTATTTGGTCATTCCCCTTCTTTCTAGGTTTCTAGAATGGCGCCCAGGCAGCAAATCGTTATTTTTTAGTAGCTATCATCGACGAACCAACCTACCTGCTCTCCTTTTAACCTTGAGCACCGTGAGCATTAATATTGTACACCCTGGCTACTAGGGTGTCACAATAGAATTGGCACCGTGCACGTGGGGCTCGATTTGCTGTTTTTTCCAAACAAACCTTCCCTTTCCTAGACCAGCACACAATTATAACAAAGCGTTTTCAGTATCAAGTAATAGTCACCATTGGATGGGTGGAATTTTGATGTTCCATGTGTTTGAATGGATGCTGTTGGATGATTGTTATAAATGCCTAATTATAAGTCTCTTAGTTAGTGATTTGATCTGCAGCTTCAGAATCTGTTGGAGATTTTTGCAGTATCTGAAACGGTTTATTTAGTTACATTTATTCTAATTTAATAAGAGGTATATATACATTTTCATTAGGTTTAGTTCCTAATTAGTGAAGTGTATTACCTGATTATAGACTTGAGTATTATTATTGAGAATTTTAGTCTTGAATTTATTTTGTTTTCCTCTATTTCAAAATGGATTATCTCCATATAGACCCGTGGCATTTGCGGACCTTCGAATTAAATTATGAGTTGAAGTTAAGATCAATTAGAACTGATAGTGTAGATATCGATCAGCGTAGGAAGTTTTTAAGAAAAGAATTAGCTAAAGATCTAGCTAGGCAAAATATTGTTTATGAAACTCCAAATTTCAATTTTGAGGAAGAAAAGGTGGAAGTAAATGAAAGTATAAGGAATATTTTAGATTTAATTAATGATTTTGATGGTACAAATAAACTTGTAGGGAAACGCATTAGGAGTCGGTTAAACCATGTTTTAGGGCGATTATCTCGTTTTCCAGTCACTCCGGAAGTGGTAAATATTTTCAAGGGTGATAACACTGTGCGAGCAACGGCAATGTTAGTAGATTATGAGGATATAATCAAAGAGTTTGATGAGGGCATTCAAGTTCCTGTTGCTTCACATGAGCCGCAAGGTCATTTTGGTAAGAACACTCCAGTTCATAAATGGGGAGTAGTTTTTGATGGTTCTAGTAGAGAGTCCCTTCATTCCTTTTTAACTCGTGTAGAAGAATTACGTGTTTCCAGGAGTACGTCCATCGAAGAGTTGTTCCAGTCAGCTGGAGACCTGTTTAAAGGGAAGGCTTTAGAATGGTTTCGATCCCAACTTCGTAGGAAGACTGTAACCTCTTGGGAAACTTTGGTATCCGCGTTGAAGAGAGATTTCTTACCTGCAGATTACGATGATGTCTTATGGCAGGAAATTCGCTCCAGAACTCAAGGTCCTGATGAGCGTGTTGTTATTTACATTTCATTGATGGAGAATTGTTTTAGCTATTTAACCATCGCACCTTCTGAAGAGGAAAAGTTAAAAATCATTAAAAGAAACCTACTTCCTCATTATCAAACTCACCTAGCTTTGTTAGATATTTCCAGTATAGAACGGTTAGTTGAAGTTTGTAAAGCATTGGAGAATGCTTGTATTCTTCAACAGAAGTTTAAGTACCCTTCTCATAAAAGTTTATCAACGTTAGAGCCTGGGTTAGCTTATGTTCCTCATAACAACAGTGTTCAACAGAATTTCCAGTTAGATAGACCTTCAAATGTAATCAAACGTTCTGCTGAGCCTTCGTCAATTTCTTCTCCTGTTAAAGAGCGTAGATGCTGGAAGTGCAATAGGTTAGGGCATTTAAAATTGAATTGTACTCAGAAGAAAGAACCTTATTGTCATGGTTGTGGAAAAGTAGGTGTAATAAAACCTAATTGTTTTCGTTGTTCAAAAAACGGTTTACCAGAACACGGTTCGTAGACCAACGTGTTTGTGGTGGTTCTAGGGTCTACCAAAGAACTCATGTGGTTCAGAAAGATTGTAAATTTCATTCTCCTCATGTTCCTCATAAATCTGTAGAGACCTTTGCTAACATTAAAGAAGATGGTAGCAGTTCTTCAGTTATAGTTGCTGAGAATAGTCATGTTGGTGATAGTGTTGAATCTCAAGTGAATATTTTACTAACTCCAAAGCCTTTTGATGATCGGCCATATGCCACTGTTAAGATTTTTGATTTGGAAGTGATTGCCTTATTGGATACAGGTGCTAGTAATTCTGTGTTAGGATGTAACGGGTTGCATTTATTAGAGAAATTTAATTTAAATATTTATAGTTTACCTGATGTAAATATATCTACTGCTGATGGAATTCAACAAAGTGTTGTAGGTGTCGTAGACTTGCCTGTTCGTGTGGAAGACAAAGTTAAAGTGATTAAGATTCTGGTTGTACCTTCCATTAAGCATGAACTTATTTTAGGGAGCGATTTCTTTCGGACTTTTAATATTACCTTAGATTATCAGTCTAATGCTTTTTATATAAATAGTAGACAGTTAACACCAAATAATTGTAATATCTCACCTAATATTTGTGTTATCAATACAATCCAGTCTAGGTCAGACCTTAATGTTATTCAATCTAAAGATTTAAGTAGGGTAATTGATAAGTTCAAAGAGTTGTCTTGGAAGTCTGGTACACGGTTGGGTCGTACCGATCTTATTTCACACAAGATTGACACTGAAGATGCTGAACCAGTTCGTCAACGTCCTCATCACTTGTCACCCTACATGTTGGACAAATTGCAAGAAGAGTTGGACAAAATGTTAGCTTTGGGGGTGGTTCGTCCTTCAACAAGTCCTTGGGCTTCTCCTGTCTTTCTTGTTAAGAAGGCTAATAATGATTTACGTTTTGTATTTGATGGCCGTCAACTAAATAAAGTAACTAAGCGTGATGCTTACCCTTTGCCTAGAATTGATCACATTTTAAGTAAGTTAAGTGGAGCTAGATATTTGTCTAGCATTGATTTGAAGTCAGCTTTCTGGCAAATCCCTCTTGATAAAAACTCTTGTGAAAAAACTGCTTTTATTGTTCCATCTCGTGGACTGTTTGAATTTGTTGTAATGCCTTTTGGGTTACACAATGCTCCTCAGACCCAGCAGAGACTGATGGATTCTGTACTAGGTTATCAATTAGAGCCGTTTTGTTTTGTTTATCTTGATGACATTATCATAGCTACTCCAACATTTGAAAAGCATATAGAAGTGTTAACCGAAGTCTTTAATCGTTTACATCAAGCTAAACTTACCATCAATCTAGAGAAATGTGAATTTTGTTTATCATCTCTGAGGTATCTTGGGTTTCTCATAGATCAGCAAGGTCTTCGGACCGATCCAGAAAAGGTCAGTGCTATGTTAAATTATAAACGTCCTGAAACAGTAACAGAAGTCAAACGTTTTGTTGCTTTAGTTTCTTGGTATCGAAGGTTTATTCGTTCTTACTCAACTTTAACAGCTCCTCTAACAGCCTTAATCAAAGGTAAACGTAAATCTCAGAAGATCCTGTGGTCTGATAAAGCAGAGGAATCGTTTAAGAAAATTAAAGAAGCGTTGGTATCTGCTCCTATATTGGCTAGTCCTGATTTTTCTAGAATGTTCACCCTACAATGTGATGCGTCGGATGTCGGTGTCGGTTGTGTTTTGACGCAGCAAGATGATGAAATGGGCGAGGTTGTTGTAGCTTTCGCTAGTCGTACCCTCACTGAGGCCGAAAGAAAATATACTGTGACGGAGAAAGAATGTCTGGCGGTTCTCTTTGGTATCGAAAAGTTCCGTGGTTACATTGAAGGTGTTACCTTTAAAGTTATTAGTGACCACCATAGTTTATTATGGCTAAATCGTTTAAAGGATCCAACTGGACGTCTAGCTCGTTGGGCTGTGCGGTTGCAGCAGTATGATATGATCCTGGAGCATCGTAAGGGATTTTTGAATGTTGTTCCTGATGCATTGTCAAGATCACCTTTACCTCATATCAATGTTATTGATCTGAATCTTCAAGAGTGTCAGAAGGATGCTTGGTACCTGAAGATGATTAATAATGTTAGCGAAAATCCCGAAGATTATTCTGATTGGATGATTCAGGATGGCTTATTATATAAACATATACCTAGTGAGGTGGAGACTAACATTAATTTACCTGAATGGAAACTAGTAGTTCCTAAATCTTATAGAAAAGAAGTTCTACGGTTATCTCATGATGATGCCAGATCTGCACATTTAGGTATTTTTAAAACTTATTGCCGCGTCAAGGAATTGTATTATTGGCCTAAACTCAAGTCCTATGTTAGGAATTATGTGCAACATTGTAGGATTTGTGGTGCTCAGAAGAGATCTTCTACAAACAGACCAGGTTTTATGGGAAAGCCAAAACATGTTTCTTACCCTTGGCAATGTATTTCCATTGATATAATTGGACCTTTACCTAAAACCTTAAAAGGTAACATTTATATTCTTGCAGTATCTGATTATTTTACCAAGTATGTTCTTTTACACCCTTTAAGAAATATAACTACTAATAATATAGTGAAATTCCTAGAGAATGAGGTTTTCTTAGTTTTTGGTAGTCCTCAGGTTATCTGTAGTGATAATGCTACTAATTTTAATTCAAATATATTTAAACAATTATGTAAAGATTATGGGGTTAGACAATTTTTAAATGCTTTGTATCATCCACAAGTAAATCAAGTTGAACGTGTGAATCAAGTTATAGATACTGCTATAAGATCTTATATTGAAAATAATAATCATCGTTCCTGGGATGTTGAACTTCCTAAGATTGCTTATGCGTTAAGGACTGCGGTCCATGAGACCACTGGTTATGCTCCTTCTTATTTAAATTTTGGTAGGTATATTCCCTGTAATGGGAAGTTTTATGGAAATCTTCAAAATCTAAAAGATTTTAATTTAAATAAGGTTAATATTGATAACCACATTGAAGAAATAGGTAGACTATCTAATATTTATAAATCTGTTAAAGAGAATTTAAGATTAGCCTATGAGAGAAATAGTAGGAATTATAATTTAAGGAAAAGACCTGCTGATAATTATATTGTAGGACAGAAGGTGTGGAAGAAGAATTATGTTTTATCTAGCGGTGGCAATTATTTCTCTGCCAAACTTGCTCCACGTTTTACCTTATGTCAGGTATATAAAAAGATATCTCCTTTAGTGTACGAGCTAATTGATGTTAATTCTAGAAGAAATGTAGGTCGTTGGCATGTTAAGGACTTAAAGCCATATTTTCCTGATGTAGATGAAAATACCGATTATGACTAGGGATTTTTGGTTCAATGTATGAAAGTGTCGAGTTGTATGATCTCGTGATTGTAGGTGAATGATGTTTGAGTCAGGTTTTTCCCTAAATTTCCCGGATTTGTCTGAGTGATCACTCAACCCAACTTTACTTAATTTTTTTTAAAATTAAAGTTTTCCCAATTTTGAAAAATAATTTTTTCTGATTTGAATGTATTATGTTCAAGGAATTTTTATTTCCTGTTATTTATTCTTATTGATTCTTGGATCCAGGACTAGACTTTGAATATATATAGATAGTTGGATTATATTTAGAATTTTGATTAGGAGAGCATGCGGGTAGTTAATTATTAGGTGTTTTCTTATGGATATTCTTGTTATTTAATATTCTCTTAGATATTAGTATTCTAATTAGCTTAGAGCTAGTAGGGGCAATGTTTGATTGTTCTTTAGAAGTATGCTTATCGGTGGTGTTACCGATTCCTTTTCTTTTTTTTTTCTCAGCAAAAGGGGGTGTGTGACGTTCCCAATTTTTATTTATTCCTCTTGATTCCTTGGAGTCAAGTTTCCTGAAAAAAAGAAAAGAAAAGGAATTGTCTTTATTGTATGATGTGCTTACCTAACTAACTTTAATTATTTTTTATTCTTTAAGTTACTATTCGGATTTTTCCTTTAGGGGTGTTTTCTGATATTTTCCCCTGTGTATTTTTGATATCTTAATATAAACAATTGTCAGCCATTTGTACTTTCTTTTTATCTCTTGGTGTGAAAGTTTTACCAACTATGTGTAGGAGGATTTCTAATCTCCTTTTGATAATGAGAAGACATTTTAAATTTTTCAATGCTCTTTTCCATTGAACTTTTGGCCCAAGAACATCTAGGTAAATATGTTTGCTAATTTTTGAATTTTTCTAATTCTCTTTGATTTTCATTTGAGATTTATACCTACTTTTGCTTGGGGGTAATTTATTATTTTATTTCTAGGCATCTCTTATATACCCCACATTTTTCACCTTAATGGATGAGGGTTTTTTCTAAGTTTATTAAGATCTACTTGGCTAATCTTATTGGCTTGCATCATGGAAATGGTTGCTTGGGTTTAAGCAAGTTTTACAAGAATAGTATTTTTTATTCTGCTAGTTGGAATTTCCATGTGAGAATCTTACCCTCGGTGAAGGTGGTTTTAAATCTATGAAGACATCCGTAGACCACATTGTCTCACAGCCAGGAGTATTGTGTTCCTGCCGTTTAATTAATAGTAGCTGGTTTTGTCAGCATCGTCATTTTTGGTACTGTTAATTTTGGTAAATTTTGAAAGTTGTAACTGTAAGTATTACAGAAGTGTTTTCCCTTCTTATTATCCTAATTCCTAATTAAAGTTAATTACTTACCTTCGTTGTGATCAAATCTTTATAAGTTGTACTGTGGTACTTGTAAATTTTGCTTCGGTATTAATTATTGCTGGTACGGCGCCTTATTGAGCAAGCTTGCCTGAAACTATTACAGGTTATTTGTTTTATGATCTTTTTACATTTATTATTCTTGTGGTTTGGTAAAGATTTAAGGTTAGGAATTGAGTTTAAGCGTTTTTACCAGTTATATTGCTTCCTACCCACCTTTTACTGCTCCCAATTTTTTTCCAACTTTAATTATTTACACCTCTGTTCACTACTTGTTGCATTTATTTATATGTATTTTGTAATATTATTATTGTTTTGTTTAAAAGGCATGTCATTTTTTATTGATGCTTCATATTGATTATTTATCAAGTTTAATATTATACTGGCTGTTAGTCATATTAGTGGTCAATTTTCATACAGATTTTGAGGCCATTTATTCTTATTATTATTGTTGGGTGTTTGTTTAGCCCTTGGTGACTATTGTTGTTATTAAATTTTTTATACCTTTTGTTATTACTTATTTGTTTATTTGTTATTTCAATTGTTACTAGTTACATTTATATTATATTATTAATGCTTAATATTAATTATACGTTTTACATGATCGTGTTGTGTTTTTGTTATGATTGTGTGTATTTGGTCATTCCCCTTCTTTCTAGGTTTCTAGAATGGCGCCCAGGCAGCAAATCGTTATTTTTTAGTAGCTATCATCGACGAACCAACCTACCTGCTCTCCTTTTAACCTTGAGCACCGTGAGCATTAATATTGTACACCCTGGCTACTAGGGTGTCACAGTTTCGCCGAATTTTTAAATTATTCATTTTTGAAACGAGTGCTTTGGAAACAAAATTGTCAATAATAGTAGATTATTGATCGAGTGATAATGTAGGCAGTAACTCACGCGAATGAAGTTTGCAGCTCCAGCCGCAGACTAGTGCAGTAATCATCCAAGTGAGTTATTGCAATTACAGCGAGTTGAATACTATACTTTATCTACGACTATAACAATTTTCAAAAAAAATTACAACGCAAAGTTTCAAAAAGAAGCGAATGACAATGAGTATTTAAATACCGTTAAACATTTAATGCTATTTAACACACCTTAATACTAGGTATTTCTTGGCCATCACTTTTATTAATAAAATTAATTGCAAAAGGCGAGCAATTTGTGATCTTTATGGAAGGTGTAGAATTATGTATAATTTATTTATCAGGTAGCAGATTAAGTGTTGTTACTGTGACGGCTTCTCTCACTTTCTCTTCGGCGATGTGCACATTTCTGATTTACTCTCCGAACTAACTTAAGTATTTTACTCACTTTAAATATTATTTCTGGCTGTTCAAGAATTGCGCCGTGAAATTAACAATAATTTTTAAACATTAGTCATAGAATATTGGCTAATTGGATACCATTCCTTCGGTGGTTACTATGGCAACCATCAAGGTAGTTGAATAATGAATATATGTATAACCCAATAGAAGTAGACAATAGTATATTATGCAATGAGCATTTAATGATAGCTATTAAGACAGGAGTATGAGAATTACGTAATGAATACGAGTGTCTTAATAGGCATTAAATATGAGTTTCATACATTATCTTTTCTACGACCACTCATAATAATGAAAAACAAGCATTTTCAAATGTTATTAAACTTTTTATTATTAAAAATTATGAATTATACATCCAGCACACATAAACAATAAGGCCTTAAACAAAGCATGGGTTAATAAATGGAAAATATCAACATCAATCGAATGATTACAAAAATTCCCGCCAGCTAAACATAGATATTCTGAGTTACCGATAATAACTAAGGAAAAATTATGGAAACTTTATAACAAACAAAACATGGACACGTCACAAATTTTAGAATTATTCTATTTATATATTTTGTTATAGTTTGAATGGTACAGTTATTAAGATGCAACTGCGGCGCTTTTGTCAAAATTGTAACAGCGTTGGTGGATGGCATTGTTGATGTTGATAGGGTAATGTTTATTGAATTATTGGTTTGGCTGTACTAAATTTTTTGGATATTTAATTAGGTAAACACTACCTCTGAACTGTCAAACTTGATAAATTTCATGTGTCAGATGGTCATGGCAATATTTGATATTGACCAAATATTATCATGATGTTGAATTCTATTGGTCATAAGCTTGTATCTTTATCAAAAATCTGCATATTAATATATCTCATTATAGTGGAGTAACCTTACGTTTTTATCTCGGAACCGGTTAAGACTACTCGGATTTTCATGATTCTTTTTGAAATCTTGTAAATAAAACATACTAAAACCTTTATCAATTAGAAACTGACGCTCGCATTGGGAAATGCGGAAAAACTCGCATAACCTAAAAAGTTTCCAAGTGGTTCAGTAGTGGTTGCTCGACCATCTCAGACCAGGATAATCTTTTGTGTGTTATCACACCTATGTATTGGCAGCTCGAACCCACAATTAATTTATTTTTATTCCTTTTAGTTTAAATACGGCAGCCATATTTGTTTCGTGGTGCACGACGTTTCTTGCAGTTTTCTGTGTAAACGAAAATCGCAATATCTCAAGAAAAGTTGGTCGTAGAGACGTGTGGTAGAAAACTTTGTATTGTTCATACTTCGAACTGCATTTGTTGTTCTAAACAAAAGTTTTGTAAGATTCTTCTTTATGGGGGCAATTTAAGCCCAAAGTTTAACACCAATTTTTGCAAAATTTCCGCTTTTTAGAGTGCCACATTTCCAGGAAAAGGTGAGGTTTTGGGGTTCATCTTTTCTAGGAAGGTGCACAATTAGGAATAGTTTATTTTTGAAATATTTGAAACCTGAGACTTCACTATTCTGGTATTTATGGGCTTTTGAAATTCTTGATTTCTTTATTTTTGAGCAAGTTTGGACCTCAATATCTCTGATGGGCATGAATAGATTTTTTTCATATTTCGTTCAAATAAAGCAATATATGATGGCAAACTGTCGTAAAAATTTTAACTTAGACATTAGCGTAAGCATAGAGGTATGCTCATGTTAGCTGTTGTACAATTTACACAGATTGAGAGGAAAATTATCCAGGGAAGAACATACATGGAAAAAGCACCCTCTTATTCTATTAATAACTTTAGTTATTACTGCAGGGATTTTTATCAATAGCATATAACTATATAATAACAGTAATAATAATAATTTTACTTTCCCAAACCAATGTTAGCACCAGAATAAGGTACATTTACTCAGTAATACTAATGATGGTTTACATTTACAGTTTTCAACTAGGTATAACTCTGTCCTCACGCTAATATCAAAGTTAGAATTTTTACCACAGTTTGCGATCATATACTGCTTCATATGCATATAATATAACAAAATCCTATCAGCACCCATCCGAGTTATTAAGGTCCAAAGTTATCCAAAAATGAAGAAAAAGCTTATCGTTTTTACCTCAGAACCGGTTGAATCTACTCAGATTTGATTGATTTTTTTTTTAAATGCCGTACATATAAAATATTAAAACCTTTATAGGTTAAGAGTTGACGATCATAATTAACCTCTAATGGAGATGGTCCTATATTAAAAATACATAGTCTATCACTGGAATGTATTGTGTACCTCCTTAGAAAAAATGAACCCTGAAATCTCACTTTTTCCTGGAAATGTGGCACTCTAAAAAGCGGAAATGTTGCAAAAAAAGGTGTTAAACTTAAATTTTCCTCTTAATCTGTGTAAATTGTATGACAGCTAACATGAGTATAACTTTGTTCTCAAGCTAATATCAAAGTTACAATTTTTACCACAGTTTGCCATCATATGCTGCTTCATATGCACGTAATATAAAAATCCATCCATGACCATAAGAGATGTTGAGGTCCAAAGTTGCTCAAAAATGAAGAAAACGAGAATTTCGAAAGCCCATAAATACCAAAATAATGAAGTTTCAGATTTGAAATATTTTGAACATAAACTATTCTTAACTGGGTACTTTTTTTAAAAGAATGAGCGCTGATACTTCGTCATTGTCTGGTAATATGACACTCTAAAAAGCCGAAATTCTGAAAAAAAAGCGTTAAACTTCGGACTTAATTTGCGCCCATAAGGAGGCATCATACGAAATTTATGTTTAGAACAGCAAATGTAGTTCGAAATGTGAAAAATGCAATAGTTTTTACCGCGACTTTCTACGACCAACTGTTCTTGAGATATCAAGATTTTCGTTTACATAGAAAACTGCAAGAAACGTCGTGCACCACGAAACAAATATGGCTGCCGTATTTAAACCAAAAGGAATAAAAATAAATTAATGGTGGATTCGAACTACCAATACATAGATGTGATAACACACCAAGAATTATCCTTTTCTGAGATGGTCGAGCAACCGGTGCGGAACCACTTGGTTATGGTTTTAGGTTATTCGAGTTTCACTACATTTCCTGTTCTGAGCGTCAATTTCTAATTTGTAAAGGTTTTAGTATTTTATATTTACAAGACTTTAAAAAAAAATTCAAATCGAAGTAGTTTGGACCGGTTGCGAGATAACGCTCTTTTTTTGCTTAGCGTTACTCCACTAAATGTGTACATCGCCGACGAGAAAGTGAGAGAAGCCGTCACAGTAACAGTACTTAATCTGCTACCTGATAAATAAATTATACATAATTCTACACCTTCCATAAAGATCACAAATTGCTCGCCTTTTGCAATTAATTTTATTAATAAAAGTGATGGCCAAGAAATACCTAGTATTAAGGTGTGTTAAATAGCATTAAATGTTTAACGGCATTTAAATACTCATTGTCATTCGCTTCTTTTTGAAACTTTGCGTTGTAATTTTTTTTGAAAATTGTTATAGTCGTAGATAAAGTATAGTATTCAACTCGCTGTAATTGCAATAACTCACTTGGATGATTACTGCACTAGTCTGCGGCTGGAGCTGCAAACTTCGTTCGCGTGAGTTATTGCCTACATTATCACTCGATCAATCCAATACTATTAAAGTTCATTTGTATGTGTGTCCGAGCCCCATTCTCGCGTTCTATAAGGGCTGGAGAGATGGGGTTGGGCTCATTCGACGCGTCATTTGCCGAGGATAATGCACGAAAATTTTTTAAATTAGGTTATGTTTTAAAATTTTTTAAATTAGGTTATGTTTTAAAAAATTGATAAATGCTGATTCTATCGTACTATTTAGTGCTATTGAGTGTTATTTGATACTAATATGTGCTCTATCGATAGAGAATCGATTGGAGATTTATGTAGGTCATGTAAATACTGACCTACTTTAAAAAAAATCGATAAATGCTATTTGTATCATACTTAAGTGCTTAGGCCCGTAGGGCCCATTATCCTAGTAATCTACTATTATTGACAATTTTGTTTCCAAAGCACTCGTTTCAAAAATGAATAATTTAACAATTCGGCGAAACAAAAAAGTAAATCATAATGTATAATTAGGTAATGCATTGTAAGGTATTGTAATAAAAAACCTTTATCTAAAAATGCAAAAATTCAATATAGCATTATAAAAACAAAAGCAACATACACAAAAGCAATTTGTGCTACTTGGGACATGTATCATCGTATACTTTCCGAGCTTTGTCAGCACATGACAAGCATTAATTAGTTCTAGAATATTTTAACTATCAAAAATTTCTATTATTCTCTCTCGCTATTTCTCTGTTGCTCACACATGAAAATCCAAACCCAAAGCGAAGTTTTACTGTATAGTATAAACATTTAAGCCTGTTTATTTTTAGTGTTTGCTATTTTATCAATTGGCAGTTTTAAGACTTAATAAAACAATAAATATTTGTGTTAGGACAGCATTTAATTAAAAAAAAACTACCTTTTGCCTGTAAATTATTAATTATTGAATGGTAGTCGCGTGCCGGCCTTGCGAAAGTATCATCCGCTGTCAGTTTAGTGCGTCACAAAACTATTCATAACTATAAAACTATAGGTCCTAGATCAAATCTCTTTTTTCTACAAATTTCTGCATTCTCTTGTCTTTAATTGCTTCGCTGTAAGTATAGAAAGATTCGGACAAATAAGAATTTTTCTAGCATAGTCAAAATATGAATACATTCATGCTGAAGTGCTAACTTTAACTGCTATTTAAGGAAATCAGTAATTAATATTCGGTAACGTCACTAATACGACTAGATGCGCTCACGTGTGTTCTTCAATTTAAAAAAAAAATTCAATCCGATAGCGCGGTTACTTTTGAAGATATGACGATTTTAAAGTTAAAAAGCACGATTTTTAAAAATAATCAATTGTTGAAGTTTTTAGCAATAGAAAATGTCTGTACCGTAGTAAAAAGTCGTAAATAATCGTTTCGAATGTAGAATTGTTTACTTTATAAAACCTATCAGTCTGATCTGGTTCTACGTGATTTTTTTTCAAATCAAATTAATTTATACTGAAACGGAAGCGGGGAACTGCGATACATACTCTCCAACTGCAAACAAGATACTGAGATCTCGCTACCTATACGGATGTCGACTTTCTCGGTACAAAAATACACACAGCGCCGTCTAGATGTCCGCTATACTTTCGGTCACGGTTCTTGGTTAGGCGGTTGCGCCTCTTTAAAACTCTTCACTCAACGATTCATGGAAAGAATCACGTGTTATTCCTATGCATAAGAAGGGTCCTAAAAATGATGTTAGGAATTATAGACCAGTGTCATTACTTAGTGTATTTTCCAAAATTTATGAAATAATTTTAAATAACTTAATTAGACCCTAAATTCAAAATAGCATATCGGATCATCAACATGGATTTATCAGTAAGAAATCAACTATTACTAATTTGAGTGTATTCACTCAATACGTTTATGAGGCATTGGATAATAAACTACAGGTAGATGTAATATACACTGATTTCGCTATAGCATTTGACAGAGTATCTCATTTGCTTTTACTTAGGAAATTAGGTGAATTTGGATTTTCAGACAATTTAGTTAACCTTTTTAAAACTTACTTGAATTGTCGATCACAAGTTGTATGTTGTAACAGATACAAATCTGAGCCCTTTCTAGCTTCGTCTGGTGTACCTCAGGGAAGTACACTAGGACCATTGCTATTCATAATTTTTATAAACGACATAGTTGAATGCATTCAGTCTTCTCAAGTACTTACTTCTTTTTGCGGATGACCTTAAAATATTTAACATTGTAAATTCGGTAAGTGACTGTCATCGTTTACAGGATGACTTGAATAGAATTTGTTTATGGTCAATAAATAATAACCTTTTGTTTAATATCAATAAATGTCAATGCATGACGTTTTGTTGTAAAAAAGTTTACACTATATATAATTATAGTATGAACAACGTAACAATTAATAGGGTTAATGGATGTACTGATTTGGGAGTATGCTTTGACGAGGCTCTTAGATTCAATAATCACTATGAAATGATAATCAGTGCAGCATCCAAACAACTTGGGTTTGTTATCCGAAACACAAGTTCTTTTAATAACAGTCAAGCTTTAATTACTCTGTTTAATGCTTTAGTTAGATCGAAACTAGAATATGCGTCAGTTATTTGGAACCCTTATGTATGTTATAGTCTAAGTATTGAAAAGATTCAGAAAAAATTTCTAAAATATTGTGCTTTTAAATTTCAAATAATAATTAGCAGTAATGACTACAATTCTCTCTTAGATCATTTTAACATTGAGTCCTTGGCAACTCGAAGACAACACCAATTAATTTTATTTTTATAAAAAATTATCAATTATATGGTGCATGTACCTAACTTACTAGCGAAAGTTTATTTTCATGTTCCAGACATGCGCACTCGATTTTCAAGTGATTTTGTACAGAATTGCCCAAGAACAAATATATTGATGATATTGACTGTAATAGCAATGATGAGAGCATATAATGGCATAAGAATCGAATTAGACCTCTTTAATGTTACATACAGGCAGTGTAGGTATTGCCTTCGCACTTTACATAATAATCATCCTATTAGTATGCATTAACGCTGGCGTCTGTCCTGGTAAATTTCAATCTGTAGCTGGAGATGGCGCGACGGTAGAAATTTTTAAATTTTTTGGATCGGTCATATTCGGTTTGAGCAGTTCGGTAAACAAGCAACGCCTTCTAAATAAAAATACAACCTTGTGTTTATCAGACTCTGATATTATCTGTGATATTATATTACATAATTAAAATAAAGTTAAACCTTTACTTTGTTTTACTTATGTGAAACTAGAAAGTAAGCAAATATATCTCATACGAATGTCTGTGATAATAGCAAATAATATTTATGTAACTGTAATTATATAATTTACTTTTCATAAACGTGTACAAATAACGCTTCCCGACAAAACAATGATAGTAATTTAAAAAAAATAGAAACGAGAGAAACGTCCGTCTTATTATAGCTTGAAAGGCAAAAGGAATAAAGGTATAAGGAATTTGAACGTCATCATAAGATTATTTTTACAGAAACAAAAAGGTAGCTTTGGAATATTTCTGCTACACTGCCGTCCAAAAGTTTGGATGCACTTACTATTAGTATAAATAAGATTTTTACTAGGATCTCTGAATGTTGATGATCAGGTCCGGATATAGAGACCCAGGGCCCCTAGGCAGTTAACGGGCCTCCCCTTTTTGGTAATTTAGCAAAAAAGCAAAACTTTTCTTTAAAAAACTTCACTTTTACTTAGAATAGACAATCCGACATAGAAATGAAAAGAAAGTACCAACTATACTTTTTTTACACATTATAATTTTTACATTTTCATACAATTACAAGATTACATTTCTACAATACAACCTTTCTGCAAAGGAACGGATGATCTCACTATAGTCTACAGACTGCATTATTTCTGACTGTACGGAATTAAGTCTATTTTCTTCTGTAGTAGATCATAAATAAATCTTTACTCTTTTTAGTGCTGGAAACGACCGTTGTGTCGAACAGTTTGACTCTGGTGTACACAACATTATCCGCAGCGCTATTCCCACGTTTGGATAAATGTCCAAAAAGCCTTCTTCCAGGATGTACTTTGTATGTAGCTACAGTTACGATAACCCTTTCCCCTGTAACCTCTGCGAACAACAAATGAGATCGCAAGTGTAGACACTGGTTTTCCAAAGTACCATCCCAATCCCCCGGATAGAAGGCTTACGGTTCAGTACTCCGCTACTGACGTCTTGAGATTCCAAACCCATGTAGCTTCGTGAGAAAGTGAAATCTTTGACTTAACTTCTCGTAAGTAGAGCCACGTCTCTGTAGCTCTGCAATCAACCTGTCTATAATGACGTTGAAGATTCCGAATCTGCCCCTGCTGGAGAGTTTAACCTCTTTTTCCTTTACTTCGTCAAACTGAACTTTTCGCTTACTTTTCCTCTTCATATAGTATGCGTAGTTCTGTTCTTCGCTTTTTCCACAGCTTTCGACTAATAACCATCAAAGGTAGCGACTTTCCTTATATCTTCTAGGAATGTTACCAAGGACTGATAAAGTTCAGCAAACGTACCCATTTAGATGTTCACAGATTGGAAACATTTGCTCACTTTGTTAAATCTTTCCAGGATATCATCCCACAACAGGGTCAGGAAGCACATTTCCAGGGAGTCGATTGAATTAAAAAAGACGTGGAGCCTCAGAACGCATAGATGGTTTTATTTGTTTCAGTGGCGGTTATCTGAAGCGCTGCATGATCTTACTCCAGGAGCAACAGAGACTTCTTCAGGCATCGCCCCGAGCAAACCATCTTGTCTGAGAAAGCTTTACAACTGTTGAATTTGGATTCAGTTCAGGTAACAAACTTGCCATCTGCGTGACGAAACCTAGAAAAATTGCACAATTCCTGTAAAGTACCAAAGAAAGATATAGCAGTCTCACAACATCCGACAAGATTCAGTGAGTCCAAGACGTGATTTTTCAAGGTCTGCAGAACGACGATAGCCAAGTCTTCAGCTTCATGTCTACTGTTTGGTATGAATCTTATAAATCGTTCGATAGGAAATCCCTCAGCCGACACATATTGTACTATGAGTGAAAGTTGATTCACCTGGTAGATGTCAGAGTTGAGTCGACAGAGATGGAAAAATACTTCGCATGCTTTATCTCAGTCAGATCGTGCTGATGGCCTTTTCTACCATAATGTTGATAATTTCTTCGCATAGTCTAGACGAAAGGTATGACTTTGTGCCGCATCATTTGTTTCCTTAGTTTTATGTGCGTGTCCAGAAAAGGATCGAACTTAGCCAAAAGTTCTACGGACATGACACTAGTTCCCACTGTTTCTCGATCTAAATCTTTTCTGTGGACCTATAAACGGCAATCCGCATGCAGACAATGACCTCACAACAGACAAAATATACCACAAAACCTCATGCTAGTATTTTATTTCTTCTTTCGTTTGAAGAACAAGACTCTTGTCAACTCTACCGCCAACCTTCTTCCTCGCTAAGCGGACCAGTGTCGCACATGCTGATCTGTGATTGTTTGAACTGACCTACATTTTTGCAGTCGTTGTATTTCATCATTAGCTAACAACCCCGATTTTACAAACAGCTTACAAGGGTCATAGAACACTTATATGAATAGTATTTTTACTCTTTAAAAATACTATTCAAGTTCGAGGTTGTTTTTCGCCATTAGGCAATGTTTGGCTAAAGAGTGAAAAGGATGGATATCTGGTTGTATCTGCGTACTGGCGGCGCTTCGAAGATAAATCGGCATTCATATTTTGTTTCACGCCATTTTGTACGAAGTGTTGGAGTGTGGCACCGGCATCATCAGTATCCAATCGACAGGATCGTCACTAACAGATGGCAAGGATGGAATCGCAAAAACATATGTTTGCGTGAAATTCAAGATGTTCTCCAATGATAGCTGCGGGGTTTTCGGAAATTAAGCTTTGAGGATATTCAGGTAGCTGGTTACAGTTGCCTTTTCGATTGACGGTCGTAACTCCAATCGCCAAAGGCTGATGCGTACTAGGTCTAGAAAAGGCGAAAACGAGTCCAACTTCGGAATATTACAAAAAAGCTCTTTTTCCTTCTGCAATTTCTTCTGATTTCTTTTTCTTTTCTAGACATCGGTAATTTCTAGAAAATGAGTGGATAATGAGTAATAGTTTTGTTTGTTTTTGACAAGGCAAAAATGGGAAAACAGAAATAAGCATTGAAAAACGAAGTACTATTAGCACTCTACTTAATGAAAATCTGTCATGTCGAAAAATTGCAACAAGAGTGAACGTTTCGCTAAAAGGTGCAATAGTCAACTATTGCGGAATTCAGGAGTATCGATACTAATAATAATGATCGTCCTCGTATTGCAAAAGTAACTAGCGCTTAGCAGGACTATCATATTGTGGTGACAAGCAAACGAGATAGACGATTAACTCTATCAAAACTATGTGCCCATATCAACAAAACGCGCTTAAACCCGGTATCACTCACGGCAGTGAGGAGAAAGAAGTTAAGATGCAGGTTTAAAAACCTTTGTTGCCGTCGAAACCTTTACTACGGGCAATAAATAAAAATAACACACTTTAAGAATATACTTTGGACTGATGAGGCTGTGTTTGGAGCTCGTCGACGTATTTCTGTCAGAAAACGCAGTTCGTTTCAAAACATGGCTGACATGGCTCCTCAGTGTATACTACCCACAGTAAAAGACTGGGCTGGTTCTATTATGGTATGAGCTCAGCATAAGAATAGTGCTCTGCAAAATAAAAGCACTCTCGCAAATATTTTCAGCCGATCGAGTGCGATGTTGATTGTTAGCGGGTTACGCAGCAACAGTTATACTGTAATATTCGCTCCTTGTTATTAACGCATCATACGATGACGATCGGTAAGCCTCGAACTGATAGTGATATGTGCGCGATTTTCGGAACTAACTGAAAAACTTTAAAGTGTTTCTGAATCAGCTGGTTATTCTTGTACTGTGGTGTGGGGTTGCTCCTCTGACAAAAATACTGGATATTTTACTAAAATAGACATGAGGAAAGAGGGTTACAAAGAGATATTTGCTAACCACGCAATACCATCTGTCTTAGAATCATTGGCCGTGGTATAGTGTTACAACAGGATAACGATCCTAAGCATAGTTCCCGTCTTTTACGGGGGTAACTTAGAGAAGAAAGAAGCAGATGGCGTACTTATTAGCATGACTTGGCCATCGCAATTGCTAGACATTAACTCTACAGAACCTTTTTGAACTCTACTTTCAAGAGCTTGAGAAGCAGAAAGGTGAGGATGTTCTGTCCCAATTCTCAAACTGGGTATAATTGAAAATGGTCTATTTCTAAGGTAACTCAATTTATTTCTTGGTTAAAAGAATTTTACACAAATGTACAAATAAGGTAATTGTAGATAATTACCAAATGTATAATATCTAAATGATGAACCTGACTGTTGTGATCTACTGCAAGACGTAGATATGATCTTTTCTTTAAATTTTCCTATAGCGGTGAACAAAAAGTCGTTTTGTTAAAAACAAAAAATCTTACAGAAAATTGATAAGGGATCAAAAAGGTTTTTCAAAACTTACTGCAATGAAGAGTTATGAGAGAGTCAAAATATTATATAAAGGCGATAGATGTCTTTATGAATAAAAACACAAGCAAGAAAAATTACATTACAAAAAGATGAAAATTATGAAACAATAGAAGAGCAGAGCTGGATGGTCAGATGACAACCTATGCAATGAATATATAGGTAACAAAGACATGAAGCAAATAAAACTGAAAAAGAAAAGAAAGAAATACTAGAAAGTATAAAGCGTATAAGTTATTGCATATGCAGATGATGTAATAATTGTAAAAAATGCGGTGGTGCACCATCTTGTTGATACCGAATGTTGGCAATTTTGTTTTTTTAATGGTTTTATTCAAAAATAGTCACAGATTAGAATTCTGCATATAACAGTTACAAGAAATTAAAAATGATTTTTTTTTATATATGTAGTCTTCTATATTTTGTAAACATTTATTTCAGACTCCCATTATGATCAAATATTGTGGAACTCAATACCAAATACTTTTTGATTCTAGTGAAAAAAGATGGACTTGTAATTTAAAAGAATAGTCGATAACAATCTCTTAATGTGTGGTGGGAAAAAATAAATAAATGAAGATGAATGATTCACCTATCACTTGTTAGTCAGCTGACTACAGGAGCACAATTTATGTAGCATTCTAATTAGTTTAATTTATTAGATATATGAGGTAAGCGCCGTAAATTCTCGGCCCGGCAGGCTTCTACAAATGCCAACATGCTCAAACTCGGTTTCGTCATAGTTGAACATGTAAGAGGCCTACACTATATATATTACGACTAGAAGCGTAATAGATTTTAGTAGCCACTCAAGCATCGTGACGAGTGCATGAAAATGTAGCAGCTAACGAAAATTGAGTTACCGCGCAGTCATTAAATTTTTAACAAAAGAAGGGCACACGCCTAATCAAATCAAACAACGTTTAGACGGCGTTTATGGTGATTTATCTCCTTCATATTCCACCGTACAAAAGTGGTCAAAATGTTTCCGTTTGTGGCGAGAATCTCTTGAAGATGATGAGCGCACCGGTCGGTCAATTGAAGCGGTAACGCCTCAAAAAGTTGCAATTATTGAAGAAATGGTATTAGAAGATCGCCATTTGAAAGTTAAGGAGTTAGCAGTGATGTCTGACGTCTCGGAAACAAGTGTTCCCCGAATTCTTCGTGACTATTTGGGTTTGAATAAAATTAGTGCAAGATGGGTACCACGTCTTCTCTCTGCTGTTCAACGTCAACGTCGCGTCGAACGTGCACGCTCGTTTTTAAACTTGTGTGGAGACGACCCAAAGCCGACTTTGGAGTCCATTGTCACTGGAGATGAAACAATGGTTCTGTATTATAATTCTCTATCCAAAAGGAAATCGATGGAATGGCGGCGATCCGATGAACCTCGTCCCAAAAAGGGGAAAGTCGTTCAATCGACTAAGAAAGTTATGGCAACAATATTCTGAGATTGTGACGGCATTTTACTGATTGATTTTAAGGAACGCAATATAACTGTTAACAGTACATATTATGCGTTTTTATTGCGTAAATTGAGAAACAATATTCGTGAAAAACGTCGAGGAAAAATTAACAAGAGGTGTTCGATTATTACACGACAATGTACCCGTTCATACTGCCGCAATATCACAAGCTGCCATTCGCGAACGCGGCTTTGAAGCATTGGATCATCCACCGTACAGTCCGGATATGGCTCGTAGTGACTATTATTTATTTTCCAATTTAAAGAAAGACCTTAGGGGACGTCGTTTTAAGGACGAGAACGAGTTGCAAGCAGCTGTAATTGAACATTTTGAAGGAAAAACTTTAGATTATTTTTACAAGGGTATTGAATTATTAATTCCACGTTGTAATAAGTGTATTGACATTAGGGGAAATTGTATTGAAAAATAAAAATTATATTTTACCAAGTTTATTTTTTCTGTATCAGGCCGAAAATTTATGGCGCTTACCTCGTACATATTTGTTTAATTCCTAGTCGTTGAATATTTCATTTTGTTTGATAACTATTTAAATACAAATTATTTAAATAAATACTTAATAATTTTTGTAAAAAATCTCTCGCTTCATGGTGTTTCCAAACTTTTGACCGGCAGTGTATATAACAATACAATATTTTCGAAATTTGATACCTTTGTTCCTTATCGTGCTGCTTGGAAATAACAACAGGTACCTACAGATAAATTAAGGAAACGAAAACAACTACGATTACTATATAGATTATACTATAGGACTTCAAATTAAAATAAAACAAACTCAAATAAACACAAACAATTTAATAACTTTGCTAATAGAGGTTAAAAATCTGACACATGAAGACTGTAACATTTACATTTGTTACAAAGTTTTATTTGGGTGGTTGGTAGGGCGTTTGGTGGGTCGCGATAGGGAGGTTGGTTGGGGGTGTCTCGGTTGGCACCATTGGGGGTATGTCCACCTTTCCTTTTCGGACATACTACCCGACCTTTCCATTTAGGTCTTGTGTTCCTTCTCTGTCCTATACTCTTCCACCTGTGATTGTGCTCTTTTGTGCATTGTTTGTTTCAGTGTGTGTGAATGTTCTCTCTTCACCTTGACTGTTTCCACTTTTCTATCATCTATCTACTACTCTTTACTCTCCTTTCGTTGCTCGGGGTGCCTTTACACACTTTGGAGTAACATCTAGCCGAAGTTACCTGGTGAGGTAGTCCAACTTCTATATATTTTTATTTTGTTATTTTTTTTGTAATCGGCGACTCTCGGGTTGTCGCGTGGTTGGATGCCCCACGTTAAAAAGTTGGTTCCTTGCTAAGAAAGAATTGCCCTGTGCTCTTCTTTCGAAGCAAGAGGAGTTGCGCTACTTTCCACTAACCTCTCGAGCTTCTTTAGTTCACCTGATCCGTGATGTAGAGGGTTAACGTCTTCCCTCTGCCTTGTGATTTTTGGGGGAGTCCCCGCAAGGTGCCAAAAAGACCTGTCTTTGTCTTTTGTGTTGTATTTGTCCCCTCAGGGTTTTGGGAGGTTTTGATTTTGTTGGGGTTGGGTTTGGTTTTCACTGGGGTTTATTTATTAGTAGGATGGGTCAACTGGTTAAGATCTGTTGGTAATCAGGTTTGATCTGCCTAGAGCCTTTGAAGGTACATTGCTATTGATTGTGTTTTGAGCCAATTTTGTGCTAAAACGGGCGACGCGTGCTATGTTATCAGCTGCGACCGTGGTCAATATGGGATGTACTCTTCAATTGCTGTACACAAATTAACACTCTTCTGACAATCTTGACTGACTTACTAAAAGTTGTTTCTTTTAGTAAATCATGTTGTTGTGGGTTGGTATTCATTTTCAGGGTTTTTACTGTTGCATTTGTTTACATTTATCTAGGTTTCACCGTTTACAGTTTCTTTTTAGCTTGGACCGATTTCCTGCTCTCCGTTTATCTTATATTACAGTTTTATGTTATTTAGCATTATTGAATTCCTTACTTCGGATTTGTTTAGCTTCCACTTAATATCTAGTTACTGATTTGTTATAGGGTGTATGATTATTATTAGAGTTTTAAGGGCTCTCTTTGAATGATATAGCTTTTTAGCAGATTTGAATATTCAAAGAGCCTGAATGGTTATGAATATTTCTAAAGCATGGTGGTTTTATGAATAATGTTTGAAGATATTGGTTATCTTCATGATGTGTAGAGAAGCTGGATGGCTTCTTTGGCTATTATGATTAATAGCATTGATTAGTTTTAGGGTAGTGTATGATTAATCACGTGGTGGTTGATTACACTAAATTGATATCTACATTAAGAATTGTGGATAGTGTTTAGATTGTTATACACCCTGTATAGTGTGACATCTTTTTCAATTACATTTAATTGGTTGCTAATTATTAGGAATTTCAATTTTCTTGTTTTTACAAGTAGGTTTTCTATTTTGTTAAATTTATTCTTTTATTATTTTGCGTTTCTATAGATTTCTTAAACAATTTTATCTTCCTACAAATTCTTTTGGCTTTTTGCAACTTTGATAAATTTTGTATTTATCTGGGTTAACCTATTTCTCTGATTCGTTAATATTGACATAATTATAGTTTTGATTTGTTTGTTGAAAATTCCCCCTCCTAATTGAGTTGGATTTTGGTCAGTTTAAATTTATTTCTCGTTACTTGTTGTCAACTCTTCAAACGCAATACTGTTGTGTACAGCTTACGAAAAGTGAGGTTAGTTTCGGTTTAAATAGTGTTTACTTGTTTCCTAACCTATATCTTTTTAGGTTTGGTGTTCTCTCATTTTACTCAGTCGTTGAGGTCTGTTTATAGACGTTTTGTGATTAGAGGCTCCTTTATTTATAAAGGGTGAGTTTTGTTAAGATTCTATTTAAATTTCTACCTTAGGTCATTCACCTGTGTCTTATATTATCTTTTCCTTTTAGCGCTTTTTTTTCTGTTCTGGTTAAGTAAGACTGAGTGTTCGAGCTTCTTCAATTTTTTTAAGTCTGGCACCAACTTCTTTTCAACGTTTGACACCAATTTTGAAGTCTGTAGTATAAACAAGAAACAAACTGTAATTCTGGAATAAATAATTATTTGGACTACATAAAAAGTAGCTATGGGAACATGAATTCAACCATCCAGCAAACCAAGAATTTTCTAGATTACTTCGCATTAATTTTTTATATGAAACAAGTAAGTCTTCATGATAACATATTTTTTGTGTTAATAGATATACAGAAATAAAACCTTTTAAGGGTAATTATATTTATGTAATGTCTACCCTATTTATTTATTTATTTATTTTGAAAAATTGTTGAAAATATTATTATCTTAGTATTGATAAGTTAATGAGTTTGTAGGTTATTAAATTTATGTATGGTTTTTTTGTATTTAAATGGTCGAAGGTATATGTGCTTCCTTTTGGTATTATATATATTGTGATTTTTAATTCCAGCTGGAACCTAAATCGATATTTAATATATGTAAGATTGTTATATTATTATATTAAGGGAGGTATATTAGCATTAAATAAAGAATTAGGGTGCTATTGGAAATTTATCGTTACTGTTTGATGTTTAAATGTTGCTTGAATAATGAATATATGTTATCATACCTTATTTGGTTGTTATGTGTTTTTATTAAAGATTATAACTAATAAAAGTCCTACGTTGAACCCATGGACCCAAGGCCGCCTCTCAGCTAGTCGGGGCATTGTAAATTTTTTTAATGTGAACTTTATGTCACAAGACACAATAAATTATTTTTGATATTTCTTTCCAGTTCCCTACGAGTCTTTCTTTAGCTTTTAGAAGAATATTTTCGATTCTATAAGTACCTGAAAGTTGGAAATGTACCTAGTATATGATAAAACAAAGTTATACCTTCTCTATATAGATTATCATCATTACATTTTCCAATGCATTTTCCAACATATCACTCCTTATTAGTTCTTATAACTATAAGATATAATATTTTGGAAAATCTCATACTAAAAAGATAAGAAACTGGTTTTCAAAACCGTCATCACGTTTCGATGATCTCACACGATGCAGAATTATTCTTGGCTGTTCCATTCGCTGACATTATGATCGTTAAGCGTTAATAGCTTTCTACCGAAGTCAAAGACTCCGCCTCCTAGATGTGAGCCTCCAAATTAAGATAAAACTAAATTTCGAAAGATATATAATTCAAAAAAAATTTTTCTTGCAATTTCAGGATCACTATTTTATCAGACATCACATGACATTTTTTCGAAAAAATTTTTTTTCTTAAAAACTAAAGGCACTAATGGCTTGAAAATACTTCAAGCCCGAGAAAATGTTGTTATTTATTGCTATAAAAAAATACAGCATTGTAGGTTACATCAGTCTCCATAAATTGGATCTCAAAGTTTACATTGACTAGTATAGGCAGACGGCAGTCTTAATAAAATTAATGATGTTGTTTTATTTATTTTAATTATTTTAGAAGAATTATGTAAGATATTTCTATTCTAATATTCACATAGGTTTACTTTCGTTAAAATTACTTTTAACAGATATTTCTTTTACATTAATTTCTCAATCATATGTTTTGGTAACACGATATAATTAGGTTAATTTATTTCAATTATTTATTAATTGTACCAGTATCTTTTTCATTTCTGACATACTTTATCATATTACATTCTGATTTTTTTAAATTTATCTTATATTAATCAACTACTAACTAAATTATTATTAATTATTTGTTGTTATTAATATTGAATAATAATAACAAAGTTTAAGTTTTTATTATTATTAGAATATATTTGGCAGGACGGTATTTAATCTAATCTAATTGAATTTAACTTATTTTACAGATTTAATCATTCGTAATATCTATGTAATTTATTTGAATTCTAAAATTATGATGTATATGTATTAATATTTTTTATGTTATTATTGAATCATGTTTTATGTTTTAGGTTCTGTATTATTAATAATATTTATTTATTGTATATTTCCTGTAAGTGGAACTTTGTTCTGTTGGAATGAAATAAATAATTTAAAAAAAAATTATTTAATTTAATTTCTGTGTATTTGAAGTGACCGTTTAGTGGTTTCATTAAACAACTGGTTAAGAAAACTACCCATATAAGGCGACACTCTTGTTTAGAATTGTCTTTTTTAACTAATAATTTGCTAAAGAAATTAAAATAAATAAAACTGTAGTGATCAGACTTACAGTCAACCAAAAATACATCAAAGTAGTTGTTACAAGTCATTTAGTCACAAAGCAAATTGCAAATCATAATCGATTCATTTAGTTGTGTTGTTACATACAAGTACAGGAAAAAGATTCTATAAATGATTTATAGAATAACAACTATTTGGTTTAAATGTAAACTGTTTAGGAATGTTTATGACATGTGACATATACAGAAATCATGAACGTGATATTAAAGTATGATATAATTATACAGCGTTATTAAATTGCAATATGTACAATTTACGTTATGTTGCATTTGAAAATAATCAAGTAAAAGCATTATGCACACATAGGCAACCAATTATACAGCAATAATCATAATTTATACTTATACGATTTATATACAGTGCTATTTATTTACCATGCAATATATGTAAAGTGTATCATAGACCGTACTGTATAATTGGTTGCCTTTGTGTGCATAATGGGGAAACATAGGGAAATGAACATATTGCAATTTAATTTAATAGCGATGTATATCGGTATAGTAAATAAATAGTACTGTATAAATAAAAGTATAAAATTCCATGCATGTAGGACATAATGAACAATATATAAATTAATAACATTACGAACTAAGAAAAAGATAGTAATATATCACAGGTTACTTACATGTTAATCACAGTAACAGCTGCTGAATTAATAATAATATAAATCTATTTGTTCATCTAGGTCAGTGGTTTCCAAACTTATTTTTCCGGGGAACCCTTATACAATAGTTTACATACGCTCAAAGTTGCAAGTTCACAGCGTTCCTCGTTTGTGATTTAGCGAAACTCCATTAATTTCGTACGGGGCAAGATCGGAGTTGTATGGTGGGTGGGAGAGGACCGAAATCTTTTGTTTGACTAATCCACTCACCACTAAAGAGGCATGCAACGGTGCGTTATTGTGATGTAATGTCCATCCATCTTCTACCAATTCTGGTGCAACTCACTGCACTCTGGCATTCAAACGTTTTAAAACTGATGTAAAAGATTGAATTCACTGCCTGTCCTGGTAGGACGAACTGTTTTTAGATTAATCCTTTAACATCAAAAAACAAATCAATGTGAATTTGATTTTAGACCTTGTGATTTTGGTCTTTGTGCTCTGCCTTTTGGTCTCCGGATTCAATATTCGTAGAATTTCAGACAGTTTTTGCCTAATTTCACTGAAAACTTAATAACACATCTAGTTCTTTTACCACATCACTCAGTTTGTCAACATGCAGTTCAGAGTACCAATATTCAAAAATTTCTACATCACAAACGAAGAGTGCTGCGAACTTGCAACTTCGAACATAAACGATAAATTGAGTGTAGAATCAAGTGATGTAGTCGGCCAATGTTGGATAAACGAAAATTCTCATTATTTAATTGCCACACCTCATATTTTGAAAATCCCGATTCACATAAATATGTGGAAGCAAAAGGCAACAAGAAATAAAATAGTAATATAATTACCTGTTATTGTAGGGGAGCTTTAAAGCTTTGTAAGTGGCATTTTCTTGTTATATTACAGAACTTTAATAGACTATAATTACATATTTCAACTTTAAATTAATATAAAAGTTTATTTCGTAATACCTTGCCTTCCTAATATTATGGCAACTCGTTCCGCGGAACCCCAAAATATTTTCACGGAACACACTTTGGAAACCACTGATTTAACTAATACATAAAAGTTGAAAATTACATGTGTTAATGGAATAATGAACAATATGTAAGTTAATATAGCAAACAAACAAATTTGTATTAGTAAATTATAATTTAAAGTAAAATACAAGAATAACATTCAAACCTGGCTCTGTATTTATTTTTGTGCTAAACTGCATTTAAATTGATGTGTGGTTAATCCAAAAAAGTTATTTAGTATTCATAGATTACGTTGTTATACAGTTTTCCTACGGCCTCATATGAAAGTGAACAATAACAAATGCTACCGACAGATAGAAAAGTGAGTCATGCAACACGTCTGTTAGGAATATATCGTACGCTGAGCATTATCTACAAATCCATGAATTTTGTTTACCTTAAAATGATGACATTAATGTTTAACCAAATTTTGAGAAGCATTTTAACCATTATGTATCTAAATTTAATTAATGTTTTATTAGTTATTTTAGCTATCAAAAAGAAATATCCAGTACATTATGTGTATTATACCTAACCTAAATTTTAGCAATTGTCGTTATCAAGGTAACTTAATTTTATTTTTCTTGGTCAAGCTCCAAGCTATTCAGCTCCAGAAAATTATTTTTCTGGAAATATTTTGATAGAAGTTTCATTATAATTATTCATATTGTTAAACCAAATTTGTTTAAAGATTAAATTTTATGTTCTAAATATGAATAGTTTAAGAAAATTAAACTTTAATTATTATCTTTTTTTCAAACCTAACCATAAAAATTCTGCTTTAAAAATCTTCAAAAATTATTCTTGAAAATTTAAAAATTCTAAATATTTTTGAACATTTAAAATTTGGGTGGGTGGAGGAAAAATATTGTACATTACTTGTTGGAATACGCGAGTTACTGTGAAGTAAATACATCTACAAATTTGATCAGTTGTTTATCTGAGAGGTTAACAGTTGTAGAAAGTTTTGAAGTACCGGATAAAATACTGTGGTAATTATATACTCACAGGAAAAGTGCCAAAATCTTCTTTATCAACTTTCACCTCTTCTAATAACTACTCTTTGGTAGTACACTAAAAATGGTATTCTCTTTTTCACTGTTTAATCCTTCAGTTTTGTAAGTCTATCCTCACATATAACTGTTAGAAGCTTTATTATGTTTCACTAGTTGCTATATCTTCTTGATTTTTCATTTCTAACTTCCTTAATATAATAGGGGTGTATGATCAGTTTTCAGTAATTTTCTTAATCTATCATCAGTTTCTATGCTGTTGATACACTTCTTTTCTAATATATTAATATAATCTATTGTGATATGGGATTTAGCACAATTGTGACATAGTATACTTTTCTGGCATTTTGATTGGATATGGCCATATTTACTACACTGGAAGCATCATACAATGCTATAGTACAGGGTTGGCCCTAGCAAGGTTCAGGAGCCGCATGTGGCTCTTGCAGGCAAGTGGTGCAGCTCTTATCCGAATAAAATGTGTGTATGAAATATGGTAATCTAATACTGCTCAATTTCCAAAAGTAATTATTTAAGTTATTCAAAAATATAAAAGTTACAAAGGTATTAAAAAACGTAAAAATAAAAATTTTATTCAAAGAAATATATTGTTCTGATTCTATCAAACAATTTTGTAAAGAAAATCTTTAAAAATTAGATTTGCTTATGGGATGCTTTATAAATGTTGTTCATCTTAGCCAGCACCGTCCTTTGGATTTGGAGACCCCAGGCACAAATATGGAATGGACCTCAGTAAATAAAAAAGTTAACAAATAAATATACAACTAATATCACTAGAAACCTCGTAATGGATGGTAGCTGTAATAGAAAATTTAGAACATATTCTCCTCATCAATATGTGGTCGCTTCCTGCTAGTTTTCGAAAAAATCGCATTTTAAATTTTAAGTACGCCCCTTGTATTCACATTACATTAATAATAATAAATAAATTTTAATGTTGAAATATTGTCTCACATCGGCGTTGTGAGACTTGCTTATGAAAAACGTTGAAATATGAAGTATGTCCATCTTTATGTTAATTCTAAATACACATTTTTATATATACTGCTGTTTCTACTACTCCCACTGGTTTGGCAATTCAAGCGACCTTCAAGAGTACCATCCATGCATATGCGCACGCATAGTCGTGCATTTGGGTGACATAATCAATGCACCAACTTTATTGTTACTAAGTACATCCGACAACAAAATGCTATGTTGGGCCGCTATTGTTTATCTTAAAGTCTCGAGAAGTGTTAGATACCTTTTTATTTCCCGACGCTTTGGTGTCGGGTGTTACGTGTAGCGTTAAAACACACCACTACTAAGCAGTGTTGCTAGATGGGCCAAGAGAGCAGGATTTTACCATTAGCCCCATCACTATATGTAGTTTTAATCCGACCAGCTGTGCGGGACTATTTCGTTACTAACATCTCACCGTTTGGCCGTTTATAAAAACGTTCAAACGGTGAGACATTTGTAAATTTGGTGTGCTTCATTTCAAAACTAAGCTTTAGCTTTATGTTTAAGAACTTGCATCAAATGCCTTTCAGTCTATTTTATGAATGTGTAAGATATATATTGAGTTATTGATTAAAATAAGGTAGTACCTTAGGGACGTTTATGATCTTAGCTTCCCTAGTAGCACACATATATTATATAAATATTCATTTTCAAATATTTAAAATATATCTTTTTCAACATCCGCCTAAATATTTAGCTAATATATTATTTAAAATATTTCTTCAATATTATTTTGATAATATTTATTTAACATTCTAGCTAGGATATCTTATGAATGTTATATACCCAATAGCACAGATATATTATATAAATATTTATTTTCAAATATTTAAAACATATCTTTTTCAACATCCACCTAAATATTTAGCTAATATATTATTTAAAATATTTCTTCAATATTATTTTAATAATATTTATTTAACATTCTATAGTATGAGTAAAAAGTAACTCCATCAAAGGTGCCTTTAGGATTTTGAAGCCATGTGTATTATAACACTAGAAAATTATATAAAATAATCAGAGTCCTTTGACAGTGACAGTTATTAATTTGATATAATTTTCTGGTGTTATAATACACATATGAGTTCAAAATACCAAAGGCACCTTTGATGGAGTTATTTTTTGTTCATACTGTAACAAGAGAGAAAAAGAAAGAACCTCTTCTTCACACAGCAAATTGAATATTCTACAGCATTCGAGAGAATGACGCATCGCACCAAGCATGTAAACCAGACGCGGTTTATCTAGCGCCTACCAGAAATACATAGTAGGTTCCAGCGGCTTCTGGTACGATTATATGAGGGTATAAAATCGACTTCGCGGATAAAAGAGGATCAGTCAACAGCGAGTCATTAACTGTGTATCACGAAATAAATAGTAAATGTGAAGATAAATGTTGTATTAGAAATTCATAGTCTGTAAATAATAGTTTTAATGGTTTATAATCATAGCGTTAATTTATAGTGTATTCATTAGTGTTTGTAAATAAATATTTCTTATTAATAGACGATTTAAACAGCACTTTTGTTATTATTTTAAAAAGAACGTTACAGTGGTGTTACAGGTGTGAGGTTTTAAAATAAATAAAATCGCGTAATAATTAAATAAAGTGCTGTGAGAATAAATCTTTAGTGTTAAAAATAATTTCAACAAACATTTAAAATGGTGATGAAATTGTTAAAAGATCTCAAAGTAATAGACTTAAAACACGAACTTGAAGAACGAGATTTAGACACAACGGGCCTTAAAAACGTGTTAATAAATCGGCCAAGAGAATGGCTTTTGGAACAGCAAGAAGACCCTGAAAGTTTCCTCTTCGAATTACCTGGACCCGCAATTGATACTAATTTGTTATTAAGTAAAATGGAAGAGAATTCTAGAATGCTTAAAGAAGAATTATTGGAAAAGCACGAAGAGAATTCTAGAAAGTCCGAAGAAAATTCTAAAATGCTTAAAGAAGAATTACTTAAAAATACTAAAGCACTGGAAGAAAAAGTTTTTGAAAATACTAGAATGCTTAAAGAAGAACTACTGGAAAAGTCTGAAGAAAATTCTAGAACGCTTAAAGAAGATTTACTAGAAAACACAAGATTGCTTAAGGAAGAATTACTAGAAAAGTCTGAAGAAAGTTCTAGAAGGCTTAAAGAAGAATTGCTGGACAATGTCAAAGTGTTAGAAGATAAGGTTTTCGAAGAATTGTTGGAAAATTCCAGCGCGTTAGGACTATTAGAAATTAAATTGGAGAAACAAGATAGGGTAATAAAGATGGTAGAAGAGAAAATAGCCCAAATGCAATTACCACCAACCACTAAGAAAGACAATATGACCGAAATGCTGGAAGATAGAACGAGGCAACTACGGTTTCCCTCAACTTCTGAGTTTAATGAAGTAAAGAAGCAATTTAAAGAAGAAACGGTTCCTGCCGTAGGGATAAAAATAAAACCACCCACGTTCGATGGAAAGATACATTGGTCCACCTACTACAAACAATATGAGGCGGCCGCTGGGGTCAACGGATGGACAGGCAAGGAAAAGGCCGTTTCTTTAACTGTGGCTTTGCGTGGAGACGCGTTGAACGTCCTGCAAACAATCCCAGCAGGACAGGAAAATGATTACCAATTGTTAGTGTCTAGATTAGAGATGAGATATGGAGACGCGCATCTTCAACAAGTGTATCACGCGCAAGGGAAGAATCGTATCCAGAAGAATGGAGAAAGCCTTCAGGAGTTTGAAGCCGATGTTGCGCGGCTTGTCCGATTGGCGTACCCTACGGCACCCGATTCATTTCTGGGACAACTCGCTGTGCAGACCTTCATTGATGGGTTAAGAGACGGGGAAACACAACAATCATTGAGGCTGGCACGACCAAGAACAACTGATGATGCGCTTGCTCACGCCTTAGAATTTGAAGCTGCAAAACAAGCTTCCCGAGGTCACGGGCGTGTTCGGGCCGTTGTGGAAGAAGAAGAAGATTCTAAAGATCACCTAGAGGAGTTAGTAGTGAGAGTTCTTCGGAAGGAAGAAAGTCGTAATAAGAATCATCAAGAAGTTCGAGGGCCTCGTTGTTGGAATTGCGGCGAACAAGGGCACATACGACGTCGTTGCCCTAAACCAAAACAAGTTCAGCAGTCGGAAAACTAAAGGGGGTCGACGGAAGGGGGCGAACGTTGACCTTGAGTGGAGATGCCCCGGAGATCACCATCCATGCCGTAACATCGAAGAACAATACCAGCAGTTTGTTCGTATATGGGAAGATTGCTAATCGAACTGTCCCCCTACTCTTTGATACGGGGGCGACAAAATCGATTATACGCCCTGACGTTCTACGAAGAAGCATTAAGTTGTTACCGACAACTACTCAACTCCGTACAGCAACAGGTGAAGTGATACCAACACGCGGAGTGGTGAAGATGAGGATTGGCATTGGAAGTGAAGAACGTGAACATGAGGTGCTGGTAGCCGACATCATTGACGAATTCATCTTGGGAATGGACCTCCTGAGAAAATTTGGTTTTACATTGGACTTGAAGGAGGGTGTTTTGAAGGTTGGTAATGAAGAACTTCCGTTGCACCCACGAGAAGATCCTGTCGTAAGGGTTTTGCTGAAAGAAGATGTGATATTGCCGGGTCAAAGCGAGATGGTTGTCGAGGCAGGTTTGGATGGAGATCTTCGGATAGGATATGTGCGAATGATGGAGCCTGTTTGTGATAAGAAGATCCATAGTGGCATACTGGTGGGAAAAACGCTGATCAAGGTTGGAAAGACAGTACCGGTGAGGCTTATGAACGTTAATGTGGATCCGGTAACATTGAAGAGTAGCCAGGTGTATGGCTGATGTTCCAAATACAGCGCCCAAAGACCATGGTGGAAAATTAGTGGGTATGGTTACTAGTTCGTGCGAAGACCTTAACAGAACGGAAGTGAAAGAGGTACAGGGTTTGGTTCACCGATACCAAGATATCTTCGCTCTTGACGATAGCCAGAAGGGACGAACAAATATAGTAAAACATAAAATCTATACAGGCAACTCTATGCCTGTCCGTCAGCAGCCGAGGCGTCTACCTCTAGCAAGGCGAGCAGAAGCCGAAAAGATTATTACCGATATGGAAGAACAAGGGGTCATCGAGCCATCCAGCAGTCCGTGGGCATCACCGGTGGTCCTGGTCAGTAAGAAGGACGGGTCAACGAGATTTTGTGTGGACTATCGGCAGCTCAATAACGTGACCAAGAAAGACAGCTATCCCTTACCACGCATCAACGACACGTTAGATACCCTGTCTGGTTCACGATGGTTTTCGACTTTGGATTTGAAGAGTGGTTATTGGCAAGTTGAAATGGAACCTGAAGACCGGGAGAAGACCGCGTTCACTATTGGTTCCGGACTATGGCAGTTTACAGTTATGCCTTTCGGTCTATGTAACACTCCGGCCACCTTTGAGCGTCTAATGGAGACCATCCTGAGAGGGCTGTCGTGGAAGACCTGCCTGGTATACCTAGATGATGTGATTGTAGTCGGAAAATCATTCAACGAACATTTGAAAAATCTAGAGGAAGTGTTCCGAAGACTACGTGGAGCCTAATCTGAAACTGAGTCCGAAAAAGTGCCATATATTCAGAAAGGAAGTGAAATATCTCGGGCACGTCGTATCACAAAATGAAGTGGCAGCCAACCCCGATAAGATTCGTGCAGTTCAAGAGTGGCCAACACCGAAAGATAAACACCAAGTTCGTAGTTTTCTTGGGTTATGTACCTACTACAGGCGTTTCGTTCCTGGGTTTGCCAATATAGCGAAACCTCTGACAAGGTTAACTGAAGATGGGCTCGAGTATGTTTGGAGCGGAGACCGTGAAACAGCTTTCCAACAGTTGAAGCGTGCCCTGACAACAGCACCAATATTGAGCTATCCACGGACAGAAGGGAAATTCATACTTGACACAGATGCAAGTAATCTGGCCATTGGGGGTGTACTTTCTCAGATACAGGATGGACAAGAAAAGGTCATCGGCTATTTTAGTAAGGTTTTGTCGAAAGCCGAAAGGAATTATTGTGTGACCAGAAAAGAACTATTGGCCGTCGTGAAGTCCGTTGAGCACTTTTACAAATACTTGTACGGACGGAAGTTTTTATTGAGGACGGACCGTGCAGCGTTGAAATGGCTTCTACAATTCCGTAATCCTCAAGGCCAGGTCGCAAGGTGGATCGAGCGATTACAAGGATACGACTTTGACACAGAACATCGAGCGGGCACTAGTCATCGAAATGCCGATGCTCTTTCAAGAAGACCCAACGGATTGCCGTCATTGCTCTCGCTTGGAAGAGAGGGTTTGCCAAGTATTAAGAACTACCATCGTCAACGACAATTGGTTGCCGGAAGAATTACAACGACAGCAGAAGGCTGATCCCGAACTAAAAATGGTACTGGAATGGAAGCGCGTGGGGGATAGGCCTGCCTGGGAGGCCGTCAGCCCTTTCAACAGAACGCTCAAAGCATATTGGGCCCAATGGGAGTCCTTGAAGGTGGAAGACGATCTCCTGAAGCGAGTACTGGAGAGTGAAGATGGCACCACCATTAGGTCTCAGTTCGTGGTTCCAAGAAGCCGAGTGGCTACAGTGTTGCGACATCTCCATGACGGTGCCTCAGGCGGACACTTCGGTGTGAAAAAGACTTTGGAGAAAGTTAGGGAGCGTTTTTATTGGGTCAACTGTAAAGAAGACGTGAAGGAGTGGTGCCGGAAATGTGAACTATGTGCCACTGGTAACGGACCCTTGGGGAAACGAAGAGCACCTATGAGGTAGTACAATGTGGGTAGTCCTCTGGAAAGAATAGCTATAGATATTGCCGGACCATTTCCCGAAACCGACGATGGGAATAAATACATATTAGTGGCAATGGACTACTTTACCAAATGGCCAGAAGCATATGCCCTACCAAACCAGGAAGCTGCGACTGTTGCTGACGTACTAGTCAAAGAGTTTTTCAGTCGCTTCGGAGTGCCCATGGAGCTGCATTCGGACCAAGGCCGCAACTTTGAGTCTGTACTATTTGGAGAAGTCTGTCGATTGTTGGGCATTCGCAAGACTCGGACCACACCGTTACATCCGCAGTCCGATGGAATGGTAGAACGCATGAATCGGACAATGGGCAAATATTTGGCCAAGGTCGTCTCCGATCATCAACGAGACTGGGACCAATACCTGCATCTGTTCCTGATGGCTTATCGTGCATCGGTCCACGAAACAACCGGTCAGTCACCAGCGTCTGTGATGTTTGGACGCGAGTTACGGTTACCGTGTGATCTGGAATTTGGGTCTCCACCTATAGAGCAGGATGTAGCCGGGAATGATTATGTCACCCACTTAAAGAAGAAGTTGGAGGATATTCACGACCGAACCCGAAATAATAGTCGAATCGCCAGTGACCGGATGAAGGCTACGTACGATGTGAGAGCCCAAGAAGGAGGGTTTCAACCTGGAGAGCTTGTCTGGTTATACAACCCGCAAAGACGTGGTGGCTATTCTCCGAAGTTACAGCGGAATTGGGAGGGCCCATAACAGGTGAAGAAACGAATAAATGACTTGATTTATCGCATCCAGAAATTGCCAAGAGGGAAACCAAAGGTGGTACACTCCAATCGTCTGGCGCACTATGAGGGAAATAATGACGCAGTCCCGGATCGGGAAGATGAGGCTGAGGTGGCTATCAATACCGTAAGGCCTGGAGATGATCAGCCAACCTTCAGAGAATTTATGGCTGCGTTTTCTGGAACTAGAAAAGCGCGATTCGGAGTCACGACTGAGATGCAACAAGATCTCTTCCGGGTCCCTGGTGATTATTCCATTGCCCACTGTGTCTCCGAGGATCTCCGTATGTCCAGGGGATCGCAGTAGTGTTTAGAAATAAATTTGGACGGCTGAATGAACTTCGAGAACAAAATCCCTCTGTTGGTAAATCCTTACGATTGCCTGATCATGACCGATCCATTTACTACTTGGTAACCAAGCAGTTTTACTACCAGAAACCGAGTTACGCCGACTTGTGGAGGGCATTATGGAATTTGAGGATCGAGTTGCTTACCAGGAGAATTAACAAATTGGCAGTTCCCAAACACGGCTGTGGGCGGGACCAGCTGGATTGGAGAATCGTTAGAAACATGCTGGAAGTTGTCTTTAGAGGTACGGACGTCAAGATCTTCGTCTGCAGTTTTGACCCACAGCCCGCATTAAGGCCAACGAAGAGTGTAGACTGTTACTTCTACCGTAATGGAACTTGTAGTCGAGGTGAAGACTGTCGATATCGTCATGACCCGTTCTACAGGAACCAGAGCATAAAACCTGTTCTGGGACAGAACAGACTTGAAGAGGGGGGCAGTGTAACAAGAGAGAAAAAGAAAGAACCTCTTCTTCACACAACAAATGGAATATTCTACAGCATTCGAGAGAATGACGCATCGCACCAAGCATGTAAACCAGACGCGGTTTATCTAGCGCCTACCAGAAATACATAGTAGGTTCCAGCGGCTTCTGGTACGATTATATGAGGGTATAAAATCGACTTCGCGGATAAAAGAGGATCAGTCAACAGCGAGTCATTAACTGTGTATCACGAAATAAATGGTAAATGTGAAGATAAATGTTGTATTAGAAATTCATAGTCTGTAAATAATAATTTTAATGGTTTATAATCATAGCGTTAATTTATAGTGTATTCATTAGTGTTTGTAAATAAATATTTCTTATTAATAGACGATTTAAACGGCACTTTTGTTATTATTTTAAAAAGAACGTTATAATACTATAGTTAGGATATCTTATGAATGTTATATTTCTGATTCATATAATATTCCTAGAATATTATTAAAATGTTTTTAAGAATATTCTTGTACAGCAAATTATGCTCTATAGCAACATGAATTTCAATTTTCTTTTCACCACTCATTTTTTTGTTGATGGTCATTTAAACTTTTCAAATAAAACCCTATACATGTTGTTCTACTAAAAAGAGAATTTTGCTCTCTTTATGAAGCCATATTCTCTAACAAGTGTAACATAAGAAAATTTTTGACAAAAATTGCATTTGAAGTTTATTTAGCATAAGAGTTACACTTAGTAATAAAACACTTGGGTTTGAATTAAATACGTATATTCTTTTGAAATGGTAAAATGACCGTCAACAAGAAAATGTTTTTTTTCTCTAATTGTAATTGTAGGTAGTATCACAAAAAGGATTATACGCCTGAGAAAAATATTCACTGCTCATTTTAATTCATGACAATCCAATAAAAAAATAACTACTCATCCATCCTGAAGACTTCAATAATTATATTATAACTGAAATATTAAATTAAATAGCAGTTTATTCGTTGATATATTAAGGATATAATTCCCACCTCATGGAATAGGACTGGAATAAAAGATATATTGTAGCAAAAACAATTTATTCACTCAGTAAAAATATATAAATACTCGATAATTATTCAATAGGAAGCTTGTCTTGGGACTCATAATTCTTCTTTCTGTAAGAATAAAAAAAAAATATTTAGGGTTATATATAGTCAAAGATGTTATGGTTATAGTCGATCTCTCGCAGCAACATATTTTAAGGAAATTTATATAATGAACATGGACTTTTTGAATCATCTGTACTTCTAGTCACCATATTAGTGTAGTCGAATTTTGCAACAAATTGAATTGTTTTATTATTTTAAGAAAAAATAATGCTTGTTAAGGAAATCTTAATTTGATGTAGTCAAGTCCAATACCATCATGTGGGGCGACCAATAATAGAAAATGTGATTAGGCAATATTAAGCATTTTTAAAACTCAGCAGACTTTTTATGAGTTACTTCAACCAAAAGAATTAAAATTAAAAATCAAAAGTTAAGTAAGTAACTAGAGACGTTGAAAAATTTTATCAGCCACGCATTGCATATACTATTTTTTCTCCGAATTTCTAGTAAATTAATGCACTTTATAAAAAATTATGACATTTAAGTGACAAAACATGACATTAAAATGACATATCTCTTGTCAGCAATTAAATGTCGAACAGTTTGAAATTCAAAATCCCAGTAGTCCGAAAATTCCAATCTCTAGTGGTTGAAATGCGATTTCATTCCAACCTCTAGTGGTTGAAATGCGATTTCAATCATCGTTATCAATTGCAAAATGAGTGATTTCAATGTCATGAGTAGAAAAAAGCACTTACTAGCTGTTGTTTAATCTTTTCGAAGTATGTCTTAACCAATTCTTAATAGCTGCTATGATGACGTGCTCGGTTGTTTAGTATTTGGGCTTAGGGTTGCTGCTTCTGTAATATTTAATAACATAATAATAATCGTATCAGTAAAAACAATGAAGGTTTAACATACTTTTGATAGTCAGATACTATTATGGAGGAAAACAATTTCTTTCTCTCCCAGTCATATAAGGAGGCAACAGAATCTGTGAAGTTTCTTTAAAATATTTTTTACAATAGTATTACTATCATGACTTCCAATTTGGGTAAGGAATGGTAACTGAAAATAATAAGATTTGTTATAAGGAAAGCAAGACGTGCATCCAACTACCTACCATCTTTTTCTGTTCATCCTTTGTACTTGGGCGTCTTTCCCATTTACCAGTGTCTTCTTCGCTCTTCATGGGTAGTTTTCCTTCAAAATCTTCGTGGAAATTCTGATCATCATCAGAAATTATCTGTGGTCGGCTTTGCTCTTTCAATATTTGCAAAAACCAACTTCAGCTGATGAAGCCACTTGCGGTTTTTCTTTTGAACTCTAGAAAATAAATTGACATCTCAGTTACTGTGAAATTTAAAACCTATGTGTTTTATTACTGTTTTAGACATATAATAAATTAATGTAATTTATTTGATGTTCAAAAAATTATTGTTTTTGAGTAATACGACACATACGTTTTAAATTTCACAACTGAGATGTCGAGGGTTTATAATCACCCGTTAGAAAAAGTATAAATTTATTAAACATACGTGATTAATCATCATACCTTTTTTGTCGAAGTTGCAGCAATCTGTAGCTGGTTGAATAACCATGTTATTTGTAATATTATCACCATTTGATGATGAGAAGCTTTTCAGTGGATATGCAGGCTCTTTTTTATTCGTAGGAGTAGAATAGTCACTTCTTAGGTAAATACTTTATGGTTTAATATCGATACATACAACATACTACATAAAACAGTTAAATCCGAAAAAAAACACAAAACTGATGACAAAACCCTTGACAAAACCATACAAATTCACAATGGCGTCGCGTCGTTGCATCGTGTCCTACCTGCCTTCTACGAACATACGCGACGACACACGATCGCGCACGATCATAAGCAAGATTTACAATTCATCATTGTTTACCAATAGATATCTATTGTAGTACATAATAAAAAGATTTGTTTAATATACGTTTCAAAATATTAAAAATTACACACAAATAACATATTTATTTAATATGTATATCAATATATTTCTAAATATTTAAATATTCATAAATACTTTCCTAATCTTTTAAATATTTAAAACACATAATATTATCTTTATATTTTTTAAATGTTAAAGAAATATGGTGTGCTACTGGGGTTTCAGCTGACGAAAGTTAGGTTGATGACTTGTTAGGGTAGTTCGTACAAAGACTTCAAAGGAAACAGTAGCGGCTCGTCATAGCATTTTGTTATAGGAAGTACTAACAATAAAGTTGGTGCATTTAGGATGTCACCTAAATGCATGTCTGCGTAGCTCTTTCAAATATTTCTTCCTGAAATGTGGCTTCCAAAGGTATTTAAGCTGGCCACCCCTGCTATCAGTGGCGGATTTAGGCACAATCGTTGGAAGCGGCCGCTTCAAGCTCCACAAGTCAGGGGGCCCCCACAGAGGCCTCCTGCCAAAGACCGCACTGGACACGCGACATTGAGCGTACCTCAATTACTTCCTCTCGGAAGCAACGTGGAGATTACGTCTAACGACAGGTGCTCTACGTAAAACACTCTTGGAATCTTGGATACGCGACAAATAAAAATTATTGGCGTGGGAATTCACTTTTTCGCGAAAAAGTGAAACAAGAAGCAGATCATATCGTTTACAGGCTGGTAAAAAAAGTGTACGGTTGACGCATTAGAGTTTCGTACGAAAAGGCAAGCACCCAGAACGATAGGTAAAATATTGTAACGGAGTGTACTGTTTCACAGCAGACCTGCAAGGAATGTATCATCTCTGTCGGTCCGAATGGTGGTCTTCTCGCACATTCAACGCAGTCATCCGACTACTATGATAACTAATTTATTTACGCATAAGCGGTGGAAGTGGTCGTTCCAGGCCCCACAAGTCAGGGGGCCCCGCAAAGGACCCTTGCCCAGGATCGCAGTGGACATCCGATAAATAAAAATTATTGGCATGGAAACTCACTTTATCGGCGCAATAGAGTTTCGTGCGAAAAGGTAAGCATTCAGAGTGATAGGTAAAATGTTGTAACGGAATATACAGTTTCGCAGCAGCCCTTCAAGGCTTGCCTCCAATGCCTTCTAGCAAACTCTGAGCGGTCGTCCGACTTACATTCGGGAAAGGGGAACTGTACCATGCTTTGAATAGGTGAAATTCCTTAATGGCATTTGTCAATTGACAACATTTCCCAATGTTGAAACAACTTAAAAAAATCTTAACATATTGTAATACGTAGGTACCTGTGAAAGGTTATGACCTTAGAATATTTCCCTTCTGTTCGATTTTTACAACCTAGAACGCTACAATTCGGCATTGTAAAAGTCTTTTAAATTGTCTTTATTACGTTTAAGCAAATAAGCAATCATTTACGCAAAAATTTGAAAATATTATTGATGCTTCAAAAAGCTGTGTAAAGTTCCATTATAAATGAACTGATTATGAAATAAAATGTTGTTCTGAAATAGCACATAAAGTAGAACTTTTACGGACTTATCTGTCACAATGACATATGTCAGAACTGACTTTTACGGACTCATCTGTCATTTTTATTTGCATTGTTTTACATGTATTTGACATATGTCTCACAGTCACGTTGACTTAGTTGTCTACTCTACTGTTATTAAAAGCACATTTTGTATTTTTAATTTTCAATTTCACGATTTCAGAAAAAACTTAATGTACACCTCAGCACTAAAGCTGATTTTTTATCACTCGTTATGGTTGTTCAATAATCTCCATATTTGTGATAAAAAAGTACAACCTTATTTGGTTTACAAACACGACCTACTCGATTCGACGCCGACGTTTGGCGTCTTTATGCGGCCTGTTCATTTGCCAGTTTTCGGCGTTCTCCGCTTGGCGCCACGTCCCGGGGGAATGGACGCGTTCAACCTTTCGATTTTATCCGACGCGTTTACACATCCAAATGTACACTTAGCAAAATGCTTGGAATGTTTATAATCTGTGATAATATTTTAAAATAAAATCCGGACTCTTTTGAAGGTTATTGTTAAATATTTGACTTTTCTAAACTTTATTCAGTAATTATTCGATATAGCGCTACGGGTTTTCGTTCGAAAAACGTCATAAAAACAGTTAAAAATTATAAAATATTCTTATCAGATGACACAAACACCATTTTTATGCCATTTTCATGTAAATACAGCCAACTTTTTTACTAACTGTAACCTAACATCATAACATTCTAACCTCAAAATAGCCATTTTAACATTGTTTTTCTTATTAATTACCGGCGACCAGCGCGATGTTTTTTCGGATTATTGTTCTCTAAGTTATCCTCTACAACTCAATATAATTGGTTTACCTGGCTTCAGAAGGGTCCCTATATCGAATAATTAATCTTTATTCTACTTTATAACGAATTTAGTGCGTTTGCTTTTGTTTGATAAGTTTTTGATTTAAAAATAGTAATTTTTTACTGAAAAAAAATGCCAATTCACAACAAGAAGTGCTATGTGTTACAGAAATTACAAAAATGCAACGAGTTTCTTCGCATTTTCTTCCAGTATTAGCTTACGAAATAGGTGGATTAAAAATTTACATCTTCCTTCTGGTAGGATTAAAACATATACTTCAGTAAAATGTTCATTTATTTTACTTTATACATTTTCTAAATTACATCGTATTTAGTGCATTGTACAGTAGAAAGGGACAGTCCGGACAGTATAGTTAACGTAGAATTTTAATTTAGTTCAGATACGAAAATACCCGAAAGTACTGTTATCTGTAAATTACACTTTAAAAGCAGTTGCTATAAAGACGGATCTTCTGGTTGAAAGTTATTAAAATGTAATGTGGTGCCCTACAGTACATACAGTAATTTCTGAAATATATTTTTAAAAAATCTTTTATCATAACACATTTTAGACATGTTTTTCGAACACTCCTCATGATGTACAGTATGTATTGACCAATTCCTTGAGCAATTGCTCCTCAAATCGCTCTTAGGATTAATCAATCAACAAGATCGTGGAGATTTGAAATGCCCTAGTAAAAATTTCATATTAATAAACCAAATAACAGAACTGGTTTTAAATAAATTTCAATATTTACCTCAATAATGCAATCATTGCAGTATTTTAGCTGATCTTGACTTCAGAATTCTTTATCTTAGAATTCTTCTTTATCTATTGTCAAGATTTACAACAAGGACCTTTGAAGAATAATTTTAAATATACTTCTAAAATCAATATTAACTAACCTTGCCAAAAAAGCACCAACAACATATCTGGAACGCGATTGTACATTAAACTTATTTCTAAAAAAGTACTCGAACATTAACAAATAAATACTTTTCATAAAAAAATGCTTTTTCTTAGAATCACCACTGCCAATGGCATAAATTGTAATTAATTTGAAGTATGTTAACTGTCAAAAGTGTAAAAATTTAAGCTAATTTTCGAACCATTTCAAATTACCGGCGCGGTTCTGATCTCCAATCCCCCGGTAGCTAGCGCCATGCGGAGAACATGTGCATAATGATATATTTAAAATTTGAACTGGCCGTATTAAGACGTCAAACGTCGAATCGAGGAGGTCGTGTTTACAAATAACTAATTTATCTACGACCACTATAGAAAATTACACATTTCACACAGTTTAGTAACCATGGAAATGACTCATTGTTCATGATCTTTAAACTATACGGAAATGACCATGGGAAATGATTTCGCATTTTCAGTGGTTCTATTAAAATGCTATATATGTCATCACATGCAATATATATAATTATTTGAAATATACAAAATATAACTTTTAGATAAAGATTAATTTTGTTTATTGTTTCCAGCCTTACTTTGTGGAACTTCATAATCATGAAATAAATAAAGATTAGTAAAAGTTTCACAGTTTTATTAAAATATAACCTGACAATATTGTTTCGACAGCTATGCTGTCATTATCAAAGGTATTTAAGGTTTGTTTATAATAATAATTATAAACAAACACGTCGCTAAGGTAGATACAAAAATAGGTAACTAGATAAAATAATAATAATAATCAGAACAACTTGAGCTCAGTAATTCTCCGTTACTGGAAGTTAGACATTTTAGAAGCCTTTGAGATATACAAACACAAACTCAGGGTACCTTTAATGAATGAACAACTTGAGCTCAGTAATTCTCCGTTACTGGAAGTATTAGATATTTAATTCTGATTATTATTATTATTTTATCTAGTTACCTATTTTTGTATCTACCTTAGCAACGTGTTTGTTTATAATTATATTACCTTTGATAATGACAGCATAGCTGTCGAAACAATATTGTCAGGTTATATTTTAATAAAACTGTGAAACTTTTACTAATGTTTATTTATTTCATTAAAAATTAATTTATTTTTAAAAGTTAAAAATTGTTAACGGACGATTATTATACTCACAATTTTATAGTGATATGTGTATAAATCAAAGACGGCATCCTAAGACAGCTGCTTCGAGCTTTTGGCTCTCCTCAGTCAGGGGTAGCTCGTCTGTGAATTCTACACACATCATCCGAGCGTATATATTAGCTCGGAAATAACATTAAATCCATATAGAAAAAATATCCGCCCACCTGGAAATTGAACCCTGGGCCTTCCACTTTCTAAGCGACATCTTTACTTCTGAGCTACTGTGTTGACTACCAGCATATAAAGTTATTATTACCATATAAAGTTATTACAAAAATTGTTATTGAATTAACGTAAAATTGATTTAAGGATATATCCTTCTGATGGCTTTAATCCATACATTTACAATAACCGGTCTATTACATGGAAATCTAAAAATATTTTAAGAATTTATTATTTCAAATTACATTCAAATGAAGCACTAGGTATTCAATGTATTTGTAAAATTAAGGTTATGATTTACTTACATTAACAAAAAAGAAGCGGCGGAACAAGGCGACGTCCAAAAATACATTTAAAAATGTGTCTTATGACATTTAGAAAATTGAAGACACCAACAATACTACTATTGTTAATTTAAATAATTGTTCAAATTTCAGTATTATTTTTAAATAATAAACGATTATTAGATTGAGTTATACGTATTTCTTAATTTTAACACCTGTTTTCCACAAACTGTTTACTTTTGACAATCCAGCATCTCAACCTAGGTTAAATATATTTCCTAGCTTTTGGTGTTTTATTACGTTTTTGTGGTCGTAGATAAAGTATTGTGTTTAACACGTACAAAAACGCCAATTTCACACTCGTGAACCGACCGGCATAAGAAATCTTAATAATTATATGTACTTACTTTTTGATAAAAAAATAAAAAGTATATACATTGTAGTAATTGATTTATACGATGGGGCCCCAAAAATTTGTAACGCTTCAGGCCCCTTAAGTGTTAAATCCGCCACTGCCTGCTATAGTATTCAGTTACAGGCATCGTCTCCAGCTAACATTCTAACAGCCATAATACATTTTCCAAAATAACTCTGAACTACAACATTTAGTTATATTGGAATGTAGGTTGCTATTTAAAAATCATAAGATATCGGTATTATCTGGATACAAATTTTTTTTCATTCTTGTTTGAACACCGTGTATTAATTTTTAGAGTTTCTAATAACTCATTTGACGAAGCATACTTAATAAATGTAGTTGTTTGTAACAGCCCCAGCTGTAAATTTAGAAAAAAAATCAAGATACCTCAGGATCGGTTAAATTTTCAAAAAATTCCCCTTTCCAAAAAGTAAAGGTTTTATAAACTTGTGGGTCATCACCATAAGCCTGTATTTTACAATGTTCTAAAGATTTTAAAAGTTCAGAAGTATAACAAATAATGAATAGCGGAGGGCCTAACACAAAACCTCAAGGGGCACCAGACATAATCAAAAAAGTATTAGACAATTGATTATCATTTTTATAATCTTTCTCTTGGCAAGGTTTTTGATGACCTGAATATAGGGGAAAGTGTTGTACTTTGGGACAATTTATTTGGTTAATTTTTTTCTTTGACAATTTTCAAGGTAAACAAATTCTGCAACATCAGTGAAATCCAATGACTTATGCTCTTTCAGATTAATTTTTGCAAATGGGCTTATTTTATATTTTGATAATGATATCATACACGTAATTGATATCAGCAAATTGTCCCGAGGTACAACAGGGTGTTGTACCCCGAGACAACACAATTTGTACCTTGGGACACTAAAACTAAATGTATAAATAAAAATTTAAATAGGTGTAAAGTGCGTAATGTATTCTTATTTATGACATATTATAAGACAGAAAGTCTAATGGGAAGATAAACTGTTCCATTCGACGCCCTGAACCACCAACTACTTGTGGTTGTGGCAATTTCTTCAGTATATCTGAATCGCACAGTTCGTATGTTTCTTCATTTCTTACGAATTTGTTACTATTCATAATTTTTTTTAGATACACAACCTCAAAAACTCCTTCCTCTAATTTCTTTTTTATTTCGGCTATGTAATGTCGCACAGACTTCTTTCCTTTCAATTCAACTAAGACAAAATCACCTTCCAACATTGGGTAATTTCCTACTAATTGCTCTTCCATTTCCATTTCAAGATTTGATTCTTCAACTAACATTTCTAAGTAATTGTCATCGTCACTAGAATCTTGAGTAAGTATTTCAATGTTGTCATCGTCGGAACTCTCTTCTTGCAAAACTTTCCTCTTTACTTTTTGAATTTTATTTTGTGATTTTTTGGTTTCTCTTTTTAAATATTCTGCTTCTAGCTCATTTTTCTCAGGAGTTTCCGTTAATATTCTTGATTTTCCTTTTTTTCGGCCTCTTTGGATCTTTCGCGGTGCAGCCTTGGGATACGGCCTGATCATTTGGGGTGACACAATATCATTTTTTTGCTCCCTTGGAACATTCTGAAACTGATGGGATGGTCCAGGTTCATCAATATTTGTAAACTGTTCCTGTTCTTCATTTGATAATTCAATGTTCGGTCGGTCTGTTACAAAAGCACTCAAGAATTCGTCTTCACCAAATACTTCAGCATTGAAAGGATAAATGCCTGTTACTGAGAATCCTTTAGTGATGTTCTGTTGAGTAAAAGCTCTTGGGTAGGCCTTTCCGACGATTTCAGCAATTTGGTAAATCGAAATAGGTTTTCCTGGATTTTGCAACATCCACTCATTACTAGCTTGATTGTAATAAGTCTTGTAAGGACCAAATACGGTTCTGTCTAATGGTTGTAGCTTATGCGATGTATGTGGAGGGAATGTAAGTAACACCACGCCGTTGGATTTTGCTAGATCAATCACGGGGATTGAAATATGACTCTCATGATTATCGAATACCAACAGGACCGGATTTTCTTTAGTGGGCCTCACATACTCAATGAAATGTCTCATAAACTCAAGAAATTTTTCTTCATTAGACCAACCTGAAGGATTTGCAGCCCCAACAATTCCTGGAGGCGCCCCGTTCAACATGTGCTGCTTGAAATGAACACGTGGGAAAATCAGCATTGGTGGTACATGGTTTCCTATGGCATTTATAGCAGCTATCATAGTTACGTTAATACCACGTTCACCTGATGTCATGCACCCAACTTGTTTTACTCCTTTAGGAGCTATGATACGCGGTGGAACATGAACTGTGGTATTACCAGTCTCATCTACATTGTAAATATTTTGTGGAGCAAATTTGTATTTTTGTAGACAGACTTTAAGTTTCGAAAAAAATTCTTCGACATTTTTTTTATTGAAACTTGTGGAGCGCGACAAACTGGTGGCCTCAGGTTTTCTCAATGACAATTGTGAATGACGCTTTAGGAAGCACCTAAGCCACTCTCTGCCGGCTTTTTTTTCTTCCCTCCACTTATCAGGCAGTACTTTCTTATTTGCACAAGCATACTGAAAAGCCAACTCTCGGACTTGCTGTTTGTTTAAACCGTAGTTCAGTCGAGCTGAGAACTCTAAATACTCTCTTAACTGCTTTTCTTCCTCTTCAGAGAATACTTTTTTTACAGCATTTGTCGCTACATAATTAAAAGTTTGATTTCCAGATTCACGATGCAATTGAATATGACGTGATAAAGTAGATCTAGCAATATTATGCAGCCTTGAAGCATCTCTCAGGCTTATATTGTTAGTCAGAACATCATTTACTGCTGCTTTAAGACCAACCACGTTGATAGCTTCGCGTTTTTTTCCGGTTTTACTTCGAGGCATATTGCTAAAATAAATAAAAACAGTCACAAACTACTGTTCTTCTAAAATAATTAATCAAAAATGCAAATTCCTGTCTCGAGGTACAAGTTTGAAGCCGTAGTGGCAAAGTTGTAATAATTTTTTTTAGGTTAGCCATCACATTTTTAAGTTGTGGCCATAACAATCAGCAAAAAATGAAGTATCTACTTACATGAATAATTTTTCACAATGTTGTATATTTCAGCTGTTAGACTCTTGGTCAGAAATCCTCAAAAGTAAATTTCTTGCCACCAAAACATAAAATCTCACACATGCGTTCTTACTAACCGCTGTCATGGAAACAGACCAAGATGCATAAGGATTGTGTTACATTTAAACGTAATGTCTAAGAATTTTTGCCTCACGATCATAGATGGCAACAGTATAATTTTTGTCCCGAGGTACATGCGTCCCAAGGTACAACAACCTCCCCTATATAGGATTTGATGAAAAAATTTTTTCATCGCACGAGGACGTTTTTCAGAAGTACAACAAAAGACGTCCAGCGGAGGTTTGTTTTGGGTCCATAGTAGAACCTTAAATCCCAGGACATAATAAGGACGTCTGGCGAACGTTCACACGCGGACGTTTTTCAGAAGTACATCAACAGACGTCCGGCGGACGTTCGTTTTGGGCCCATAGTAGGTCCTTGAATCCCAGGACATGATACGGACGTCTGGCGGACGTTCACTTGAGGACGTTTTTCAGAAGTACAGCATAAAATGTCCAGTGGACGTTTGTTTTGGGTCCATAGTTAAGCCCTTAATCCCAGGACAAGATACGGACATTTGGCGGACGTTCACACGCAGACGTTTTTCAGAAGTACAACAAGAGACGTTCAACGGACGTTTGTTTTGGGCCCATAACAGGCCCTTGAGTCCCAGGACATGGTACAGACGTCTGGCGGACGTGCACATGAGAACGTTTTTCAGAAGTACAGCATAAGACGTCCAGCGAACGATTGGTTTGGGTCCATAAAAGGACGTTCATAGGGGAACGTTTTACAGATGTACAACAAAACATGTCCGGCAGACGTTCGATTTGGGTCCATAATACGTTCTAATAGGAATTACAAAATGATTACAAACAAACAATTTGTAGATTAAGATTAACAATTATTCTAGAAATCTATTTTAACAAAAGATGTCCACTGGACGTTCAGTTCAGATCATGGTAGGCCCGTGACTTCAAAGTCATAAAAAAGCCGGTCTGAACTTCAGATAAGGATCTTTTTTTAAGAATAGTCTGTTACATGTACATATAATTTTGAGAGCTTAACAAGGACCTCTATGAATACACATTTTTCTTATTGTTATTAAATACTACATTATGTAGTTCTCTAAACAAAGAATTAAAATTATTATGGTTATGGAATATCCGAAAATTGCTTCTCCTGTATTTTAAATTAATTATATTTTCTGTACTTTATGGAATACTCTTTAATATACTAAAGTATATATTTCATACGTTCATACCATCATAAACTCATTAAAAATATTTTCTTTAATTAATACAGCTATTTAAATTTCTCCGCTAATATAAAAATGAGACAGCATGTGTGTGACGTCAGTATGCACGGTTCATAAAAGACGTACTACGCAAACTCAGTGCCACCAGTAAATTCCCGTAAAACCATTATAAGCCGCCATTCGGTTTTCAGTATTTGTTATCATCGTTTTTGTCTTGCAGTTTCTGTTTGAACCAATTATTTATATATGCTTTTTTAACATCTATTTAATCAGTCTTTTACGTTATGTGTTTTTAGTAAATAGTGTGAAGTGCAAGGGTGATTATTAATATTTCATCTCATTCATTTCATTCGTTTATTATTATTATTGTGCAGTAATAATGGTAATAAATAGTTGAATGAGTAACTCACCAGCAAAATATTCATGGTAACCTGCAGTATTATAGTATTTTAGATTGTTAAGTAATAAGGATTTATTATTATTTTCAGAATATCTAAAGCAAATTATATGAAGGTTGAACATGACTGAAATAATAATCCCTTCACTTGAAAAATGAAATATAAGGTATATAAAAAACACAACATAATGAAGAAATCAGAAAATATATGGGAAAACTTGAATTTACCTTTACTATGTGAAAATAATGAACTTCTACTGGAAGTTCATCAGTTTTTGGGAGATCCCTTAAATATGCAAAAATCTGTAAGTAATACTTTTTAGAATATCACTGTACAAAGTCAATAGAAAAACTCTTTGGATAGCATTTATGGCAACCAGCAGTTTTTTTGAAAATCTATGTATATGTTACCTGAAAAAAATTAAAAAGTGGAAATCTTTTCAGAAATCGTTCATTAGTGTAAAAACAAGTGTTTTATGCTTATTTTGCCGTATATGTCGTATGATACTGAATTTGCCTTCGAGGATTAATTCTTTTTGTAAATTTTACTTTCTGCAACGTTGCAATCGTACTCAAAAAATCAATGCACAATGATATTATTAGTGAGAGTTTGATGTGTAGGGTGTCTTATATTTTTTTTATGTTCGCAATATCATGTCATAACATCCTGCACATACAGACCTTTTAGTCCTTCTATAATTCTTCTTCTTTTTAGCACAAATTTATTTAACACTACTGAGTGTCTGATTTTTTTTAGACTGATCTGCTTTCCAAAGTTGGAGGAGACAATGTGAACGAATTTGTAAAAGAGCTTGGAAAAGATTGCTGACAAATCATGATAAAAAATGAAATATTTCTGAATAGGCTTCAAACATAAGAACTTTTCTGCTCTTTTTATGGCCACGCTAATTAAGGGTAACATTTTTAATGTATCATGATAAGAGGGAAGCGTAACCTTGCCAAATGTATAGTTGATGTTCAATTTTGTGCAGTCGTACGTATAAAATCTTGAAGAGCGACCATCACATCATAATTTTATAGACATAGCTGCACAGGATAGCGTAGATAACTGCCCTTTAGCAAGGTCTGCCTCGCTCTGTTTATGATCAAAGATAATAAATGTACAGAGTAGATGCTAAGCAGTTGTTAACATAGGGAATATGCATATTATTGATTTGTAAAAGATTTAAATTTTTAAAATATTCAGTTTTCTCAGAAATCCAAGGTAGAGGTAAGAATGTTACTTCCCTATTTCAATTTTCTATTCACTTGTGCTCATTTCAATTTAACTAAATATAGTATGAAAATTTAAAGTTCTGGACGGACTGGAAATTGGCAGCTGCCGATAGAGGATTAGAAAAGCTAGGGGAGGGGCATTCATTTCCCGATGATTAAACAGTTTTCTCTTTGTGGTCGTTCAAAGATCGTAAAGTAGGAATTCAAAAACAAAATAATATACAGGGTAACTTATTAACATTAAAGTGCAAGTCTCTGTGATATAACAGTAGCACACTGCTCAATCTTTCTTTATTATCATAATCTAGCATGAAAAAATAAAAGTATTTGCTAATTTAATGGATTTCATATTTTTAATAATAACAAAGTTGCCAAAAAAAGCTACGGATCTAAGATTTATGTTTTTCAAATAAAACATCCGAGTTTTATATTGTATTTTTGGATTTTAAATAAATCCATGTATGCCAGCAGAGGTTACTATGTACTGTTTTGGATATTGTGTTAGCATCACGGATGCAACCCGTGTAATCGGCTGCTAAGCAACCAGTTAATATATACTTGCCATCTGCTAACAAAACATCCAAAAGTGTACAAACCATCACTGGTTTAGGCATATGGTATTTTTCAATCTTGAATGCTGGTATTGCATTGATAAAAGCTATGTGCACAATATATTAATTATATTTGCATTTATTTTTAGGTGCTGCTTTAAAACCGTTGCTGAAAAGTTGCACCGAAAAGAAAATAGAAGACACTTTGGTGGCTAAAAGTGAAGATAGAAGAACTTGGATTTTTTTAAATTTTGATAATGATTCCAAACAGTTGAATTTACTTTTTATTTTAAGTTTTTATGCTGTGTATGTTTACATCATATAATCTATGTAATAATTATATTATTGTAGAAAAAGGATTTATATTTGTTAAAAAATTGATTTTTACCAATAATTAGCTTGCCATTGATTAGATTCCTATATAATTCGAAACAACCTGAAAGTTTTGCAACTTTGAGAGTTTGTAGATTTTGGTGTTCTAAATGAAATTACAAAACTTGATTTTTCCAACGAAAGCCGTCCTTAAATCCCTTTAACAGTTTTATAATTTTTTATTATTATCAAGTACATATTGTAACATAGATAAGTTTATATTGTGCTAAAAAAAAGGATGTATACTGATAAAAAACGTAGTTAGATAAATCGAAAAATTATTCAATTTTTAAAATATTGATTACCTAAACCTAAAATCTATATAGTAAAATACAAAATTTGTTTGTCAGTATGTTTGTCCCTTCATAAAGTCGCCCCATGTAGGTCTCACTCCCCAAACCACATATGGCTCAAGGCATGAACCAGAGTGGTGCAAGAGATCAGTCTGGAAGGAATGGTAAGTAAACTAGAATTAAAACAAAGTCTATTACGTCTGTTGGACGTATAATGGAGGCTTTTAAAACATCCGCCCGGGACATTTTAAAAACGTCGCAAGTTCGTGACATTTGGACTTCCAGTGGACGTCCATGTAACCTCCCACGTTGTATAAATCGAACGTCTATTACCACCCTTGGACGTTTTTAAAACGTTCGTCAATTTCTTGGAAGACGTACGCAAAACGTCCGTCTGCAAAGTTTTAATAATGTCCAACTTTGTGACATTTGGATTTCCCATGGACGTTCATATAACGTCTCACGGACTATAACCGATCGTCCGTTGGACGTTCATTAAGTCCTCCGAGGACATACAAAGACGTACGCAAAACGTCCGCCCGGGACATTTTAAGAACGTCGCAAGTTCATGACATTTGGACTTCCCGTGGACGTCCATATAACGTCCCACGTAGTATAAATTGAAAGTTTATTACGTCCCTTGGACATAATATGGACGTTTTTAAAACGTTCGTCAAGTTCTTGGAAGACGTACGCAAAACGTCCGTCTGGAACGTTTTAATAATGTCCAACTTTGTGACATTTGGGCTTCCCATGGACGTTCATATAACGTCCCACGGACTATAACCGATCGTCCGTTGGACGTTCATTAAGTCCGCCGAGGACATTTCTCAAACGTCCATCGGACGTCGGTGTGCTATTAGGGTGGTATGGGGAAGGTTTCATTTGGGGTGAAATCGATTAAATATTAATGGTAGATGATGAAAAAATGATTTTTTACTATTTTAGTTCAAAAATAAATTAGGCCAAAAACCGGCCTTATCTATCATCCTCCTTTTACTGGTAATGCAAAAAGCTATATAATTTTTCTTTGTATCCCTAAAAATAAGTACGTTATCACCTATTTCATGTCAAGTGTCTGTGAAACTAGTTTCAAGTTCTTTACCCTATAAAATTAATCAAAAATAACTTGAAAAACAATGAAGGCAAAGGTCTTTACTCATACTTTCAATTTTTCCATTTTAGTTTTAATTAATTTTAGTGTATAAAAACTTGAAAGTTGGTTCCGCGTGTGACACTTGACATGGAAATGCAATTTAATAATGAAAAATATTTTTCCTTTTTAATATTTTACTGTCCAGTCTTTTTGTTCGTAATTTATTTAAGAATTTCTTAAAATAAAAAAACTTGCATTTTAGGGATATAAACGCCGTTCACCTGTTCTAATTATTTTTCAAATGTTTTCGAGAAACTGAAGACGACCTTTTAAAACGTATTATTCCAGAACGATTTGTGTTTACTTGCTCTTGCAAAACTTCATGTGTTAATCAAGGTGGTGTTAAGGTGTTACTTTTTTATCCCCTATTCGATTGCGTGACGCCATTTATTGGCGTAGGAATATACGTATCTTTCCGCTTTGATTTTCTTTCACGTGGTGCGCCGCGTACGAACTGAGATGATTGACGCATAACGTGTAATTGCTTTGTTGCCAGTAAATTTTCAAGTTAAACGTATAAAGGGGTTATTCATCTGTTTTGTTTAAAAGGGAACACTTTGGACCAGTCGTTGGAATTAGATTGAGATAAAAAAATCACAGTCCGTTGCTAAATTGCTTTGTGGAGAATCTCGTTTTTCCAGAAGTTTCCACAACTTCCTTTCTGCATTTGCTTCTGGTTAATTCATTAATATCTTTGGAACAGCTTTAAAGAAAGGTCAGTTATTCATTTTCATATCATTTTAATTAACCAAGGGTAAGAGCGTTTAACGCTGTTAATAAATTGAAAATAAAACCAAAAGGTTTTACACTTAAGGTAAGTGCATCCGAGACCTAACCAATCTGTCTACGATCGGTTTGGCTGATTTCCAGGGTTGAGATTCGTAGTGGCACCCTCCTGATTGCGATCTCCATTAAAGTTAGACATTTTTGTTGTATAATTTGAACCACTTCTCCCACTGAAGCTGGTTGTAAGCTATCCTTACGGGTGTATATTAGTTGTCCATGTCGTAAGAACCTTTTTGTCATGTAACAAAGAGCCTAAATCAGCCCCCAAACCCCAACAATGCAGTACCTTAGATATTCTTAGATATGTTTATACAGCTTAGCAGCAGCAGAGACGCTTTCTTACTAGTACGATTGATTTCATGAAACTAGTTTCATGCAACTGATCTTACGAAACTGATTGCATTGTAATTTTCACATTAGAGCAACTGCTGTGTCAGTCGTTTGGACGTCTCCTTTTAATGAGGAGGATGGTGTTGTCATTTTATGGTGATACAGAAGAAAGCAGATTTTATTTTTCATTTTAAATTTCAGATTCACTGTTATATACAGAAAAATTTTAATCTACCATTGTATGAGGCTGCGTGTGAGCTAGAAGATCCAGTAAAATCTTAAGCGATGTAATGAGTTTTGAAAGCTTTATGGAATTAGTTAGGATAATGGCTCCATCTATCAAGAAAATGGATACCAAGTTCAGGGATAACATACAAACTGAAGAAAGGTTCGAGCACCTGTTTGTCTATTAACGAGTAAATAAGAAGACAGTGTTTGTTGTCGACAATTTTAAATTGCGTAAGTGTGCTTCATTTATTTCTGATCAGTAAATAAAAGACAAACATAAAGAGCTCATTTTATTAAGAACTTTATCTTCAGCATTTTTTTAATAGTTTGCCTTTGTATAAGATTTACTTGGGATCTATGTAAGTCATATGTTTGTTCAATCAGAAATTATTAATTATTATTTAACATTAAATTTTTTTTATAAATCCAATTGAACAATCATGAATAAGTCTTTCTTGGGTTTCATTTATTTTCTATCTTATTACTATTATTATGCATTTCATTTTAGTTTTCTGTTTAATACATAAAATTTTTGTTGTTTCTTTAGAAATTTGTTTATTTATTTCATTGGGGGTTAAATATTTTAATTAGCTATTGATGTGATAATACATTCTACATACGTTCTACATTTGTTTCATGTTCGAATAAAAATAAACAGGACTGAGTTATGTTATTGGGAGAAGAGATATTGGGGTGTTTCAATTTAACCAATTTATTACTTTTGAATTAAATTATTTCACGAAATTATCAGGACAACTAACATATAAGTATTGAGACATTTCACTAAACGTAATGGTCTTGCTAATAATAAAATTTATTGTTCTTTCGATACATTGATCATGAAACAAGGAGGGTATACAAGTATTGCAAAAATAAAAATAAAATACAATGCATATACAATTCCAGAACATTCAACTAGTATTTAACATGAAATTTCTAAGTTTAACAAACCGTAGAACATAATTATAGGTAGCATTTAGCTTATTTCTTGATACATCTTTAAATAACAGTATACATAAATTTTCCTGATTGGCGTTATATAAAAAACTTATTAACCAAAAATCTCTAAGTGGTTTGTAGATCGGACAACGACAGAACAAGTGGTATAGGTTTTCGGGTTCTCCTAAGTTGCAAATAGTGCAAGTTTGTGACGTATCAATATAGAGTCTATTTCCATTTAAATAGAGTTTTAAGATTTTGTCACTACTAAGTCTAATCTGACTCAGAATTCGATCTTTATACCGACTTTAAAATTCAAATAATTTGGGGTAATGCCACTTCTGTAACATACATTTCTGTACCTAGTGTTATACGATGATAATTCAATTGCCTCTAGATCATTATTTAAATTTAATTATATCTTTCATTTGTGAAGTTACTCGCATCTAAAGCTTTTAATTTTTCAAAACAGATTTTTGGCAATCTTTGTGATGGCATTCTTAAGATCTTACACCACCAATTAATTGCTTTCATTAAAACTTGCTTCTCTAATTTATGCACACCAGCTTCAATTCTCACTAAATAGTTGGGTGTATAAGAGGGTAGTAGTAGTAGCGATTTGATATACCGCAGTTGCACGTTTTCTATAACATCGCAGTATCTTAACCCCCAAACTACTGGTGAATACAACAGAGTAGCAATAATTGTGCTTTGGTATAATTTCATTTTAGTTTTCCATGAATCTGAGTTACATTTACGTAATATGTTTATGGTGGTTCCTATAGCTCTATTTCCTTTTTGATTAAAATGCTGTTAATGCTGCCAAATTAAATAAACCTGAACTAATAAAGGGAACCCCAAGATAGATGTATGAGTTTGTCGTTTGAATGTGGGTATCTTCATACTGAAATTTGTAAGGGTTTCGACGAGGGTGTTTACTAAAAATAACTACTTTTGTCTTATCGCAATTGACAGTCAATTTCTAGTCTTGACAATATAACTGCAAGGCATTCATTTTAATTTGTAGATCAATTTCGGAGTCTGAAAGAATTATAATATCATCCGCATATATTAATAGTAGGCAATCGTTTGAGTCGTCAATGTTAACACCGTTTAGTCCTTTATTTCTTAAATAAATTTCTAAATCACTAATAAATAGGGAGAACAAAAGAGGGCTCAAACTATCTCTTTGCAAAACTTCTTTTGTTACCTTAATGTAGTTCGTACTTTGGTTATTAACCTCCACATAAACTGTCGATTGGCTGTACATATTTTAAATCATTCTTATTAGTTTTCCACTAATTCCCAATTGGTAGAGTTTATAAAAAAGTTGCAGGTGATTAACAAAGTCAAAGGCTGATTTGAAATCAATGAAACAGGCAAACAACTTCCTTTTCGGTAGTCGCAGATTAATCTGTATTATTGCATTAAGAATAAAGATGTTGTCTGTACAACTTCTTCGTTTTCTAAAACTGGCCTGTGACTCTGGAATCATATTATTGCTGTCGGCCCAAGTTACTAGCTTTTCTGTTATAATTCGAGTAAGAAGTTTTAAAATAGTGTTGCACAAAGCTATTCTATCATAAATAGCTTAGTGTGACACCATTCTGCAGGTACCTTTTCTGTACTTAAGACTTTATTTAATATGTCTAACAAGAACTTTTTGGAGGGCAATGATAAAAATTTATAAAACTCATTAGAGATTGAGTCAGTGCCTGGAACCTTGTTATTCTTGAGTTTCTTTAAATTTATATTTAATTTGTATAGCGAGATTGCATTGTCTAAATATGAATGAGAGCTATCATAAAAACTGGTTAGGTTGGATTCGTTACTCAAGTAAAAGTTTACGAAGTAGATTTCCCAAGTGATAGTATCTATATCATTAGTTGAGGCCTTAGCTTTGTGACGTTTTAAAATATTGCAAAATTCAGCTGCATTTTTTTGTATTAGCTAAAGCAGTTTTAACCAATTCAAAATATGTACCTATTTTTCCGAAATTTAACTAGCGACTTGTAAGCACTTTTGGCTTGGTTGTATAATGCTAGAAATTCGGTAGAAAATCCGTTTTCTTTACATGGTTTAAAAGTATTTTTCACATTTTGTTTTGCGTTATGACAAGTTTTATCGAACCAGGGGTTTCGAAAATTTCTCGTTTTCATTCGTAGGCTCTTTTTTACATGGATCATTTTCAAATCCGCTGCTGAACTTTCTATTGTATATTTTAATGTTTTGTACATGCTAGTAGGGTTATCTAAATGTAAGTTTGTTACTTCTTAATAGATAATTTGTATAAAGATTTCTAAAATTTTCATTCCAAACGAACTGGATTTTATAAATTATTGAAATTGTTTTCGGTTTTTGTAAGATACTTTGGGATGAATATGGTATCGCGACTGTAAAATGATCCGAGGTAGTTAATTCGTGAATTGCCGAGAAATTGACGAAACTACTGATACCTTGACAGTTTAACCAAATATAATCAACAACACTTTTACCGTTTTTATTGACTAAAGTATATTCACCCAACCTCTTGATCTGCCATTTAAAACTTAATAGTTATTTGATTCTAGGCAATTGACTAACATCTTACTCCTATTATTACACAGCAGATCACAAGAGTTGCGCATCGTGTAGAAGGTGAAATCTTCCATAATATTCGACTCTCCCTGGTTCAAAACAACAATCCTATCATTAAAATCGCTACCTAATACAACAGGAATATCCGAATCCAATTTGTATTTAATAAGAGAATCTAGAAGTTCAATGCAATCATTATCGTTTGCTAGGCGAGAAATAGGATAGACCTAAAATAAATGTGATTGTTCAGTAGCGGCATTTTATAATAATCCAAAATTCGGATTTATCTATCAATTGAATTAATTTTACAGCCTTCTTGACCATTATTAGCAACCCTTCACTTGCTCTAGCTACTTTACTGTCCTTTCTTGCTAAACTTTGAATTACTTTATAGTCATTGAACAAATCCTCACAGGGAAATTTCTCAGAGTAGATCCATGTTTCTGAAAAACACAGAATATTAAACATACTCAAAAAATCAATCAAAAATCAAATTTTTTTTGGTTTTATTATCATTTACCACATTCATATCCTTTAACATCGCATGTGCTTGCAACTTGTTAGGTTCCATTCAGACTGGTTTTCTTAGTTTTTTGAAGGCTTGGTGCATGATTCTTCTTTTGTGTCGTCCCAGTGGTACCAAATATCGTTAACTTGTAGTTTCTTGTATCCAATTCGAGTTTTCTTTCCTTTTGCTTTTTCTTCTTTAGCGATCATTCTGATTTTATTTTGTGCTTTCATTTCTTTTTTTGTCATATGGTTTTCTATGTAGATGTTTTTTCCTTTAAGTTTGTGTTTGTTTTCGTATATCGCTTTTTTATCATCCCAACTACCTAGTTCTACTACTAGTCGTTGTTTCATGTTATGTTTACTAATTCTGAAAGCCGATTTTATTTTAATTGTAATTTCTAGATGAGCCTGAAGAAAGGTTTCTACCTCAGCCGTTGGCTCCTTACATTCCAGCGCAGCTCCCGTTATTACTATATTGTTTTTCTTCTTTCTTTTTTCTTCAATTTCTAATTTTTCTTTCAAAGCTGATATTCTTTTGTGTGTTCTTGTTTTTCTTCGGTCCACATTACTTCCTTCTTATTAAATTCTTCTCGCATAAGTCTGATTTCATCATTGTTTCTGCTAAGCTCGTTTTTTATTTCTGTCATTAGATTCTGCATCATAACCTTATACTCTTGCATCACTTCTTCTGAAGTTCTTAATTTGCGTTTTTGTGGGTTTGTTATTAAAATATCTTCCGAATCATTATTACCTACAAAAACTTCATTTTCTCTCTCATTCATTCCATCCGATTGTTTTAAAGATATTTTTCCATGATTTTGAAATTAGAATTGTTTCAATAGTTGATTCAGGAAGACCTAACGCATATATAAATTTGCTACATGAGTAGAGGCATAATCATCTAAATACTGCTTTGGAAAACTACTGTTTAAAGAAAAATAGAAAACTTGTGCTTGATCTTCACTTTGAAGATGACTACTTTGTTGACTAATAACTTGCTTGCCAACTAATTCAGGACTATCAGTAAGAGGTATTTTATTATTGACCAATATGCATTTTTAATGTGTTTTCTATAACCACTAAATGTGTAGAAAGTTTTATTACAAGGCTCATTGAAACATTTTAATTCGAACATTGAACCATCATACAAAGCATGTTCTTGCCTTAAATGCCTGACCAAATCTGAAATACTTAAAAATGATTTCTTACAAAGATAACAAAGATACATTTTAATATATCAAACAAAATTAAATTTGAGTTTTCTTGAAATCAGTTACACTGTAAAAAATGAGGTAAAATTACCTTGGGAAAGAGGTAACTTTTCGCTATTATTTGCGGTATTTTTACCCTAAAATTAATTTTACCTATACATTTAGTAGTTTTACTATTTGTGGTAAAATGCCCTGTAATTATGTAAAATTATACAAATATAAGTAATTCTACTACATTGAACTGGTTAAAATCACTATCCATAATATAAATTTACATAACTCAGACAATTTTTTCCTTACAAATGTATAATTGCTCAATAACTTAATTCATTTTTAGTGTAATATTAAAGATAAGATGAACTTGAACAAGAATAGTGTAATTTTACCCTTAATATTTACCCTTAATTAATATTTCGCTGATCGCACTTGTTTGTGACCTTCGTTTCGTGAAAGAATTCAGGAATCCATTATGAACAGTCCAAATAGGCTTTTTGGGGAATGGTCGGAATAGTGTGTACCATTCTTTTATGATTTCGGCGAGGCGTACTCTATCGATATCGAACGAAGTGTTCATTCTGTTGCTCATTAATATTTTGTTTTTCGTTGTAGTGTAGTGCGCATTTATTAAAGGCAAATATTTATATATTTTATAAGATGGGAAGAATTTTATTTTATAGTAGAAGTTAAAAAATAATAATCGGTAAGTACCTATATGTTAAAATTACAAATTTAAACCAATAAAATAAAAATATTTAATTTAATGTTTTTCTAGGATGAATCAAAAGTTGAAGAATTCGAAATAAACTAGCATAACTGTAATTGAGAAAGGTACTCGTGTATAATTGTTTATATAATTTATAATTTTTTAATTTTCTAGGTGGAATCGAAACTTTATCTGAATGTCTTTGAGAGACCAAATATTTCCGAAAGCCCCTGAAAAGAAGTTCTGTTAATGTCTTATATTTTATATAAGTACATACGTTCAATAAAAATTACTTTGATTTTATTTTGTTTCATACAATTCCTTTACCTATGTAAGTAATATTCAGAGGAACGATTGAATTTGCAAGTACTTTCGCAAGTCATCGTTACATTCAAGAAGTATTTTCACATTTGTATTTTAACCCTGAAAAGTACTATTGCCATGAAATATTAACTTTGCCATGTAACTTTACACAGGTGTTTTAATGTTAAAATGTAAAATTACATTGAGATTGTAATTTTAATCTGTAAATTTACTTAAAAAGGAAACATTACAATGCAAATTTAACTTAATGTTGAAATTTCCCCACTTCCTATGAAAATTACACTTTGAAGTAAATTTACCCCAAAAAATGGAGGTAACATAGTTGCCTCCATTTTTTAGGGTATAATTCACCGGTAATTTTTTAGAGTGTAGATTCTGCTTTTTTTGTTATTAAGTTAATAAACTTTGTTTGCAGTTCTCTGGTCCGGCTAGATATGTTTTTAACAGGAATTCCATAAAACTGAACATTAACGAATACATAAAATCTCTCGAAAGATTTATTAAATTTCAGATCAAAAACATAGTGTATCTTAAAGCAAAACTCAAATGCGGTGAGTATATTATTTTCAGGTGATGGTATAATGTATGTATTCAAAACTACAAAATACTTACCGATAGCAGCTTTACAAGGACCTTTTGCTAGTACAAATGGTTGTGTAGATGGTTTATTCTGAAGTATGTTTTCTAAAGGTTCTTGTTCAAGTTGAAATTTTATAAGTCGATTTAGAGCACAACTGTAGATTATTTTTTCTGGTGAATTGGTGGCAGTAAGTGTACCAATATAATTAAACTTCTAGTTACGCTATTCCAGTCTGAAACAATAATAAATTAATCTCACAGTGGTAATGTAATGATATAATTTTTTAGATATGTACTCTCTTCTTCAGTATGATCCTTAATTAGTTCAAAATCGACCTTAGCAACTGTTTTTTTGTACACTTCTGTGATTATTGTTGTATAATTTATAAAGTCTTTTATAAATTTCGCTCCATCAATTTCAGGAAAAATTAAGAAAAGTTCGACAGAAACCTGAAAAAATAAATGTAGTACTAATTAGTAACAGCATTTATAAATAGCCAGATTATAATGTAAGGCTTACCAATCCATCGGTATCAAAAAATCTTGGATATCTTTCCTCCTCTGTTTCTGTTATGATCCACAAACGTCTCTTTTGTTTTTTCTACTATTTCGGAGACTTGATTTGGAGAAGCATATTTTAAAAAATCTATTTTATCTTGTAAATCTTCAGCAACTATAATTGCTAAATGTTTTGTACTGCTAGTTTGCTCTTTCTCTCTCTAAATCATTCGTTCGTAATCTGGTTATAATGTATCCTTGTTTTGTGTCAGGATCAAAATTAGATTCCTAAAATTTAGATAATTCTACATAAGATTTTGAAAATACTGTATTAAACAATATACATACATATCCTTCTGATGAATTAGGATCCTTTAGTTGAGGAAATAATGCAACAATGCATTTAGCATAAGCTTCTGTGGTATTGTTACTTGGTAAGACATTGTCAGGAGTAGATTGGAGCATGTGAAATACAGTTAGATTTACAAGTCTTTTCCGATTTGGATCATCCAGTGTGTTATTTCTTTTATAAAAGAAAACTTCTTTACCTCCTGGGTGATTCACCAGGAAATGTTTAAATTCCTTAAAAAGCTACATAGTATATTGTTATGCAAACTAATGTTAATGAAAAAACTTACCTCAGATGTTAATTTGTTGTAAGATATTTTGGCAGTTTTTGCTCTTTTTCTTCTGAGGGTGTCTTGTAGTTCAGGATCCTCATCAAAGCTTGAACACTGAGAAGGTACAACTGCTGTTTCGGATGAAGATAATAAATTATTTGGGGAGCCTAGCTGTGAAATATCTGAGAATGTAGATAAACTAGATACATTCTTGGATCTTTGTTCTAACTCTAACAGTACTGGCTCTAAAAAGTAAATTCACGGTTTAATAATTTTAATACGTATCTCTTTTTAATTTTTACAGGTATCATTAGCCTGAATAATCCTTATTATTACTCCTCTTAAAGTTTAAAAATGTTGGGAGAAACTCTGCTTTAATATTTGCACCATCAGTATCATTAAAATGGAATTCTTCTCCTATTAATTCTGGAAATGTCTGGCATACTGCAAAGTCAAAATTTGTATATTGTTTATTCCATTTGGTACATTGCAAGGAAACAGACCACAAGGGCGGGAGGTAGCTGCTCTTGACAAAACTTATGGCAGACATTTGTTTGACTCTACATATAAGATCTATAAAAAGTTTCATTAACTTTTTTAATGAATCCGTGTCAAAATGATATACAACTGTATAATAAACTACAGTTTCAGTTTGTTATGTTATGTTCAGATTGCCCATTTTTGTCTTGCCATTACGGCATTATAAACATCTTTCCAAAATTTCTTCAAAATTGGCTACTACCTCCCATTGGCTGTCGTTTGTATTCTTGTTATTACTACCCTTTTTAATCAAACTTGGCAATCTCGAGTTTTCATTATAATAAGAATAATTATTTATATTTTTTATTTCTTTAACAACACAAGCAAATTTAATCATTATATTAAACTGCAGAATGATCATTTTTTTATAATGGTAAATAATGACTACTTGCTAAACTAACAAACGTCATACCGATTGAATAAAGTTGAGAAAATAAACCTATCCTCGAAATAATCTGTGATCAGTTTCTTCTTTAATTTTATTTTTAAAACGTGGCATCAATACTACAGACAAGTGAATTTTTGAATTGCTTAATTTTTTTTTAACTAAAACCCCCTAATAATGATGCTATAACTCTGATGATTTTAAATAAACAAGGTACTTCATACAAACAAAATATTTATTTTTAAATTTCATAGTCATTAAAAAATCAAAAAATGATATATGTATAATATGATATGTATAAATGATAATATGACTCATTTGGCGGGGGTGGGTGGGAGGTTATCTTCATTAGAGGATTTTTAAATTACACTTCTTTATTAACAGTTACAGTAATACTTGGGTGGGGAAAAAGTGACGCAATATAGTTATATAATTTATATTATAGATTTTCCAAAAAATGCTTTAAACAAAAGTTACTAGGAGGCTAAAAGTATAGTAATAAATAAAAGTAAGTAAAAAATGTCATAGGCCTATAGTGTTACTTTTTCCTAACCCTGTATATTGCAGAATTTAATTGATGAGTGCAGAAACAATATAAGTCAATACAAGCAAATTTTATAGAAGCGTTTTAATTGTCAAATAAATAGTAAAAATATGATTATTAAAAAAGTACTATTCACCCTACACCCAGCTTTCACTTTTACACCCCTTTTTACCCTAATTTCAGATTTTTCTTTGGTATATCGTCGGTCTAATTCTAATACCTCGTAACCCCCAAATCTCAATTTTTCAGGAGAACAAGAAAATGTCACCAAATGTAAAACAAAGCTTTTTTAAATGGTTTGAATTCCTGAAATTTTGTTAATTAAATTTAAACAGACAAATGTATTAATTTATCGCGCGATTAAGCATGCATACATTATTAAAAAGTGGGTTACCCATATCCCAAAAACTGTACCAGGTTGGGATACGAGGTATTTTTTTAAATCGCTATAGAATAAAACTGGAAGCCCTGTGGTTTACGAGGAGTTTACTAATCGACTCAGCGCACTTTTTACCATGGGGATAGCTCATAACCCCAAAATCGCAAAAAAGTGGGTTACGAGGTATTAGAATTAGACCGACGATATTCTATTACGAAAATGCAATTTTTAAATTATAAACTTGAAGAAATAAGTTATTTTGGTTTCCTATAAAATTAACTTTTATCGAGTGATTTCGTTTCTGTACTATTAATTAATTATTTATAGCATTAATTAATTAATTTGTAGATATTTGAAATGTACAATACATATAATAGATCGACGAGTCAAAGGTGGCCCATTCTAATTTTTGTTTAAAGCTTAACCGTACAAAATAATTTGTTGGTAGTGGAGGCGTCTCTGTAATTACCTCTTGAAAACAATTTTCCTAAAATATCAATACCCTTATCTTAATAAACAATGCAAAAAGTAAAATTATACTGAGTACGTATGTACACATATAATTTTTACATGCATAATTACGTTCTTTTTTAATAATAATTTTTAGATTCTAACATTATTCTTTCTCATAAAAACATAGTACTTAATAAAGACATAAAAAAGAATTACTTACCATTTTTATAACTTTCAGATTTGACTGCTTCTCACCCTTTTTACAGGCAGAACACTAATAATAAATAGAACTACAATATTCCTAAAAGAGGTAACGCAACAGTCCAGTAGACCACATTAAATACGTATTTTTATTTTATTTCTTATTTACCTTGCAATAAAGAAATAAAAGTCCAGATTAGAATCATTTGTCAGGCTAACTGGAACGACGCGACGCAAACATTTGGTCAGCAATTGCCACCTGCATCACAGACTAAACATTTAACAACAAATGCTACAAAAATATTTCCATTTAAAATGAACAGTGCATGGGAAAGACAATTTTAAATGCAATGTCAGTAAGGTCTTTTTTCCTACCATGCTTTTCTTTTGTCAAATAAATGAACATGTTGTCCAAGAAACTATATAGGATGTGAAATTTTCACTTCCTTGGTGAATATAAAGAAACTGATATGCACTTTAACAATTTATTATTATTAAATTAGCAAACTAATCGTAAAAGGAAATCAATAGTTAAATAACAAGGCGCAAGGTGTGTAATCACATATACAGGGTGGGATTAAAGTATGGAATATTAAAAAAAGCGAACTCAACCGGTTTTTTAAAAACGCTGAAACACGTCGATTTTGTTTTTTAAAAATACACATTAATATGTGCGATTCACCTCCTGACTTTCATTTGTTTCTAAGTTATGGCGTCATCACAAAAAAATTTAAATGACAATATAGATTTTTTATAGTGGAATCCGATAGTGATTTCTCTTCCCTTTATGATCATGCAAATAAATCATAAGGTTGCCTAACAAAAATTCTGAGAAAAATCGATCTGAATTTTGTAATTGTTTGTTAGTTATGACGTCATCACAAAAAATTTAAATGACAATATAGATTTTTAGTAGTGGAATCCGATAGTGATTTCTCTTCCCTTTATGATCATGCAAATAAATCATAAGGTTGCATAACAAAAATTCTGAGAAACATCGATCTGAACATTTAATGTTATTGATATTATGGTATCAATATATCAGATCGATTTTTCTCAGAATTTTTGTTATGCAACCAATTTGCTTTTGTTAGCTTGACAGAAACTATAATTACACAAACAACAAAGTTAAATTCGTAAAATGGAACTTTTTTCATTAAATCTACTAGTATCTTTTATTGTCAGACTTGCCTAAATAAGCTAACAGCTATTTCATATTGGTAATTTTGCTTTTATTAAAGTTATATTAAAAAAATTTTAATTTGACTATTTAATTCAGAACAATTTTTGTTACTTCAGAAACACAATATTGTCATTTTTGACTTATAATATAAGTGTGAATAAGAAATAGAGCTATTTTAACAATATATTTTTTACTGTGGTATTAATTGTGGTCCTTCGAGCCGGATTGTAATCAGAAAAAACTAATTTTTTGTATTTCATAAAATATTATTTCGACATTTCATTAAATTTGGCTTGTTATTTAAATAAATAATCTAATCTTAATAAATATTAAAACTTTTAGAAAACTTTCCTTTCAGTCGAATCACAAATTTATTTTTTCGGTTGAAACTAAAAATTTCAACTATGATTCTGTTGATAAACTAAGTAAAAAAAGTCTATCAATCGTATAACCGAAGCGTACAGCTTTAAAGGTAAAGCGGGATACTTCACTACATGCAGTTTTCAAGGTAACATACGATAAGTTAGAAGAATCGTATGATGAGTTTAAACAAATTTACAACGATATTATCGGTTTCCTCGAAAAAGACGAGCAGTTTAAATTACATGATGCTATTAGACAAGAAACGGATAAATTTTATTTTCAAACTACAGCAATGTATATTGAAGTATTTCCAAGTTCGAGTATGTTTCAGGCTTCGTCTAGCAATTTAGTGTCGGCTGTGAATCCAGCAAATCAAAATATGGTAGTTAAGTTACCTAAGCTTACCGTTCCTATTTTTTATGGCGATTTACGTAAGTGGCCAACATTCCATGATATGTATCATTCATTAATTCATGGAAATAATTTTTTATCTGACATTCAAAAATTCCATTACCTCATCTCGTTTCTAGAGGGCGAACCTTTAAAAATTGTAAGATCTATCCAAACTATAGGCTCAAATTATAAAATAGCCTTTCAAACATTAATTAATCGATATCAAAATAAAATAATTTTGGCAACTACGTATTGGAATACAATTACGGGTACTCTTCCTTTGAAAAATAACTTTTGAAGAGAATTGCGTACCCTTCTAGATACTTTTACAAAAAATGTTGCCGCCTTAGAGGTTCTGCAATTTCCAGTAAAGGAATGGTGTTTTGTTTTATTTAATATGCTGCTTCAAAAGCTGGATACTGATACTCGCACAGCGTTCGAGATGCAGTATAGTAAGACGAAACTACCATCTTATGAAAATCTGAAAGAATTTCTAAATAATCATTCCAAAGCCTTAGAGGCAGTTCAATACATGCCAACCCAAACCGTTTCCTACATAAATAAATTTACAAAATCATCTAACTCTGGTTTCATTGGTGCAAATGTTTCAAAATAACCAATTTTCTCAAAATGGTTCAAGGCAGTATCAGACGTCAACATTAGTGGCAAATACACAACCGCAGTTGGAATTAGTTGAAATATCTTCCACCTTTGCTACCAGTATAGCTCCCCAACAGCCTCTTTGCAAGCAGACTTTGCAATAACCTAACTCATCCCTTGTCCCAATGTTCCGTATTTATCTCAAAAACGCCCTCTGATCGTTTCTCTTATGTCAAAAAACAGAATGCATGTTTAAATTGCCTTAGATTCAATCATTTGTTAAAAGATTGTCCATCTTCATTCAATTGTCGCGTCTGTCAATATCGCCATCATACAATGATTCATTTATCAACAAAAACTGATTGTAATCGATCAAACGATTTTTTGCAAAATACTAATCACACACAGCAATCATCTCCGAATTGCGCTCAATCTGAAAATACCGTTCAAGAAAATAATGAAACCTTAAATTGTGGCTGTACTCCCCTTTCTGTTTCCACTCCCCGAACTACAGTGCTTCTGTCTACTCTAAAGGTGGACTAGATGCAAGAGGAAATTACCAGACTGTCCGGGTCGTGTTAGATTCTGCTAGTCAGGCAAACTTTATAAGCCAAAATTGTTTAAATCGACTAGGTTTGTGCAGAAAACGGCATTCAGTGCCAATTTTTGGCCTAAACCAATCCTCCTCTGCCACAAATGGGATGTCCCATTATTCGGCCTTTGGGCCAAAAAGAATCAACTTACTCCATTGACGTGTTTGTTTTACCTAAACTTTGTTCAGATATGCCTTCGGTATCAATCGATCCTAAGACTTGAACTCATATTTCCAACATAAAGTTAGGTGATGATCAGTTTCATATCCCTTCGCCAGTGGATATTTTACTTGGGCCTGACATATATGCCCAAATTCTAAAATATGTCAAAATGTGTAGGAAAAACACATGATATTTGCTTATCTGACCCTTCAGTGAAGGCCTACTTCAACTTTTTAGAGAATCCGCCTTCAATAGATTTAACCCTTAAAAGGTTTTGGGAGTTAGAATCAATTTCGCCTAAAGCTTATGTATCTCCCGACGATCAAAGATGTGAAAACATCTACAGTAACACATTGACTCGCGAAAACTCAGGTCGTTTCGTCGTGTCTCTACCTTTTCGACATGCAGAGCCCGACTTGGGAGACACTGACTCATTAGCTTATCGCTGTTTCTTGTCTCTGCAATCAAAGCTTATCAGAAATCCCGAATTATATCTTCTATATGCCGATTTCATGCGAGACTACTTAAAAAATGGCCACCTGTCTCTCATCTTCAGTGATGAACCAAAACCCCCACTTCTTTTTACTTTCCCCACCACTGTGTGGTTAAACCTGAAAAAACTACGACAAAAATTTGTGTTGGTTTTAACGCCTCGGCGAAACGAACTAAAGAGAGTTGGCTGCACTAGAGAGTAAAAACTTTTCGGAAGCATCCCAAGTGCTTCTCAATAATATATTTATGGACGATATCTGTCATAGAAGTTCGAATTTAGAGGGAGCTTTGGCTTTGCAATAGGATCTTATTGCTTTATTAAGATTGGGTTTCTTTGAGCTTAGTAAATAGGCAAGCAAACAACCCGATCTTTTTTTATCGGTACCTCCCGCGGACTGTCAGATCCCAGTGGGCCTGGATAAAGAAGATCTTCCCTATATCAAAGCTTTAGGTTTACAATGGAATCCATCCTCCGATACCTTTTCATATGTTTGTAACCGGTTGGAGAAACCGTGCACCAAGCGCAATATTCTATCGGAAATCGCTAGATTTTTTGATCCCTTGGGATTTTTATCTCCAGTGTCATTCTTAGCTAAGCATATGAGCATCATTCTTCGCAAGCTATTACTAATCTTTGGTCTCAATGTTTGTATATTAGGGTTACCTGTTTTTTCAATAAAGATTTCATTTCAATTTAAACATGAACTTCCAGCTCTATCGGAAATTACCCTTTGTTGTGTCAAATGGCCCTTGAATGTTTTGGCAAAAAACATTCAAAGATGTCAAATTTTAAGTTTTTGTGATGCATCGGAATTAGGATACGCATGGGCTGTGTACTTGCGCGTAGAGCTACCTAATGAAGTCATAAAATGTTTCTTAATTGTTGGTAAATCTAAGGTCGCACCCCTTCGAACTATATCTCTCCCTCGATTAGAATTGCTGGGAGCAGCTCTTTTGGCAGATCTACTCGATTTCGTTATACGTATATATTCTTCGTTAGTCACAATTGACGAATTTCTCGCATTTTCCGACTCGCAAGTAGTTTTAGCCTGGTTGGCCACTTCCCTACACAAGTAGAAAAATTTCGTAGCTAATCGAATTATCCATATCCAGGAAACCATTCCACAAGTATCTTGGTACCACGTGCCATCGTCAGAAAACCCCGCAGTTTGTGCCAGTCGCGGATTAACCCCAGCGAACCTTGTAAATCATCCATTGTGGTTTTACGGCCCTCCTTGGATAACTTTCCCACTCTCCGAATGGAGACTTCAAAAATATTCCTCGCTTCACAGCAGCGTTCCTGATGCGACACAGGAAGAAAAACATTCTGTATTTTCGGTGGTTATTGAAAACAATTTATTAGACAACTTAGTGGAAAATATCTCCTCTTTATCTAAAATCAAAAGGATCATTTGCTATTTATTGTCTCCGAGTTTTTCATTAGTTGGTCTTGATTTTCCTATTTGCTGCATCGTTTCTTGAGCTGCCAATGTATGATTCTGTTGAGTTTGAATAGCAGTAGCTTGAGGACTCTGTTGTATGAACATTCCAGGACCGGGTGAGCTATCTGGCTGGGTTCCTCTAATAAATATAGGATTTGGTGCAAGGAGGGTTTGTGATTGCAACCCATTAGTAGTCCAAATTTGAGGGATGCCATTTGTGAATTGCCATGGGGCTGCAAATTGCATTGGTTGTGTGCCAGGCTGCAGTGGGCTAATTATTTGAGCAGTTGGCTGTGAACCAATCATAGCTTGAGAGACTTGCACACATTGTCCTTGCTGTTGGGGAGTTCCTGCACTGTTGTTCCACTACCGACTAACTTTTGCATAACCTTCTGAGTTCCCATAACCTTTTGGATTTCCTGTGGTTTCTGTTGCGAGATAGTAGTTCCAGCAGCAGAAACAGAATGGGTCGGCAAAAATGTTATTGAAAACAATTTTACATGTTATTGAAAAGTTGTATTAAAAAAATACTCTAAAAATAAAATAACATCATAAAGTATACTTGCTTTGAAAATACTGATAACGGTCCTAACAGTACAATACTCGAGTTTCTTAGAAAAACTTCACAGGTAGCAGTTGGTTTTGGACGTGTGGTCCCTTTTATTAATGCTCTTAAATCCCTGTTTAATAAATATACATTATTTTGTTTCATTATTCGAATTGAATTTTTCTCTTCTTATAATTACATCTTGTATTTTTTGGTTTTTCATATTAATAAATAAAATTAGGATCTTATTTAATTAAAAACATGTTTTGTTATAGAATCACCTATAAAGCTGAAAACTTAACAAGAAAAATTAAACTTTCCGCTATTTTACGGATTTAATTTGAAAAGAAATAATCTAAAGGTATAACATTAGGTAGAGATTACTTCTACAATAGTTAGCGTCATTATAGTGATTTTTTTTATAATTTGAATATTTGTATGACTAATTCTTGTTTCTAATTCAAATAAAACCGGCGAATTTGATGAAATTTGAAAATAAATTGCATCAGAAATATTTCAGTTTAAGTTTAAGTTCGGTCCTGATATATTTGGGCTACCTAACAATCACCTGTGCGCGCAGCTGATTTTCTAAGTACCTATACGAGTATCATTTAATTTGTCTTTCAGTTTACATGAATATACCTGGTATAATGGCCCATATCTAATACAATTATTAAAGACTCTAAATTAACTGCAAAATGGTTTAAAATACAAAATAAAATCTTTCCAAACCAAGTAAAGTTTTATCTAGAAAAATTGAAAGTGTTTGAATTCATAGGTAGGTTAGCATTACAGTACCAAAGATATACCTTTGCAGTAACCTAATTGATGTAATTAACTATTATAATGACATACATAGATAAAACATACACGCTGTTAATGTCTCTACTTAATTGTTAATATTATTTATTTAATTTTCTTTGAATTACTTAAATTATTATTACTTGTTCTTACAATAATATAAAAGTAATATTTATTACTAAAATATATCTTGAAAGTACCTGTGCTACTTTGTTTCTTTGTTACAGGTCAATGCCAAAATAGGAGCTACTACAGGTGGTCGGGTGCATAATTAAAGAAGATAACATAGGCGCATACTCTACAATTGTAAATACTTTTTAAATAAACAATATTTTGTTGGTGTCTTATTTAAACCTAGTCCAATACGAAAACTCTACAACTACCACTACTACCAGTAAACAGAGGCAGCTAACAAGAAGAAATTTGACCGAGAACTTCAAGAAATCTACTGCTAAGCATTTTACTCATAAGCTTGTATTCTTCAGTAAAGCATATAAGATAAATCAGAGTTATTTATAATTTGAGCATTACTGACACTTCACGAAGTATCCTAAAGTGTTCTTCTGTTTCTTTTAATATTGTTGAAATCAATTTCAGAAAACTTACTTTAAGCATTTATAATTAACTAATGTAAGTAAAACGAATAAGAGAGAAAAGTGACCTAGACATATTCTTTGAAATTAGTTGCTGCAAAGAATCCGAAGTTTGCTCAAATTCATTGCACTATGAATCTGCTGTTTGACCATTATTCAGAAGGCCTAAACAAATCTTGGTTGAATTAACAATTGGTGACATAACATCAAATTACGTATTCTACACATTGCAATTGGCAAGTTTGACTTCCTCAACCGAGGGGATGTAATATTTGACAGACCTAAACAATTCTTTGGTATAAACAAAAGGTGCTGATGGAAGAAAGGTTTGTCTTCGTATTGCCACAAGCATTGGCACTATTTTTTATTTCTGACATTCCTATTGGCATAGGTTTCTTTCCGCTGGCACTTTTCTTTTTATGCCATAAATTCACAGTTGGTGACAGATTCCAACAAATTACAGATTCTACACTTACAATATTTACACACCCGATTAGAACAAGTTCAGTCGTTTTATAAAAGATCTTGCTAGTTTTGAATATAATTGAAGAATTTCCAATTGGGAAATTTTACGTAGACAAGTAATATTCATAAGCCCTTAACATATCTTTGATATAAACAAAAGGTGCTGATGGAACAAAGGTTTTTGTTTCATCACTGCCACAAACATTGACATTATTCCTTTTCTGAAATTTTTCTAAGCAGGTTTTTCCACAAGTAGCTACTTATGAAAGCACTTTTAGAAAGCATCAAATTACAAAAATATTCTACACTTACAATGGGTCTTTGCACACCTGATTCAAAGAAGTCCAGTGCTTCTGAAAGAGATCTGCTACAGTTTCAAATATAATGGAAGAAATTGCAATTGGCACGTTTGACTGTAACTTCCTCTACCGAGGGGACCTAATGTTCAAAAGGCCTAAACAAATCTTGGTTCAATTCACAATTGGTGACATTGCATTAAAATACGTATTCTACACATACAATGGGTATTGCACAGTGATTTTAACAGGTCCAATGTCTTATAAAGGTGATCTGCTACAGCTTTAAATATAATGGACAAAATTTCCTTACTTCCATACTTCCTCTGCCGAGGGGAAGTAATATTCAGAAGGCTAAACAAATCTTTGTTCAATTCACAATTGGCGACATTGCATCAAATTACGTATTGTAACGTTCTTTTTAAAATAATAACAAAAATGCTGTTTAAATCGTCTATTCCCAAGAGAGATATTATTTACATACACTTAATTAAAAACACTATAACTATAAACTATTTAATGAACTATTTAAATGCTAGATATTTACAAATTTATTTGAGGTCTATTTATATAAAAACTTTATGTATTACAATAATTATTAACATTTATTTATTCACTAATATTCGACTATTAACTAATTATTCAGAGTACATTTCAATAAGACGTCGGTTAAACATTAACTGAGCTCCTTATACCCGCGACCTCAATTTATATTTTTCATACGATGAATCATACATGCAGGTGTTGATGAGTCATAGATCTAGAATGTTCGATGACGTCGTATGTGGGTTTACTATTCGTTACACTGCCCCCCTCTTCAAGTCTGTTCTGTCCCAGAACAGGTTTTATTCTCTGGTTTATGTAGAAAGGGTCGTGACGGTATCGACAGTCTTCACCTCGACTACATGTTCCATTACGGTAGAAATAACAGTCTACACTAAACATAGTCCGGAGAAAAAAACAGGCATTAAACCGTTTTAAAAGAAATCCAACGACTGAGAACTGTATAGCTTTTAAACGTCTTCGAGCTGAAGCAAGACGAGCTATTCAAATGTCAAAACGCAAGAGTTGGCAAGGGTATGTTTCGTCACTTACTCCAGCTGTACCATCCAGTGAGATCTGGAGGAAGGTAAGAAAGATTTTTGGTAAACAAGTTAACAATCTGCCGTCGCACCTTTGTATAGACTATAGGACGGTGTCAGAACCTGCAGTCATGGTTGAAGTTATGACGGAGCACTTTAAAAAGGTCAGTAGCTCCGATAACTACAGTTTAGAATTTCAACGCCACATTGCTGACACCGAGCTAAATCTTGACTTTACTACAGACTCTGACTATGCTTACAACCAGAACTTCACAATATCAGAACTAGAAAATGCCCTTGCGTCATGCTCCGATTCAGCTCCCGGCCCTGACGGAATACCGTGTTCTTTGTTGAAGCACCTCTCATCTTCTAGCAAAAACTCTCTACTTAAGCTCTATAACAAAATCTGGCAGGTTGGTGAATATCCAGAGTAATGGAAAAATGCTATAGCAGTTCCAATCTTAAAGCCTGGGAAAAATCCAGATCAACCGACGAGCTATAGACCGATCTCTCTTACTTGTTGCATTGGTAAACTCTTCGAAAAGATGATCAATTATCGGTTGGTATGGTATATAGAAAGGCATAACTTGCTATCTCCATACCAATACGGGTTTAGACGCAACAGATCAACAGTTGACAACTTAGTCTCACTGGATAATGCCATACAAAACAGCTTTACGTTACGCCAACAGACAGTCGCTGTCTTTTTCGACATAGAAAAAGCATATGATATGGCATGGCGCCACAACATTTTAAAAACGTTGCATAATTGGGGGGTCAAAGGAAAAATGGGTCTATTAATAGAGAGTTTTTTGTCGGAACGGAAAATACATGTCAGAATGGGCAATGTAACGTCATCTCCAGTCGTCCTGGAGAATGGTATTCCCCAGGGATCAACATTAAGCGTAACATTGTTTATTATTGCCGTCAACAATCTGTTAGAAGCAATCGATGGGGAGGCCGTAAGTAAAATGCTGTACGTTGACGATTTGTGTCTTTACAAGTCTGCTTCATCAATGCAAGATATAACTACAGAACTACAAACTGCAATAAATCGACTTTATAACGCAGCCAGTAACATAGGATTTAAATTCTCAGAGCAAAAAACGGCATGCGTTCACTTTTGTCGACTGCGATCATGCCAAGAGAATTCGGTTATTAACTTAAATGGGTCGCCTATTCAGTTTGTAGATTCCATAAGATACCTCGGACTTACCTTTGATTCGAAGCTTAATTGGAGAAAGCATGTTACCTGTTTACGCGCTAGATGTCAGCAATTCTTGAATATTATGCGATGCCTGGCAAATATCAATTGGGGGAGCGACAGAGACACTAATTAGTATATATCGTGCAACAGTTTTATCAAAACTCGATTACGGCTGTTTTATATACGCTTCTGCACGGAAATCTGTTTTGCAAAAGTTGGAACCGATTCAGAACATGGGGCTTAGACTAGCCACCGGAGCCTGTGTTGTGAATCGGGTTTTCTTCCACTTAAACAAAGACGTGTGTATTTACTCATGCAATACGCAGTGAGAACATGGGGACAACCCCATCACCCTAGCTACCATAACTTTTTTTCCGAAGAACTTGAAGAGATATATTCTTCTCGTCGCACAATAACTCGACCGTCTAGAATTCAATTTACAGAATCTTTGAACGACTTTGAGGTCAACAGCTTGCCTTTAGTATACCGGTTGGGCCCGTGTGAAGTAGCTCCGTGGAACCTGTCAAAGCCAATTTGTCATACGGAATGTGCTACAGTCAAAAAAGGGGAAATTAGTACCATTTTTTATGTAACAACAGTTAAATTTATTCTGAGCAAATATTCTCAAAGCCTAGTCATATATACAGACGGGTCTAAAACAAGGACGGGAGTGGGAGCTGCAATTTACGTCCAAGACAGTTCTTACTCTTGGACATTACCTCCCATCGCGAGCATATACACCGCCGAGCTCTATTCCATATGGCAGGCTTTGAAGTATTTTGAAATGTCTACGCACACGTCAGTACTAATTTGTACGGATTAGAAAAGTTCCACGGAAGGTCTAACTGACACTTTTAATGATGATCCTCTGGTTCAGAGTATTTTAACTTTAATTCAGTGGCTGGAATCTACAGGAAGAAAAGTCGTTTTTGATTGGATACCCAGCCACATAGGCATACTGGGTAATGAAAAGGTCGACGAGGCAGCCCGTCTGGCTGCAAACACAGGAGTAATCGACCAAAACATCCCCATTCGCCATAATGATTTGTCGTGTCACTTGAAACAAAAAACAATCTCCTCATGGCAGATCATTTGGTCTAACAGCGAATCGAAATTAAAAGCTGTTAAACCAAAAGTGAGGAAATGGAGATATCCAGTATCACTAACAAGAAGAGAACAGGTGGTAGTCTGTAGAGCTAGAATAGGACACAGTCGGTTGACTAATACTTACTTGCTGGCAGGCGGACGGCCACCAATATGTGAACATTGTGGAGTAACACTAGGAGTTCGGCATCTGCTTTTAGACTGCCCGTAATATGATATTCAGCGTCAGAATTTACACCTACCTGATAACATGACAGAATGTCTAGGGGATACCCCAAACTCCATTATAAGGCTTGTAGCATTTCTGAAATCTACACGTTTGTTATGCAAGCTGTAACTGATTGCCATTAATAAGTACATAAATGTTATCTTTGACTGTGATAAATAGTAAAAGCATAGTTCTATTTAAAGATATATATTTTATATTTATATACATATATTTATATTTATACAAATCATTTTATATTTACAATTATTTTATTAATCCTTGATCTCTTGTATTGATGTTGACAACGTGGTGTTGTGTTTGGCTTTCGCCAATCCTAACGGTGGCTATGTGTCTATTTTACTATTTGTGTGTTTTTTTATATACAACTCCCATGGGAGTGCATCCATGATTTACTTCTGTATCTGCTAAATGTTTAGAACAATTATTGGGTCATCTATTGGATCACATATGCGGCTAGGTGGACTATAGTTGGTTTATGGGGGTTAGCGGGTAGCGGTCCAAGAGAAGGAAATTGGATACAGAATATACACTTAATGCAGCTAATGGCCACAGATGTCGATGCTGCAAAATCTAAATAAAAAAAATAATACTAATAATAATAATAATACTAATAATAATAATTATTATTATTATTACAACCCATAACCTGGAAACCAGGCCCCAGAAGCTTTAAGCTTGTGCGGGAGGGAGGGGGTGATTATTTTTATTACGTAGCCCCTACGTGGAGCTGCAGCCGACTTACAGATGGAACAACGCCAATCCCATATTTGTGTCACAGCTAAGGAAAGCTGCAAAAAACTTTAACCAGATCTGCCGACACCGGGAATGATGCATAAGTGTTACTATTGTGCAATAGAACACCTGTAAACTAATTTTAGGCGAATCTATAAACAACCTCCATTCCTCCTTTTTATATTCAATTCCGTATTCATCCATCAAACCAACAATATCTGAGCAGTATACTAAATCCTATTGTTTAAAAATTTCAGAAAATTTCTCCTCTCTTCTTCTATATACATAAATATTTGTTCCGGCAGCCAACTTCAATTTCTTCATGCATGAACCTTATGTGATGCAACATCATCAAATGTTGTTTTACAATCTTTACAATACAGATTCACACGATTCTTTATGTGGTACCGTAGATTTTTATGCCTTGCATAGGTTTTAGGACAAACAGGGCATTTGAGACGCTTGCTGAAATATGTTTGCTCCAGTTCTCCTTTCAATACTGTATCCGATAAATTTAAAGAGTAGCTAGTGCCATGTAAATTTGACTTGGAGTCTTGTTCACATTTGAACAGTTGATTTTGTAACTTTTGATCAACCAATCTAATTTCTTGTACGAATGCAAAAAATTCATCGATACTTAGTTTGCAAGATGAACAAACTGTTTTTGGCAGAAGATGCATATGATCAGAATTAATCTTAATTTTCGTACATTCAAAAACTTGGTTAATAAATTCATCGTTATCAATAATCCTGATTGTTCCTTGTGTTACTTGACAAAGACGACACAGATCTAGTATATATTTTTTAATTTGTAGTACGCATCTTTTGTACTCTATAAAAAAAATTGTTTACAAATATAATTAATTTGAAATATAGGTTATATTTGTGGTTATATTATTACATTATTATTATATTATTACCAGCCAAGTTCTTTTCATTGAGTCTGGAGCCAAACAGTTCAGCTTTCCCCTTCGTTAAACCCAAATCCCTAACCAAATAATTTAGCTCGGCTTGAGTAAACAACTTAGATTCTAAATTTTAGTAGGTATTGCGGCACCTGAGGCAGACGTTTTTGAGGGGGATGCAGTCGTCGTTAAGTACGGAATCTGCATTACCGACATTCTGTATTACCGGCATTTGGTTCGTCACTCGGCTAAATGGCAACGCTGTTGCTAGGGGAAAGCAGATGGCGCCAGTGTCGTTTTGTCTCGAAGTACGGAATCTGTATTACCGACATTCTGTATTATCGGCATTTGGTTCGTCACTTGGCTAAAGGGTAGCGTCGTTGCTAGGGGAAAATAGATACCGCCGGTGTCGTTTTACGTGATTTTTTGTCTCGAAGTACGGAATCTGTATTACCGGCTTTGTATATTACCGGTATTTGGTTCGGCGCTCGGCTAAATGGTGTTGCTAGGAAAAAACAGAGGGCGTTAGTGTTTAATTATTTCCTACACGCTCTAACCGATTACGGTCGTTCTGCTAGTTGTTAATAGAGGGCGTCATGAAGGGATCTGTATTACCGGCAGACTGTGTACCACTACTAGAGGGCGTCATGAAGAAATCGGTATTACCGGTATGTAGAGAGGTCGCGTAAAAAAGTGAACTGTATTAGAGAAGAAGAAGACCCTTCCATTAGAGTCTGCGGCCATTTTATATCACAACATGTGGCGCTAAATTTGAAACTGTACTGAATCTGTCATACTGTCAACAGAGGGCGTCATGAAGAAATCTGTATTATCGACGACCTATGTACTACCAATAGAGGTCGCATTAAAGAAACCTGTATTATCCTACGTACTGATGCTATTAGAGGTCGCATTAAAGAATCTCCTCTCTCGATGTCTCCTCACTCACTCTCTCGCTCTCTCCTTCTCACCTATTAGAGGTCGCATTAAAGAGCCTTCTCTCTTACTCTCTCACTCTCTCCTTCTCGCCTATTAGAGGTCGCATTAAAGAGCCTTCTCTCTCACTCTCTCGCTCTCTCACTCTCTCCTTATCACCTATTAGAGGATGCATTAAAGAGCCTTCTCTCTCACTCTCTCCTTCTTGCTCTCTCAATCTCACACACTCTCCTTCTTCTTCAATAAAGAAATCTGTATTACCTGTATGTACTGATGCTATTAGAGGACGCATTAAAGAATCTCCTCTCTCTCATTCTTGCTCTCTCTCTCTCCCTTCATCCTAATGCTAGTAAATGAAACAACATTGGATAGAGGTAACCGTTACGTCTACTGTTCTGGGATTGGTTCGGGCGGCTTTGTTATTTTATACGTGAAAATAAAAATCGATAAATGTTTTACTGTTTTTATTATTTTTCGTAAAGTTACACAATATTACTAATATTCTATTGTAAATCAGCTTAAACTAGGTGATTATAGTTATATATAGTATAATACTTTATTACTCAATATAAACTAGATATGTTATATGAGGATGTTACAAATTAATTTTCTAACAAAATAACTTAGATCAACTCATAAATATATATATTCTAACACTTAACGTTTACTTAATAGAATATTAACTATATATTAAACTTAAACCTCAGCAACAACATACTTTATTTAATCTAGTAATATAAACTTCATATAGGTAAGAACTGTCATGGGAGAACATCTTCGGCCTTTATCCAGGACTTTTCGTTTAAACCAAGCCATTTGACGTAAATGTCACCATTGCTGCGGCGTTTAAGTACTTTTTCAACTAAGTAAATGTCTGGTTGTTTGGTTTTCTGCAGCTCGAACTCGTAGAAAGCTCCTCGGACAGCAACCCCATGAAGATCTTCCAGCAGATATGTGACAGGTTTTGTAAATTGAACTTTAACTATTTTGAATAATTCAGTTGACCAGCTGGGCGTGTATCCCTTAGAAAAGACCCCCTTGAACTTACTAATACGTACGAGGTCATTCAAGTCTAGTTTACGTTTACTTCCTGCAGCGACATCGGCTTTTACATTAGTGTCATAAACGGTTAGTTGGGTCGTAGGTGTAACAGTAGCAGGAGCTCGACCTATCGTTCTATGTCTGGTGTTGTTATAGCTGTCAACTACCCTCTGTAATATATCTATCCATTTAAATGATCCTCGGTAGCTAAACTCTTTATACAGCTTTTGCTTAATTGTACGGATAACGCGTTCAACTATTGAAGCTTTAATTACGGAATATGTAGAGTAATGATCTATACTGTGCTCTTTCATTAATCGTTTAAAATGTTTATTGTAAAACTCTTTCCCGAGATCCGTCTGAAGATTCTTAGGTATGACTGCATTAGCACTCTTAAGGATGCTGCGGACCTGCTTTGCCACCTCTTCTCCGGATTTAGTTTTCAACGGTCGTGCATATAGATATTTCGAATAACAGTTTATCATCAGCAGTATGTAACGATACCCCTTATTTACTTTAGCATAGGGAATAAACTCGGCTAAGTCAGCCTGGAACAAGTCCTAGAAATTTTTATTATAGTGTGGCGTCTTTGAAAGTTTTTTCTAGCAGCCCTGTGTATTTCATCAACAACGGTTTGTTTAGCACTCATCATCATACAATTAATCTCAACGACACCGAGAGAGCAACGTCTCAAATAATTATATTGGCAGCAGCCGTGTTTGATGAATACTGAATAATGTTAAAAGCAATATATCATTATATACCCGAAATATTCTATTCTATGATGCCTTCCTCCTTAAGCTCACTTATAATTGATATTATTTCGTTTTCATTCTGTGGACTACTGTTGCCGGCACTCTTTACAGCATATAACAAACGCAGCCTGTCGACTAGCTCGTTAGCCTTATTCCAGTAGACGTATTCGACTTTGCAATCGCTTAATTTTTTAAAATTTGACGATGATGATGATGATAGTCTAATGCCTAAACCTTTGATTCTGGGTAAGTTCGGTTTAATTATATAATCATACTTCCAATGTTTAACAGCTGTTAGTTTACCGTGTGGTCTATATGATTTCTTATGCGCATTAGTAAGGGCTATTATCTACATATAATTATTGATATCAGCTTGCGATGGTATAGACTCTAATTCTCTAAACGTGAGTAAGTCAAACAGGCCGGGTGTTGCTTCGAAAACGTTGTTTTTAATTATAATGTTTGTATCACGCATAGTCACAGGGGAAGATGCAAATGTCCACGCGTCTCGATCAATTTTATATCTAATACCGAATCTAGTTCTATCTATATTTTTGTTTCCGACAGCGTTAGCTATTAGCATACCGTAATGAGTAGGGAGATCAAGAGTTTTATTAGATTCTTCTTCTTCATCTGCTTCTGATGATGATGCTGATGCAGCAGGCTGTTTTTAACTTTCACGGGGGAATGTAACTAGCAGTAGTAGTAGTACCAGCAGATGGTTGTGTTTTAACTTTCAATAGAGGTACGTTAGAGATGTTTACTGATTTAGCAATGGTTTCCAGCGGTGATATAACTGGATTGTGCGTGACGCGATACATACGTTCTGCTTCTGCTCTATCACGACGAAAGTAGGCAAATTTCTTACGTATAGCATTACGAGCGTGTATTATTTTACGCTTTAAACTCAGATCATACGTGTTGGACATGTCGGCTATGCAGAGACTACTAAACGAATCGACTCTAATTATAAACTTATATATGAATCAAAACCCTTCCGATATCTGCCCCGATCTAGAGAGCTGTCTTTATTAATTATCAGGAAATCATGTGGCTCCTTCCAACACAGAGAGCAAATGTTTTTGAACTGATCATAGCTAATACCGTCTCCTACAACATGATCGCTAAACACGTGTTTTAAGTTCAACTCGTCTAAAGAGAATAATTAGGTTTGCATTATCCCTAATCAGATGTTTCGGTATCTTGGCGTACGTTTGACCTAGATAAAAACAGTCGACGCCCTTATGCCTACCCATGCTAAAATATTTTTAGGCTATTTAGCTATTTAGGCTAGAAGAAGAATCAGAAAAAAGTATTAGGCAATGTTCATTGAATAGACTACCTGTTACATTTCATACCTTATTCGTCTCGATGAACATACAGTCAGCATACAGTTGATATCTTTCTGTCTTTACTTTACCTAGGTAAACCAATCCTAGAGACAGAGTTTTATTCGCTATCTTCTGGTTGAGATTGACCACTTTATCTTCAGTAAGTTTGTCGGTGAATCTTTTGGGTAGATTAATAATCTAATCTACGTCTTATGTACTAAATAAAATACAATTTCTCACAGATAAACTAAAAGCTATGCGAGGAAACGGTTGATGCAATAGCGACGGATGCTGCCACGCATTCAGGTTCCTACAATTAATCCAGCACGAGTTTCATAGATATCCTTTCCGATTTGTAAGTAATATTTGATCTGAATAACCTAGTGTCAGACTGTTTCCTGTAGAGAAATTCTGAGCGGTCCTTCTTCCTACGGTAAAACTAATGTTATGTTAGGTCTACTCATTAATGAAAACGGATTAAAATTTGGAATTATCTACCTATACGTCAGAAACTCATCCAGTTTTTGTAATTGATTGTTCAGAGCGGGTAGAGAGTTTTTAAAGATTCAACTGTAGATATTAGATTACAGCTTGAATCGGTCAAGCCATTTACTAATACAACTAAAGCATACTGCTTATTTTTGTTTAAAAATAAATTCGTAGAATAGCAGATTACTATTTTAAATTTAATAGATCATACGAATTATCTTACCCTGTTCTAAATGACTGCTTTGTATAAATTGTGCATTGTTTGTAAATGCTCTCTGAACTAAAATATTCATAGATGAGAGAAATGCTATATAAAAATTTCTAGATTTTAATACAACACTAGAATGCTAAATATTATTGTTCGTACTAAAGAGATTGTAATTATTTTTAAAATTCTATTGTTTTCGTCGAAATAGCTTAAGCTTGATTGCTTTTAGGGGTTACGATGCCTGTCTATTATACTATTTACATAACAGGGGAGAAATGTTTATTTTTAATCGTTTTGGTTCATATAGCCCTGAATATTAAAATATTTAACGAAACAATCTTTTGAAAACTGCGGCTTTTATTAAAAATATATAAGAAATACTAAACATGTATTATGTAATTTGTTATTAAGTTGTCATTTTTAGTTATTTTCCGAGCAATTAGAAAGGTTGTTTTTCTAATAATCTAATTTGGGGAACAGTATAAACGAGGTCGTTAATTGCTTTTCATTAACAGCTCGGGGGTTACATCCTAAATTTTTTGTATGTATTTAAAAAAGTTTTGGTAAATCTTATCATGCTAATAATCTAATCTGGGCTATTTTTTATTGTAATAAATAAACCCTTTCACGATTGGCTCATATAAGGTTAATAATTGTCTCATCTCAATGACTCATGATAATAATCATAATTGGCTTATAATTGTCTTGTACGTAATTCACACATTAGTAATAATGATTGAAGTAAATGAGAATTTTAACTTTACTGAATATACGAAGAATACGTTTTAGGTATGTATTGAGATACATAACATTTCTGTCATATATGAATTTGTATACATCGATCTAGATCTTGCTACCGTATATGTTTAACGGATCCATTGGTTTTTATAAAAAATATAGCGGTAGATTTATTTTGAAATAAATTTATGAGAGAGAGATGAGATATCTAATGATACCGTGAATTAATTTAATTCGAGCATCCATATGAGAAATGATAAAATTATCAATTATGTTGCTCGGATGTATTTTATATCTATTTAGCTGATTCAATAAAAAATTCGTTATTTTTAAAATTCCTAAACTTTTTAAAACAATAATTTATGCCGCTTTTAAGATGATGATCTCTTAACAAATTATTTAGAAAATCTAAATTCCTTTCAGTCATTTGTAAGAACGTTTGTTTATTCATGGTTGAGATAAAGTTAGTCATATAACTCTGTATTTTAATTATAATTAAGTAAATAATTGTTTCAAAGTGATTTGAGATGCATTAAGAAAAATTGGACTTTCTTCACGATTAGCTCATATAAGACTGACTAATTGTCTTGTATGTAATTAGCACATTCGGATAATCTTAGAAAACATATTTAACCGAGCGTCAGTATTAAAATTTTATTTTATTTTTTAAGTTTTATTTAAATAAATCTTTAGGATTCAAAAAGCATTTTTCCTATTATTATTATTAGTGTACAATATTTATCAATATTTCAAGTAAATTATTTTTATTAAAATAATTTCCTTTTAAATAAATTGGATTTAATCAAATATACGTGAAAGCATTTTTATAAATAACTCGTATGCCGTAATTTAAAAGACAAGCTCCGTGGTCTCGGGGTTAAGTTTTATTTAAATAAATCTTTAGGATTCAAAAAGCATTTTTCCTATTATTATTATTAATGTACAATATTTATCAATATTTCAAGTAAATTATTTTTATTAAAATAATTTCCTTTTAAATAAATTGGATTTAATCAAATATACGTGAAAGCATTTTTATAAATAACTCGTATGCCGTAATTTAAAAGACAAGCTCCGTGGTCTCGGGGTTAAGCTATGGAGTTCTAATCAGATGGTTGAGCGTTCGAACCCCGGTTACTCCAAAATTGATTTTTATAAAAAAGTGTAACAGGTTGCCTATCTACAGGCGTATAGAAGTCTACTATGCCGATCACAGGACGTTACCGATAGATGGCAGTTGAGACATTAGGAATTCAAATCTTTCAACGGGAAATATTGACAAGTTGGAAATGACAAGCGAGAGCGAGAGAGGGCGAGGGCTAAAGCCGAGAGAGAGGGCGAGGGCCAGAGCGAGAGAGAGAGCCAGAGCGAGAGAGAGGGCCAGAGCAAGAGCGAGAGCCAGAGCGAGAGAGAGGGCCAGAGCAAGAGCGAGAGAGAGGGCCAGAGCGAGAGCGAGAGAGTGGGCGAGAGCGAGATGCATATGACCCGCGAGATACAAAATGACAGATTCAAAATTGACAAATTCAAAATTGACAAATTCAAAATGACAGATACAAAATGGCGACCCAAGATGGCGATCCAAGATGGCGATTCAAGATGGCGATTCAAAATGGCGATTCCAAATGACGATCCAAAATGGTGATCCAAGATGGCGATCCAAGATGGCGATTCAAAATGGCTATTCAAAATGGCTATTCAAAATGGCGATTCAAAATGGCTATTCAAAATGGCGATTCAAAATGGCTATTCAAAATGGCGATTCAAAATGGCTATTCAAAATGGCTATTCAAAATGGCGATTCAAAATGGCTATTAAAAATGGCGATTCAAAATAGTAGACGTGTCGTCCAAGATGGCGAAGACAAATACATAGTTCCAAAACATTTAAAAAATCCCATATAATATCTGCAGAGCAGAGCAGGCAGCAAAGCTACCGTAGAAGCTTCTATGTCCGCTGAAGATAGTCATCTGAGTTGCAAGACAGAGGCCTACCAAAACGCCACTAGACAGAAACATGCATAAAAGTCCCTAGGTTCCACAGAGATACGTTCTAGATCGAAAGAGACCGGTGTCACCAGTCGCAACAGCCCGATTTAGCAAAGATCCGAACCTGCTAAGCAACAGCAGCACTATTACATGCATAGCAGAGTCTCGAACACTGCAAGAGTTACTAGCCTCCTCTATTAGCCCCTAGCAATTTAGCAGAATCCTGAACCAACACCTGTAATATAGAATCTTGACAAGTCCCTAGATTAGAGAGAGATCAACATAAAAAGTCCCTAGATTAGAGAGGGATCGACATAAAAAGACCCCAGATTCGACGTAAAACGACACTGACGCCATCTGTTTTCCCCTAGCAACGACGCTACCATTTAGCCGAGTGAGGAACCAAATGCCGGTAATACAGAATGTCGGTAATACAGATTCCGTACTTTACCACCTGACTGCATCCCTGTCAAAAACGTCTGCCTCAAGTGACCCTATACCTACTTTCATCTGATAACAGTATATGCGGAACTTCCCACGAGAGCTTATCAATCTTGATATCTACATCGGTACCTGCATCACCTGCGTCGCTTTTATAGCAATTAAAATCGTTCTTGGCGCGAATTAAAACTAGCTGACTACTCATATGAGGTATTACTTTTCTATAATCGTCTGCAAATCCAAAGATATGTTTTAATGGTATTCTACACGTGAAATGAAAGACGTTATTCCCTTGGTTATGTAACAAATCATTATCGCTAGTAATCCCTAAGTTCCATGCATTGCAGGTTAAAGCTCTATCCTCGGCGCCATGTGAAACGAGACCTTTTATAGTGCTTGTAATGCCAGTCTGTTTACATACATCTATGAGTTGATTTGCGCCTAATATTAGTTGAATTTCATCAAACAGAAAGTGGGCGAAATTGTTTACCAGAAGGAATTGCTTGTTTGCAGCACGCGTTATGCTACCTTTAACAAGTATATAGCTGTCATACAAAGCTAAAACGTTATCGGAATTTTGTATGCTGATTCTAATGGTGTCGGAATGATTGGCATTTAACGTAAACGGCAGATAGGTATAAAAATCCTCTTTTATTATATCTGTATCGACGCGAGGCTTCCCAAATATGTTTAATTTATCAATGGTAAAGGTGTCGGTGTTAATATGCATTTTACTTCGTTTTGACATGCTGCTGCTGCTGTTATCGTACTTTAAAGCCTAAAGATTCAAGAAAAAGGCGACGAGCTTTAGTTAGTTTTAATCGAAGGTCTGCACTGGCCGACGTTCGACGGTGAATGACCTTTGATGGACATATGCTGATGTTTTTATAGCTAAAGTTTATTCCCATTTTTCACGTTTAAGTTCTAGCCTGATGCTCGTGAAAGTGTCTTCAGACAGATTTATCAACTCTCCTCTCGCGTCTACCAGTCTAATGGTAATGTTGTCGATCTCGGTGACAGTGATGGGAAAGTAAATCACATGCGATGGCTCCTTTTCAATCAGATAACCTGGTGGTACGCAAACACCGAATTCGAAGATTGTATGTCCTGCTTGATTGTTTCTATATGAACTGCCTGTAATATTCGTGTCTACAAAGATGTTTGGAGTTGAAAGTATATCGACAATTCGATCTGATACGTGTCTACTACCTGGTTCTAGCACGCGCTTCTTAAATCCTAGTAGGGATCCTATGTTATTGGGCTTGGTAAAATCAATCAACTCGGTAGCTGATTCAATCTCACACTTTCCCGTATTAGTGTTAGCTTTGATTTGTATTAACAGATCTCCCTCTTCCGGATCACCACTAATTTGATTCTTTATATAGTTAACGATTTCAGCCAACTCGTAGCTACCCGGTTCAATAGTTATTACCTTTTCTCGGTAATAAAATTTATTTTTGCCAGGGTATATATTCCGTATAGTGTGACTTGTATATAAGCCTACTAAACCTAGTGAATATTTGTAACGCACGTGATCTAATGTTATAGGTGGATAAATACGATCTGTAGAAAGCCTGTTCCCTGTACCGTACACCGTGATGGTCCTAGCCATACTTAACCGATTTACACTTTCACCTCTCTTTTATACAAAAATCGTAGACACAGATATCCGCAGTTGTACCGGCATGCGTAGCGAGTAGACGTGTGAACGTAGCGGTCCCAACGTTATTATTTACTTCGTTTCAAGTACATACAATTATAGTATATATTCATAAATATAGTGTGTGTGAATTTGTTCTAATAGTTTACCTGATTACAATGGTGTTAACTCAGACGCAAAAAAGTGACTTTTCAGATCTGGCTAAAGAAATTGTGGAAAACTACTTTACTGACCCAAATAACACAAATAACTTAACATTCATAGACGTGCTGGCTAAAAAAGTAGCTGATATAGTTACCAACAGTCTTAATGATAAATTTGAAAATCATAACAAGCTAGAAGAGCGTGTGCTTATTCTTGAGAAAGAAAAAGAACAGATTACTAGTAAATTGGACGGGCTAGAGCAGTACACGAGGAGAAACTCAATTAGAATTTTTGGTGTTCCAGAGGAAGTCAACGAAAATATGGACGAAGTAGTATTGAATATTTTTAATAATAATATGGAATTAAACATGACCTATAACATGATTGATCGCTCCCATAGCATAGGTCCACGCAAATCCAACGCCAATAAACCCAGGGGAATTATTGTAAAGTTTGCCACATATAACTGCCGTTATCAGGTATATTCCAATAAAAAGAAATTGAAAGGGAAAAATATTGTTATAAAAGAAGATTTAACAGCAACAAGGTACCAGGTGTACAAAGATGCAATTGATAGATATGGATATAGAAATGTATGGTCGATGGATGGCACTATTTATATCAAGAAGAATGAAAGAAAGTTCTCTTGTCGGAATATGCTTGAGTTAGATAAGATTAGTTTGTAGTATCAATGTTATTGCAAATTTAAAAATGGGATACAGCTACCTATTCCACAAATAATCTTACATATACAAACAGTATATCATTATCATTAATCTATTAATTATATATTAATTTTAGCTTTAAGTTTATTCTTTTCTCTATTTGTTGGTAAAACATAGACTCAATATTAATTTTATTACCTATATATAAATTCTAATTTTAAGTTTACTCTTTTTCTATTTACAGGTATAGCAATATAGCTTTGATATTATTTTTATTAACAATATATTAATATTAGCATTAAGTTTATTCTCTTTCTATTTGCAGATAAAATATTATAGATTTAAATCTGACAAATAATTAAATCATCAAAATATACAAAATAAAATAAAAATTGTACATCAGAAGTGAATGCAGATTACACTATTAAATGATTGAACACTATTTTGATTCGAGAATTGTAATTACTGTAAATTTTGAATTTTCTTTAGTTATATAATTAACTCTTTTATCATATTTTTAGTTTATTGGAGAAGCTTCTATTGCAGATTATTGAATGTCAAAAGATTTATTGATATATTACCAGAATGTTAGAGGATTACGTACAAAATTGAAGGACATATATACCCAATCAAGCGTAAGTGATTATAGTTTAATAATATTAACCGAAACAAGTCTAAATGATGCTATATATGATGCTGAGGTAATTGATTTAAATAAATACCAAATATATCGATGTGATAGAGATAGAGATGTGACAAATAAAACCAGGGGTGGGGGTGTGTTGACAGCAGTGGGCAATAAGTACAGGGTGACTAAGACATGTGTTAGCGCAGGTCATTATGAAATATTAATAGTGAAAATAAGTTATAAAGGTGACTATTATAACTTTATTTCATTATATATACCACCAAATTCTAACAATATTATTTATACACAAGTTTTTAATTATATTTCACAAAATGTAAATGCTAATGAAAAACATTATCTATTTGGCGATTTCAATATTCCTATAATGCAAGGAATAAAAGCAAACACAGTATTAAATTTCATCAATGACTTTAATCTACTCTCAATTAATAATGTAAACAATAGTTTTGGTAATAAATTAGACTTAGTCATTTGTACAATAGACGATGATATCACATGCACTGTGAAGAAATGTGAACTACCGCTATTACGAGAGGATCCTTACCATCCTGCGCTAGTGTGTTCAATTCAATCAAAACAAACCTATGCATCACTTATGCATAATAATCTTCATTTGAACAATCAATTTAATTTTAAAAGATGTAACTTTTTAATGCTCTATAATGAAATACTAAACATAAATTGGGATACAGTTCTACACACCAGTGATGTTAATAAGGCTACTGAAATTTTTTACGAAAAGATAAATACAGTTCTAAATAAAGTTGTACCCCGATACCAGTCTAATATGTCTAAATACCCTGCGTGGTTTAATAAAAATGTAATTGATTCATTAAAACTGAAAAATTATTATAGAAAAAATAAACTAGTCAATGATTATAAAGAAGAAAGAAGAAAACTAAAAATTTTAACAAGAAAAGCATATGACGATTATGTTACTGGCGTGGAAGAAAATATAAATACTGATATAAATAGATTCTGGAATTTTATTAAGGCAAAAAAGAAATCAGGTCAAACAGCAAGTTATACCTATAATAATGAAATTATTGAACAAACTGAGGTTGCAAATACATTTGCTAAATATTTTCAATCTATTTATGCTGACCAACCTGCCAGCTATAATATTGATGATCAAAATACAAATTCTTTAATTAACGATAATTTTAAAATAGATGAAATTTCCCATAATGACTATGTCAACGCCATTAATAAATTAAAACCCAAACGTGCAACTGGTCCAGACAAAATACCGCCGTATGTTATGAAAGCATGTGCTCCCTTGTTAGAAGTCCCTCTGTTACATATTTATAGGTTAGCAATAACATGTAATACATTTCCTGACACATGGAAAGAAGCTTATGTGTGTCCTGTACATAAAAAGGGAGATAAGTTTCGGGTTGAAAACTACAGACCCATATCTATTTTATCGGCCCCAGCTAAAGTATTTGAACAAATCTTATTCTCAAAATTATTTAACTATATAAGCAAATACATAACTGTTAATCAACACGGTTTTATGCCTGGCAGATCAACTGCTACAAATCTGTTAGTATTTACTAATGAAATATATAAAGCTTTTGAGGGAGGTACGCAAGTAGATGCAGTCTACACAGATTTTGCTAAGGCATTCGACAGTGTTGATCATGATATACTACTAAGCAAACTGTCAGAATATGGTGTTCTTAACTCCACTCTATTATTATTTTTATCTTATCTAAAAAATCGATCTTTTTACGTAAAAATGAACAATAGGGTATCAAAACAATTTAACTCCAACTCAGGTGTCCCGCAAGGTTCTAACCTTGGGCCTCTGTTTTTCTTAATATTTATAAATGATATAGCACATGTGATTAAAAATGTCAAGTATTTATTATTTGCTGATGACATAAAGATCTACACTGCAGTTAATACACCTGGTGATGCTATTGCATTACAAAATGATTTAAATAATATGTATGAGTGGAGTTTAATGAACAAATTATATTTTAATACAGGTAAATGCTCTACAATCACGTTTACAAATAGCCTAAATCCAGTCAAAAGTAATTATTTCATGAACAATATAAAATTAAAAAAATTAAGTACAATTAATGACCTTGGTGTTACCTTAGACACTAAACTAACTTTTAATGATCATATACAGAAAATTACCGCTGCTGCTAGAAGGGCACTGGGTTATGTAATTCGAAATTCATTTAATTTTAAGCATATTAAAACTATTAAAACATTATATTTTGCATTAGTTAGATCAAAACTTGAGTATTGTTCTATTATTTGGAATCCCCATACTATGAAAAACATTGTGCTTATCGAAAAAATACAAAATAGATTCTTAAGGTATCTATACTTTAAGCAGTTTGGAACATACCCTGATTATAGCATAGTAAGATCTAATCATCTTAGAAATTCTTATCAAATTATGACCTTATGTAACCGAAGGCAATGCGCCTTGTTAACGTCTGGATTTAAAATATTAAATAATTTAACAGATTGTCAAGACATCCTTTGCCTCTTTGGACTTAAAGTGCAAGCACGGTTACTTAGAAATCCTGTATTATTTATGGTACCTCCTGTTGTTCGAACACTTCATTCGCCACTAATTACCATGCTCAAGTTAATTAATTACATTCTATCTCTATTAAATTTTGATATATTTTTAATAAAATTTAGTAAATACAAAAAACTTATATATGAACACTTTGAAAATCATTAACATCCTCTAATATACTGGTAACATTATCAAGGTACAAAATAACCTAATATAATAGTAATATAATAGTAATTAATAAATTAATAAGTTCAAACTCACTGTACATTGCATTCATTTTATATTATATAAAAGTTACATTTATTATATATCTCTTAATTAAACTTAAGCTTATTGAAGCATATTTATATTAGTTAAATTCCATGTAATTAGACCTTTGTCTGTTTGGAATAAATAAATAAATAAATGTATGTATTGAACTTTTGTTCTTGGGCTACGTTGTAGTATACGGCGCAGCGAGGCCCTAAATATTTCACAAGTTCAGCTGGCGGTCTTAGGTCTCCGAAGGGGTCATAGTACAAAACCACGTTTCGATCCTTTCTATAGGCAACCCAATGAGTACCCGGCCCTCCAGCGTCGTCAAGATTAACAACAGCTCTTTAGAATTGCAAAGGTTTCGTTGCAGGTAGACTTGTTCTCATATAGACACCTCTAAAATAGGGAATGTCTTTAGCATGTTTTATTATATCTAGGTCTGTAAGTGGTCTCCGAGGCAAGTTATTCAGTTTTTTGACCGCCTGACATATGGTTTTAAGTACAATGCAGCTCCGCCAGCTCTATACGGCTTCAGGTAAAGGGCGTTCCCGTTATTACCGCCTAAAGCGATAGCTTCCATACTTTTATTATGCCGTGTTGTTTCTTCTAGCTGTCTCTTATTATTATTAGCAGTGTTAACAGCTTTTGCTACGCCCGAAGCGCCTCCTATAATTGCACCGAAAGCCGAGAGGCCAGCAAAAATTGGTATGAGTGGTAAAATCCCCCTGTAGCTGTAGGTATTGGAATAATTCGGGGTACTTTAACGTTTTTTCGATCGCCCACGTTTTGAATGATTCTTCTGGCAGCGCTCAGGGCATGATGTATTAAGTCTTTACCCGTGAGTCTCTCGCTTGCACGATTCACTACACCAACAAGTTTCTTTAAAACGCCACCTTTGAAAGTGACAGTTTTCTTCTTCATCTTTCTAGCGAGACCCTTTTTCGCTGATGGTTTCTTTGTCTTTACGTCCATTCCCAACTTTCTTTTAGCCTTCATTATACCGGTTACAAACAGAGCTGATGCTTTCCCCCCTAATTTAGAGTCTTTAGCCTTAACACGCTTCCAAGCGGCTTCTTCTAATACACGATCTGCCCGGTGTCTACTGTTCAAATTGGAGTTTTGAGCGTAGGAGATGTCGTGTTGCATACACGCCTGGTCCAAAGGGTTTATACCTTTATCGCCACGTTGTAATCTTTTAGATAATTTAGTACCTGGTCCACAGTACTGATAGGAAGGAAGATGTAGTTCAATAGGCAACTTGTCTATGAGCTTGTTAACAAAGCCGTTACCCTCGAGAATTCTCTCGTTCTAACAATTACAAATATTGCTGGGTTAAGGATACAAAAATCTTTGTTAAAAAATCAGATACTGATAAAGCTGTTTACATAAAAAACGAAAATATTCTGAACAAACTGATGGCATAATCAAATTATTATATGTACTTAAGATTAGTGTAGTTTTATTGTTACCGTGATTGCAAATCATATCCTTAGTATATATTACCAAAATGTTAACGGACTTAATACTAAAACCGAGGAATTTTTAAAATCCGTCAGTTCCTGTGAATATGATGTCATCTGTATAACAGAGTCATGGATTCAAGATGGAGTTTCTAGTTCGGAGTTATTCCCTTCTACTTATGAAGTGTATCGTCGAGATCGTGACTTAGTGAATTCCACAAAAAAAGTGGGGTGGCTTGTTAATCGTGGTTAATAGTGCTCTAAAATCTTGTTCCGTCACCGATTGGTGTACAAATGGTGTAATTGAAGATTTATGGGTTTCACTGTCACTAACAGGTGGTAAGAAATTGCATATATGTTGTGTATATGTTCCACCATATGCCGTCTTAAATAACTTAATTTTGTATTTTCAAAAATTACGAGAAATACTTGATAACGAAAAAAATGATATTTATATAATAATTGGAGATTTCAATTTCTCTAATATCCAATGGCAATTTGATAAATCGATAAACTCATTTTCCCCTGTTGGTGCCAGTGATACCCTTAGTGAATACTTTGTGGATAGTTTGGCGTTTTTGAATCTAAAGCAATACTCAAGTATTAAAAATGGCCTTGACAAAAGTCTTGATCTTGTACTATCGCCTTATTTAGATATAACCGTTAATAGATGTGATCTTCCTTTTGTGTTTGAGGATAATCACCATCCCTCTTTAGATATAATTATAAATTTAAACTTACCTAAGTTAATGACTTGTAATACTTATTCTTATTACAAATCTACGAACGGTGATTACAATAGTATCAATCATGAATTAAATAATCATGATTGGAATGGGATTTTTCTGTCTCCGATGTCGACGTATGCCTTAATAGTTTTTATGAAATTATTGAGCAACAAATTCAGGCGCATGTACCGCAGAAAACATTCAAAAAATCTAAATTTCCTCCCTGGTTTACTCCTGAAACCATAAAATTAATAAAACAAAAAAAGAAATTTCATCATAAATGGAAAACTTAAAAATGTTGATGATTATGTAATTTTTTCACGTTTACGTCGGGATATCAAAAATTAACATCAATAGCGACTATAAAAACTATGTGAAAAGGGCTGAAGGTAACATTAAGTTAGATACAAAATATTTTTGGTCTTTTGTAAATAATAAAAAATGCACAAAATCAATGTTTAAATATCATGATAATATAGCATCTGACTCGCAGTCCATATGCTCTCTTTTTTCTGAATACTTTCACAGCGTTTTTGAATCAAATACATCGCCAACTGTAATTGCAATAAATGAGAATAGTCCTAATACATTTTCTTTAAATTGTATAACTAGAGACGAGATTAGGAATGCTATTGAACACTTGGACTCAAAGAAAGGTCCGGGGCCAGACGCAATACCTCCATTGTTTATTAAATCCTGTATCAATTCACTTGTAGAACCTTTGTAAAAAATTTTTAATCTCTGCTTAGCCTCCGGTAAATTTCCAAAACGTTGGAAGATAGTAGGTATTGGGACCCTTGAGTCCAGCCCCTCTCCTTTTATGCAAATGACCCGCGATCTAATTAATATGCAAATGAGGCGTGGTCTAATTAAATGCGCGAATTAATATGCAAATGAGGCGTGGTCTAATTAAATGCGCGAATTAAATGCGCGAATTAAATGCGCGAATTAAATGCGCGAATTAAATGCGCGAATTAAATGCGCGAATTAAATTAATTGATCTAATTAAATTAATTCACGGTATCAATTACATATCTCCTCTCTCATTTACATATATAATTTCTCATATGCATGCGTGAACATATCTGCCATTTTGTATCTTTCATTTTCAATTTATCATCTAGGATTTCCCGCCCTTAGATTCAAATTTTTAGTACTACTACTGCCATCTATCGGTGACGTCATATGATCGGTATAGTAGATTTCTATGCGCCTGTTGATAGGCAACCCGCTATATTTTTATAAAAAACCAATGGAGCCAACAGGATTTGAACCGGGGACCGGTCGAATGGTAGTCAGCCAATGCATCCACTACACCAACGAGGTAATCTATTAAAAGACTGTAAAAGTTGTATTTATTAAATAGATACGCGTCACCGTTAATCTTATACGAACTAAAATTCATATTAAGCATAATTAATCTATATGATTATTTGACAGTTACATCATTAAATGCGCGAATTAATATTCAAATGAGGCGTGGTCTAATTAAATGCGCGAATTAAATTAATTGATCTAATTAAATTAATTCACGGTAACAATTACATATCTCCTCTCTCATTTACATATATGATTTCTCATGGTATCATTAGTGTATCTCCTCTCTCATTTACATAACTGATATCTCATTCTGTACATCTCATTTTTATATATTATTTGCCATCTCTCATCTCTCTCTCATAAATTTATTTTAAAATAAATCAGTCCTATTTGATATTTATCTTCAGGTCATCATGTAATTCTGCGAAAATAATTTAATATGAAACGTAATAATAAAAAATTTATTTTCAACTATACAAAAGTAACTCTTAAGCTACTGTCAATCAACTGTCGGATTAACTCTGGTGCATTAGACCTGATTAAATATACGGCATAAACATTTAGTTTGAAAGGAAACAATTAGGGTCGTTATGATTTCATAAAATTTTATTTAAATGAAACGTTTAAGAATATAGAATACTGTAGAGCATTATTTTTAAAATTCAAAAACATTATCTATAGCTAAAACTGTTTAAGAAATAACTTTCAAACTAAATGTTTTGCATGAAAATACGTACAAACTAATTAGCCATGTTTCGACATTCTTTAAAACTGCTTTCAAACCATAAATAAACAAACGTTCTTACGAATGACTGACTGAAAGGAATTTAGATTTTCTAAATAATTTGTTAAGAGATTATCATCTTAAAAGCGGCATAAATTATTGTTTTAAATAACAATTACTCACCCTTGTGTTAACCCGTATGCTAAGTATGTCCTAATGGTAAAACTGTAATCAACGAGATCTAATATCATAGTAATATTATATAACAGATTAGGTGACCTAACAAACTCTTTAAAGAAATGTTTATTTACATGTATGAGATAGTATTTAACATAATGTCCTTACATACTGGGTTACGATAGAGACGGGTAATCATACGATCTGTTGAAATGTATGATATATTATAAAATAACGTTTAAATAAGAGTTTACTTTAGATGCTTTCGTATAAATAAACAAACGTTCTTACGAATGACTGAAAGGAATTTAGATTTTCTAAATAATTTGTTAAGAGATTATCATCTTAAAAGAGGCATAAATTATTGTTTTAAATGACAATTACTCACCCTTGTGTTAACATGTATGCTAAGTATGTCCTAATGGTAAAACTGTAATCGACGAGATCTAACATCATAGTAATATTATAACAGATTAGGTGACCTAACAAACTCTTTAAAGAAATGTTTATTTACATGTATGAGATAGTATTTAACATAATGTCCTTACATACTGGGTTACGATAGAGACGGGTAATCATACGAGCTGCTGAAATGTATGATATATTATAAAATAACGTTTAAATAAGAGTTTACTTTAGATGCTACGAATATCTATATGGTGTATAAACAATAAGAACACATATTTAGAAACTGTTTACAAGGTAGTAGATATAACGAAAAAAGGCTAGCATTTGTTCAAAATTACATTACGTCTAGAGGGCGATATGAATATAACTTATAGGATTTAATCAAACTAGAAAAATACCGATATATATTCAGCGTTGAGAAATAATTATACTATGCGTTTAAATGTTTAAGTTCATCATAGCCTGCATCTCCTAAAATATGAGCGTTATACACATGTTTGAAATTCAATTCATCTTGCTTAAAGAGAATAAGTAAGTTAGCGTTGTCCCTAATCAGATGTTTCGGTATCTTTGCATATGTCTGACCTAAATAAAATGAATCAACATCCTTTATGTCTACTCATGCTAAAATATTCTCTAAGTTTTTCCTGTTTGTCACAGATAATATCATCGAAAATGAATACTGAATTAGGTTTCACATCATTAGGGGTGATTACATCATCGCTTTCGCCTCTCATGCTAAAATATTCTCTAAGTTTTTCCTGTTTGTCACAGATAATATCATCGAAAATGAATACTGAATTAGGTTTCACATCATTAGGGGTGATTACATCATCGCTTTCGCCATATTTAGGTTGAAATAAAGACTTGGCGTATAGGTAGATATTTTCAAATTTTAATTCGTTTTCATTTGTTAGTAGACCTAACAAGACATTAGTTTTACTACAAGAAGAAGGTACACTCAAAATTGCTCTATAGGAAACATATAAAAGCTTACATTGCTTCTTATCACCATCGGAATATTTTCGAGAAACACGATCGTCTAAGTTAAAATTATTGATTTAAAAAGTAATGACCATTACTCATCCTTTGTGTTTCGCCATATTTAAACGTTATTTTACAATACATCATACATTTTCAATAGCTTCGAAATACGCAGATATGTAATAATATACTATATACTCTTGTAGGTTATTCAACGTATCTATAGTAAACTCTTATGACTAATAATAATCTGTAACCTTATTGTCTTTTATTACATCACAGGTTAGAACATACGAATATAATTCAGGTTAGATTAGGTTAGAGCCTACGAATACATTTTTAGGGCAGAACGTAGGGAGCAGAGTAAGTACAAAACAACATTCTTTCATACAAGAACGTTTATTGATACGAGTAGTTTCGACGCTACTTAAAACATAATACATAACTTATATATATAATATCTATTAAAATAGTACATTTCGTATACACTAATAATGGTACTACATACTCGACTATAAAGTAAACATGCTAGGTATAACAACAGTTTAAAAGAATAGATAGTAAATATAACTATATCTAATTATTTTATATAATACTATGTTAACTAAGAGGTTATATACAGAATATATACGCCTGTATTCGACCTCTAGAGGGTTCATAAGACTACAGTAGACCAGACCAGACCAGACCAGACCAGACCAGATCAGATCAGACCAGAGCAGACCAGACCAGACCAGACTAGACTATAGATGATAGACAGTAAAATCATGAACAATTATACGGCCTGTAATATAATAGAGCTTACTTGATATTTTAAAATTAGTGGCTGAATCTAATTATTACAGAAATTCAATTGTAGAAACTGAAGTAGGTAGATTTAGGTCGCGCGACCTAAATCTAACCTAAAATATATTCGTAGACTGTAACCCAACTAATATAATATGTAAGTTTTTTCGAATGTTAATGACGATTTCGTAAGTAGCTATAATGGTCTAACGTAATAAATATTTTATGAACTAATCTTAATAGAGATTTTTTGTAAGTAGCTACATGCTCTAACCTAATAAATGTTTTATGAACTAATCTTAATAGAGATTCTTGAATCTTTGCAACAACCGGAGTCTAAAATCTATAACCTTAATATAATTTTTGGGGGTCTAACCTAGATTGCTTCATTTAATTTAATCATTTATATTAATATTATATCGATTTATCATGCAATTTTGGGTTTTAAAGTAAAGTTTAGAAGTTTAGAATCCTTAAAACTCTCTACCTTCCTTTAACAATCAATTACAAAAACTGGATGAGTTTCTGGCGTATAGGTAGATATTTTCAAATTTTAATTCGTTTTTCATTAATTAGTAGACCTAACAAGGCATTAGTTTTACCACAAGAAGCAGGTACACTCAAAATTGCTCTACAGGAAACAGATAAAAGCTTACAATGCTTCTTATCACCATCCGAATATTATCGAGAAACATGATCGTCTAAGTTAAATATATTTAGCGACTTCTTTTGCTTAATAATTTTCATTACGGTATATGTATATGTCTAGTCACAGTTTCAGCAAACGCATTGTATTCTATCAACGAATCATGTAAATATCAAAAATTCGTAACGGTTATGCATAGGTTTAATACCATCATCAGCTCATTTAAAGGAAATGTTAGATTTTTAACAGTTTACGAGCAATAATCAAAGACTATTCTATAATGATGTATTATTTATAAACGTTACATAGTATAGTAGCTAAATACATGACTGACTGAAAAAGTTACTTTTATTAATGATGACTATTGAATTCGATCTGTCACTAGCTTAACCTTTTAATTTCCACTTTTGACCAAATTATAGTTGATCTGATCAAATATTGCTTACAAATCGGAGCTCTAATCTAATGTCTACAGTAGAATCCTTAAAACTCTCTATGAAGTTTTAGAATTGTCGATTACTAAGACACCCGTTTCTTCTACCTCCTCCTTTAGTAAATTCATATTGTTAGCTTCTACTTTGTCAACTGTTACTAGAATGCTGTTCTTTAGATCCTTTACCTCGCTCTATGTATCTGTAGTCATTACAATGAAAGTTTGTACTGTTGTGTCGAATTGACGATTTGATTTGAAAATTTAATAATGTAATTTATCGTTTAAACTAACCCTTGTTTACTTCTATATATGTTTAATTAATATGTAATTAGTACATCAAAATATGTTCTTAATATGTTTTTCAATTTCCTTATAAAATATAACTATATATCATTGAAATAAAACATTATTAAAATATTAAAAAATAATTTTATTTTATCACGTCCTAAATATTTACACGACTGATCACGTTTCTCGTCAGCTTCTTTTCAAACAATTGCAGTCGTTTATCATAAACCTAATGGTGAGCCTGTATTATTCGTATTACGATATGGATATATTATTCAATTTTCATATCTTTTGCTAACCCTACATAACCTAAGCTTTACATAGCTTTAGGCATGTTTTATATTTCGTATTTAAACACATAAGACGACATATCTGAATGATATATTAAATAAAAATAAATTGCTACTAAACGTAAGCTAGACTTGAATGATATCGATCGATATGCTATAATATGTATAGCTTAAATGCTAGATTAGTGAAGGAACATACAGTGAAGAGTGTTTTGGGAAAACCTTAATGTAGCTGCTGAGCTCTGCTAACCAGCTTCACTTATAGGTACACTATCTATTTAGCTGATTCAATAAAAATTTCGTTATTTAAAAATTCCTAACATTTATCTGTTTTAGAATATCCAAAGGCAGTATATGACAATAAATTATCGTGAGACTCCTGATCTATACAAAACGTCTTATATAAAATTAGAGATAAAAAAAAATTAAACCTATGACATATGGTGAAAATGCAAATATTCAATAATTCTAACCCCAATTTTTCTACTTTTCTAGACGTAATGTAATTTTGAACAGATTTTAACCCTTTTCGTTATATCTACTACCATTGTAAGCGATTTCTACATATACGTTCTTATTGTTTATACACCATATAGATATTCGTAGCATCTAAAGTAAACTCTTATTTAAACGTTATTTTACAATATATCATACATTTCAGCAACTCGTATGATTATCCCTCTATATCGTAACCCAGTATGTAAGGACATTATGTTAAATACTATCTCATACATGTAAATAGTTACAACAACAAAATAGAAAAGTATACTTGAGGGTAAGAAAGAAGTCCTGGACGCGGCTATCTATAACATATGTCATATGTTTTTGTAATACGTCTTTATAACTTTGAAACTCTACGTGATTTCCTCTTACAATATCTCTAGTTATGAGAACCTTGAAGACTTAACCTGGAAAAATAAAACAGATAAATATTTTACTTTTTATTGAAACTAGTTAACTTATATTCTAACATGTAAATAGTTACAACAACAAAATAGAAAAGTATACTTGAGGGTAAGAAAGAAGTCCTGGACGCGGCTATCTATAACATATGTCATATGTTTGTAATACGTCTTTATAACTTTGAAACTTTACGTGATTTCCTCTTACAATATCTCTAGTTATGAGAACCTTGAAGACTTAACCTGGAGAAATAAAACAGATAAATATTTTACTTTTTATTGAAACTAGTTAACTTATATTCTAACATACATATTTGAAACTAGACAACTTATATTCTAACACAAATATACAACAACAAAATAGAAAAGTATACTTGAGGGTAACATTTTGTATAACCATTATCTTTTTTATTCTATAATACCTTCTTCTTTAAGCTCAGAAATAATTGAAATAATCTCATCCTAGTTTTCTAAACTACTGCTACCCCTCTGTTTTAAGGTATACAGTAGACGAAGCTTAACGACAACTTGATTCCAATACGGCGTTTTGTTTTTGGAAATTGAAATTGGTAGCTTGAGGTTAGAGCCTACGAATACATTTTTAGGATAGAACGTAGGGAGCAGAGTAAGTATAAAACAACATACTTTCATACAAGAACGTTTATTAATACGAGTAGTTTCGATGCTACTTAAAACATAATACATAACTTAAATATATAATATCTATTAAAATAGACCAGACCAGACCAGACTAGACTAGACTATAGATGATAGACAGTAAAATCATGAACAATTATACCGTCTGTAATATAATAGAGCTTACTTGATATTTTAAAATTAGCGGCTGAATCTAATTATTATAGAAATTCAATTGTAGAAACTGAAGATGTAATCTTTAAAACATCTAAAGTTAGAAGTTTTTAGTAGTCAGGTCAGATTAATAGAGGGTGTTATAATCAAATCGTTTTAGAAACTATTTGTTTGTAAGATTGGCGCCGTAAAGAAAAACAGCATAGCTGTAGTCTTGATTTTGAAATTGAGATAGCTCGGAACAAAACGATGAATACAAAGTTTAGAAGTTTATTTCAAAATTCTGTGATAAAAAACATTAATTCTTCTTTACTTTACTTTAAAACCCAAAATTGCATGATAAATCAATATAATATTAATATAAATGATTAAATTAAATGAAGCAATCTAGGTTAGACCCCTAAAAATTATATTAAGGTTATAGATTTTAGACCCCGGTTGTTGCAAAGATTCAAGAATCTCTATTAAGATTAGTTCATAAAGCATTTATTAGGTTAGAGCATGTAGCTACTTACAAAAAATCTCTATTAAGATTAGTTCATAAAATATTTATTAGGTTAGACCATTGTAGCTACTTACAAAATCGTCATTAACATTCGAAAAACTTCACGTTCGGTTAAGGTTGAAGGGAGAAGGGAGAAGGGAGAAGGGAGAAGGGTGAAGGGAGAAGGGTGAAAATTAAAAAAATACTCTAAAAATAAAATAACATCATAAAGTATACTTGCTTTGAAAATACTGATAACGGTCCTAACAGTACAATACTCGAGTTTCTTAGAAAAACTTCACAGGTAGCAGTTGGTTTTGGACGTGTGGTCCCTTTTATTAATGCTCTTAAATCCCTGTTTAATAAATATACATTATTTTGTTTCATTATTCGAATTGAATTTTTCTCTTCTTATAATTACATCTTGTATTTTTTGGTTTTTCATATTAATAAATAAAATTAGGATCTTATTTAATTAAAAACATGTTTTGTTATAGAATCACCTATAAAGCTGAAAACTTAACAAGAAAAATTAAACTTTCCGCTATTTTACGGATTTAATTTGAAAAGAAATAATCTAAAGGTATAACATTAGGTAGAGATTACTTCTACAATAGTTAGCGTCATTATAGTGATTTTTTTTATAATTTGAATATTTGTATGACTAATTCTTGTTTCTAATTCAAATAAAACCGGCGAATTTGATGAAATTTGAAAATAAATTGCATCAGAAATATTTCAGTTTAAGTTTAAGTTCGGTCCTGATATATTTGGGCTACCTAACAATCACCTGTGCGCGCAGCTGATTTTCTAAGTACCTATACGAGTATCATTTAATTTGTCTTTCAGTTTACATGAATATACCTGGTATAATGGCCCATATCTAATACAATTATTAAAGACTCTAAATTAACTGCAAAATGGTTTAAAATACAAAATAAAATCTTTCCAAACCAAGTAAAGTTTTATCTAGAAAAATTGAAAGTGTTTGAATTCATAGGTAGGTTAGCATTACAGTACCAAAGATATACCTTTGCAGTAACCTAATTGATGTAATTAACTATTATAATGACATACATAGATAAAACATACACGCTGTTAATGTCTCTACTTAATTGTTAATATTATTTATTTAATTTTCTTTGAATTACTTAAATTATTATTACTTGTTCTTACAATAATATAAAAGTAATATTTATTACTAAAATATATCTTGAAAGTACCTGTGCTACTTTGTTTCTTTGTTACAGGTCAATGCCAAAATAGGAGCTACTACAGGTGGTCGGGTGCATAATTAAAGAAGATAACATAGGCGCATACTCTACAATTGTAAATACTTTTTAAATAAACAATATTTTGTTGGTGTCTTATTTAAACCTAGTCCAATACGAAAACTCTACAACTACCACTACTACCAGTAAACAGAGGCAGCTAACAAGAAGAAATTTGACCGAGAACTTCAAGAAATCTACTGCTAAGCATTTTACTCATAAGCTTGTATTCTTCAGTAAAGCATATAAGATAAATCAGAGTTATTTATAATTTGAGCATTACTGACACTTCACGAAGTATCCTAAAGTGTTCTTCTGTTTCTTTTAATATTGTTGAAATCAATTTCAGAAAACTTACTTTAAGCATTTATAATTAACTAATGTAAGTAAAACGAATAAGAGAGAAAAGTGACCTAGACATATTCTTTGAAATTAGTTGCTGCAAAGAATCCGAAGTTTGCTCAAATTCATTGCACTATGAATCTGCTGTTTGACCATTATTCAGAAGGCCTAAACAAATCTTGGTTGAATTAACAATTGGTGACATAACATCAAATTACGTATTCTACACATTGCAATTGGCAAGTTTGACTTCCTCAACCGAGGGGATGTAATATTTGACAGACCTAAACAATTCTTTGGTATAAACAAAAGGTGCTGATGGAAGAAAGGTTTGTCTTCGTATTGCCACAAGCATTGGCACTATTTTTTATTTCTGACATTCCTATTGGCATAGGTTTCTTTCCGCTGGCACTTTTCTTTTTATGCCATAAATTCACAGTTGGTGACAGATTCCAACAAATTACAGATTCTACACTTACAATATTTACACACCCGATTAGAACAAGTTCAGTCGTTTTATAAAAGATCTTGCTAGTTTTGAATATAATTGAAGAATTTCCAATTGGGAAATTTTACGTAGACAAGTAATATTCATAAGCCCTTAACATATCTTTGATATAAACAAAAGGTGCTGATGGAACAAAGGTTTTTGTTTCATCACTGCCACAAACATTGACATTATTCCTTTTCTGAAATTTTTCTAAGCAGGTTTTTCCACAAGTAGCTACTTATGAAAGCACTTTTAGAAAGCATCAAATTACAAAAATATTCTACACTTACAATGGGTCTTTGCACACCTGATTCAAAGAAGTCCAGTGCTTCTGAAAGAGATCTGCTACAGTTTCAAATATAATGGAAGAAATTGCAATTGGCACGTTTGACTGTAACTTCCTCTACCGAGGGGACCTAATGTTCAAAAGGCCTAAACAAATCTTGGTTCAATTCACAATTGGTGACATTGCATTAAAATACGTATTCTACACATACAATGGGTATTGCACAGTGATTTTAACAGGTCCAATGTCTTATAAAGGTGATCTGCTACAGCTTTAAATATAATGGACAAAATTTCCTTACTTCCATACTTCCTCTGCCGAGGGGAAGTAATATTCAGAAGGCTAAACAAATCTTTGTTCAATTCACAATTGGCGACATTGCATCAAATTACGTATTGTAACGTTCTTTTTAAAATAATAACAAAAATGCTGTTTAAATCGTCTATTCCCAAGAGAGATATTATTTACATACACTTAATTAAAAACACTATAACTATAAACTATTTAATGAACTATTTAAATGCTAGATATTTACAAATTTATTTGAGGTCTATTTATATAAAAACTTTATGTGTTACAATAATTATTAACATTTATTTATTCACTAATATTCGACTATTAACTAATTATTCAGAGTACATTTCAATAAGACGTCGGTTAAACATTAACTGAGCTCCTTATACCCGCGACCTCAATTTATATTTTTCATACGATGAATCATACATGCAGGTGTTGATGAGTCATAGATCTAGAATGTTCGATGACGTCGTATGTGGGTTTACTATTCGTTACACTGCCCCCCTCTTCAAGTCTGTTCTGTCCCAGAACAGGTTTTATTCTCTGGTTTATGTAGAAAGGGTCGTGACGGTATCGACAGTCTTCACCTCGACTACATGTTCCATTACGGTAGAAATAACAGTCTACACTAAACATAGTCCGGAGAAAAAAACAGGCATTAAACCGTTTTAAAAGAAATCCAACGACTGAGAACTGTATAGCTTTTAAACGTCTTCGAGCTGAAGCAAGACGAGCTATTCAAATGTCAAAACGCAAGAGTTGGCAAGGGTATGTTTCGTCACTTACTCCAGCTGTACCATCCAGTGAGATCTGGAGGAAGGTAAGAAAGATTTTTGGTAAACAAGTTAACAATCTGCCGTCGCACCTTTGTATAGACTATAGGACGGTGTCAGAACCTGCAGTCATGGTTGAAGTTATGACGGAGCACTTTAAAAAGGTCAGTAGCTCCGATAACTACAGTTTAGAATTTCAACGCCACATTGCTGACACCGAGCTAAATCTTGACTTTACTACAGACTCTGACTATGCTTACAACCAGAACTTCACAATATCAGAACTAGAAAATGCCCTTGCGTCATGCTCCGATTCAGCTCCCGGCCCTGACGGAATACCGTGTTCTTTGTTGAAGCACCTCTCATCTTCTAGCAAAAACTCTCTACTTAAGCTCTATAACAAAATCTGGCAGGTTGGTGAATATCCAGAGTAATGGAAAAATGCTATAGCAGTTCCAATCTTAAAGCCTGGGAAAAATCCAGATCAACCGACGAGCTATAGACCGATCTCTCTTACTTGTTGCATTGGTAAACTCTTCGAAAAGATGATCAATTATCGGTTGGTATGGTATATAGAAAGGCATAACTTGCTATCTCCATACCAATACGGGTTTAGACGCAACAGATCAACAGTTGACAACTTAGTCTCACTGGATAATGCCATACAAAACAGCTTTACGTTACGCCAACAGACAGTCGCTGTCTTTTTCGACATAGAAAAAGCATATGATATGGCATGGCGCCACAACATTTTAAAAACGTTGCATAATTGGGGGGTCAAAGGAAAAATGGGTCTATTAATAGAGAGTTTTTTGTCGGAACGGAAAATACATGTCAGAATGGGCAATGTAACGTCATCTCCAGTCGTCCTGGAGAATGGTATTCCCCAGGGATCAACATTAAGCGTAACATTGTTTATTATTGCCGTCAACAATCTGTTAGAAGCAATCGATGGGGAGGCCGTAAGTAAAATGCTGTACGTTGACGATTTGTGTCTTTACAAGTCTGCTTCATCAATGCAAGATATAACTACAGAACTACAAACTGCAATAAATCGACTTTATAACGCAGCCAGTAACATAGGATTTAAATTCTCAGAGCAAAAAACGGCATGCGTTCACTTTTGTCGACTGCGATCATGCCAAGAGAATTCGGTTATTAACTTAAATGGGTCGCCTATTCAGTTTGTAGATTCCATAAGATACCTCGGACTTACCTTTGATTCGAAGCTTAATTGGAGAAAGCATGTTACCTGTTTACGCGCTAGATGTCAGCAATTCTTGAATATTATGCGATGCCTGGCAAATATCAATTGGGGGAGCGACAGAGACACTAATTAGTATATATCGTGCAACAGTTTTATCAAAACTCGATTACGGCTGTTTTATATACGCTTCTGCACGGAAATCTGTTTTGCAAAAGTTGGAACCGATTCAGAACATGGGGCTTAGACTAGCCACCGGAGCCTGTGTTGTGAATCGGGTTTTCTTCCACTTAAACAAAGACGTGTGTACTTACTCATGCAATACGCAGTGAGAACATGGGGACAACCCCATCACCCTAGCTACCATAACTTTTTTTCCGAAGAACTTGAAGAGATATATTCTTCTCGTCGCACAATAACTCGACCGTCTAGAATTCAATTTACAGAATCTTTGAACGACTTTGAGGTCAACAGCTTGCCTTTAGTATACCGGTTGGGCCCGTGTGAAGTAGCTCCGTGGAACCTGTCAAAGCCAATCTGTCATACGGAATGTGCTACAGTCAAAAAAGGGGAAATTAGTACCATTTTTTATGTAACAACAGTTAAATTTATTCTGAGCAAATATTCTCAAAGCCTAGTCATATATACAGACGGGTCTAAAACAAGGACGGGAGTGGGAGCTGCAATTTACGTCCAAGACAGTTCTTACTCTTGGACATTACCTCCCATCGCGAGCATATACACCGCCGAGCTCTATTCCATATGGCAGGCTTTGAAGTATTTTGAAATGTCTACGCACACGTCAGTACTAATTTGTACGGATTAGAAAAGTTCCACGGAAGGTCTAACTGACACTTTTAATGATGATCCTCTGGTTCAGAGTATTTTAACTTTAATTCAGTGGCTGGAATCTACAGGAAGAAAAGTCGTTTTTGATTGGATACCCAGCCACATAGGCATACTGGGTAATGAAAAGGTCGACGAGGCAGCCCGTCTGGCTGCAAACACAGGAGTAATCGACCAAAACATCCCCATTCGCCATAATGATTTGTCGTGTCACTTGAAACAAAAAACAATCTCCTCATGGCAGATCATTTGGTCTAACAGCGAATCGAAATTAAAAGCTGTTAAACCAAAAGTGAGGAAATGGAGATATCCAGTATCACTAACAAGAAGAGAACAGGTGGTAGTCTGTAGAGCTAGAATAGGACACAGTCGGTTGACTAATACTTACTTGCTGGCAGGCGGACGGCCACCAATATGTGAACATTGTGGAGTAACACTAGGAGTTCGGCATCTGCTTTTAGACTGCCCGCAATATGATATTCAGCGTCAGAATTTACACCTACCTGATAACATGACAGAATGTCTAGGGGATACCCCAAACTCCATTATAAGGCTTGTAGCATTTCTGAAATCTACACGTTTGTTATGCAAGCTGTAACTGATTGCCATTAATAAGTACATAAATGTTATCTTTGACTGTGATAAATAGTAAAAGCATAGTTCTATTTAAAGATATATATTTTATATTTATATACATATATTTATATTTATACAAATCATTTTATATTTACAATTATTTTATTAATCCTTGATCTCTTGTATTGATGTTGACAACGTGGTGTTGTGTTTGGCTTTCGCCAATCCTAACGGTGGCTATGTGTCTATTTTACTATTTGTGTGTTTTTTTATATACAACTCCCATGGGAGTGCATCCATGATTTACTTCTGTATCTGCTAAATGTTTAGAACAATTATTGGGTCATCTATTGGATCACATATGCGGCTAGGTGGACTATAGTTGGTTTATGGGGGTTAGCGGGTAGCGGTCCAAGAGAAGGAAATTGGATACAGAATATACACTTAATGCAGCTAATGGCCACAGATGTCGATGCTGCAAACTCTAAATAAAAAAAATAATACTAATAATAATAATACTAATAATAATAATACTAATAATAATAATAATTATTATTATTACAACCCATAACCTGGAAACCAGGCCCCAGAAGCTTTAAGCTTGTGCGGGAGGGAGGGGGTGATTATTTTTATTACGTAGCCCCTACGTGGAGCTGCAGCCGACTTACAGATGGAACAACGCAAATCCCATATTTGTGTCACAGCTAAGGAAAGCTGCAAAAAACTTTAACCAGATCTGCCGACACCGGGAATGATGCATAAGTGTTACTATTGTGCAATAGAACACCTCCACATCTATAAACAACCTCCATTCCTCCTTTTTATATTCAATTCCGTATTCATCCATCAAACCAACAATATCTGAGCAGTATACTAAATTCTATTGTTTAAAAATTTCAGAAAATTTCTCCTCTCTTCTTCTATATACATAAATATTTGTTCCGGCAGCCAACTTCAATTCCTTCATGCATGAACCTTATGTGATGCAACATCATCAAATGTTGTTTTACAATCTTTACAATACAGATTCACATGATTCTTTATGTGGTACCGTAGATTTTTATGCCTTGCATAGGTTTTAGGACAAACAGGGCATTTGAGACGCTTGCTGAAATATGTTTGCTCCAGTTCTCCTTTCAATACTGTATCCGATAAATTTAAAGAGTAGCTAGTGCCATGTAAATTTGACTTGGAGTCTTTTTCACATTTGAACAGTTGATTTTTTAACTTTTGATCAACCAATCTAATTTCTTGTACGAATGCAAAAAATTCATCGATACTTAGTTTGCAAGATGAACAAACTGTTTTTGGCAGAAGATGCATATGATCAGAATTAATCTTAATTTTCGTACATTCAAAAACTTGGTTAATAAATTCATCGTTATCAATAATCCTGATTGTTCCTTGTGTTACCAGACAAAGAACACAACATATTTTTTAATTTGTAGTACGCATCTTTTGTACTCTATAAAAAAAATTGTTTACAAATATAATTAATTTGAAATATAGGTTATATTTGTGGTTATATTATTACATTATTATTATATTATTACCAGCCAAGTTCTTTTCATTGAGTCTGGAGCCAAACAGTTCAGCTTTCCCTTCGTTAAACCCAAATCCCTAACCAAATAATTTAGCTCGGCTTGAGTAAACAACTTAGATTCTAAATTTTAGTAGGTATTGCGACACCTGAGGCAGACGTTTTTGAGGGGGATGCAGTCGTCGTTAAGTACGGAATCTGCATTACCGACATTCTGTATTACCGGCATTTGGTTCGTCACTCGGCTAAATGGCAACGCTGTTGCTAGGGGAAAACAGATGGCGCCAGTGTCGTTTTGTCTCGAAGTACGGCATCTGTATTACCGACATTCTGTATTATCGGCATTTGGTTCGTCACTTGGCTAAAGGGTAGCGTCGTTGCTAGGGGAAAATAGATGGCGCCGGTGTCGTTTTACGTGATTTTTTGTCTCGAAGTACGGAATCTGTATTACCGGCTTTGTATATTACCGGTATTTGGTTCGGCGCTCGGCTAAATGGTGTTGCTAGGAAAAAACAGAGGGCGTTAGTGTTTAATTATTTCCTACACGCTCTAACCGATTACGGTCGTTCTGCTAGTTGTTAATAGAGGGCGTCATGAAGGGATCTGTATTACCGGCAGACTGTGTACCACTACTAGAGGGCGTCATGAAGAAATCGGTATTACCGGTATGTAGAGAGGTCGCGTAAAAAAGAGAACTGTATTAGAGAAGAAGAAGACCCTTCCATTAGAGTCTGCGGCCATTTTATATCACAACATGTGGCGCTAAATTTGAAACTGTACTGAATCTGTCATACTGTCAACAGAGGGCGTCATGAAGAAATCTGTATTATCGACGACCTATGTACTACCAATAGAGGTCGCATTAAAGAAACCTGTATTATCCTACGTACTGATGCTATTAGAGGTCGCATTAAAGAATCTCCTCTCTCGATGTCTCCTCACTCACTCTCTCGCTCTCTCCTTCTCACCTATTAGAGGTCGCATTAAAGAGCCTTCTCTCTTACTCTCTCACTCTCTCCTTCTCACCTATTAGAGGTCGCATTAAAGAGCCTTCTCTCTCACTCTCTCGCTCTCTCACTCTCTCCTTATCACCTATTAGAGGATGCATTAAAGAGCCTTCTCTCTCACTCTCTCCTTATTGCTCTCTCAATCTCACACACTCCTTCTTCTTCAATAAAGAAATCTGTATTACCTGTATGTACTGATGCTATTAGAGGACGCATTAAAGAATCTCCTCTCTCTCATTCTTGCTCTCTCTCTCTCCCTTCATCCTAATGCTAGTAAATGAAACAACATTGGATAGAGGTAACCGTTACGTCTACTGTTCTGGGATTGGTTCGGGCGGCTTTGTTATTTTATACGTGAAAATAAAAATCGATAAATGTTTTACTGTTTTTATTATTTTTCGTAAAGTTACACAATATTACTAATATTCTATTGTAAATCAGCTTAAACTAGGTGATTATAGTTATATATAGTATAATACTTTATTACTCAATATAAACTAGATATGTTATATGAGGATGTTACAAATTAATTTTCTAACAAAATAACTTAGATCAACTCATAAATATATATATTCTAACACTTAACGTTTACTTAATAGAATATTAACTATATATTAAACTTAAACCTCAGCAACAACATACTTTATTTAATCTAGTAATATAAACTTCATATAGGTAAGAACTGTCATGGGAGAACATCTTCGGCCTTTATCCAGGACTTTTCGATTAAACCAAGCCATTTGACGTAAATGTCACCATTGCTGCGGCGTTTAAGTACTTTTTCAACTAAGTAAACGTCTGGTTGTTTGGTTTTCTGCAGCTCGAACTCGTAGAAAGCTCCTCGGACAGCAACCCCATGAAGATCTTCCAGCAGATATGTGACAGGTTTTGTAAATTGAACTTTAACTATTTCGAATAATTCAGTTGACCAGCTGGGCGTGTATCCCTTAGAAAAGACCCCCTTGAACTTACTAATACGTACGAGATCATTCAAGTCTAGTTTACGTTTACTTCCTGCAGCGACATCGGCTTTTACATTAGTGTCATAAACGGTTAGTTGGGTCGTAGGTGTAACACTAGCAGGAGCTCGACCTATCGTTCTATGTCTGGTGTTGTTATAGCTGTCAACTACCCTCTGTAATATATCTATCCATTTAAATGATCCTCGGTAGCTAAACTCTTTATACAGCTTTTGCTTAATTGTACGGATAACGCGTTCAACTATTGAAGCTTTAATTACGGAATATTTAGAGTAATGATCTATACTGTGCTCTTTCATTAATCGTTTAAAATGTTTATTGTAAAACTCTTTCCCGAGATCCGTCTAAAGATTCTTAGGTATGACTGCATTAGCACTCTTAAGGATGCTGCGGACCTGCTTTGCCACCTCTTCTCCGGATTTAGTTTTCAACGGTCGTGCATATAGATATTTCGAATAACAGTTTATCATCAGCAGTATGTAACGATACCACTTATTTACTTTAGCATAGGGAATAAACTCGGCTAAGTCAGCCTGGAACAAGTCCTGGAAATTTTTATTATAGTGTGGCGTCTTTGAAAGTTTTTTCTAGTAGCCCTGTGTATTTCATCAACAACGGTTTGTTTAGCACTCATCATCATACAATTAATCTCAACGACACCGAGAGAGCAACGTCTCAAATAATTATATTGGCAGCAGCCGTGTTTGATGAATACTGAATAATGTTAAAAGCAATATATCATTATATACCCGAAATATTCTATTCTATGATGCCTTCCTCCTTAAGCTCACTTATAATTGATATTATTTCGTTTTCATTCTGTGGACTACTGTTGCCGGCACTCTTTACAGCATATAACAAACGCAGCCTGTCGACTAGCTCGTTAGCCTTATTCCAGTAGACGTATTCGACTTTGCAATCGCTTAATTTTTTAAAATTTGACGATGATGATGATAGTCTAATGCCTAAACCTTTGATTCTGGGTAAGTTCGGTTTAATTATATAATCATACTTCCAATGTTTAACAGCTGTTAGTTTACCGTGTGGTCTATATGATTTCTTATGCGCATTAGTAAGGGCTATTATCTACATATAATTATTGATATCAGCTTGCGATGGTATAGACTCTAATTCTCTAAACGTGAGTAAGTCAAACAGGCCGGGTGTTGCTTCGAAAACGTTGTTTTTAATTATAATGTTTGTATCACGCATAGTCACAGGGGAAGATGCAAATGTCCACGCGTCTCGATCAATTTTATATCTAATACCGAATCTAGTTCTATCTATATTTTTGTTTCCGACAGCGTTAGCTATTAGCATACCGTAATGAGTAGGGAGATCAAGAGTTTTATTAGATTCTTCTTCTTCATCTGCTTCTGATGATGATGCTGATGCAGCAGGCTGTTTTTTAACTTTCACGGGGGAATGTAACTAGCAGCAGTAGTAGTAGTACCAGCAGATGGTTGTGTTTTAACTTTCAATAGAGGTACGTTAGAGATGTTTACTGATTTAGCAATGGTTTCCAGCGGTGATATAACTGGATTGTGCGTGACGCGATACATACGTTCTGCTTCTGTTCTATCACGACGAAAGTAGGCAAATTTCTTACGTATAGCATTACGAGCGTGTATTATTTTACGCTTTAAACTCAGAGCATACGTGTTGGACATGTCGGATATGCAGAGACTACTAAACGAATCGACTCTAATTATAAACTTATATATGAATCAAAACCCTTCCGATATCTGCCCCGATCTAGAGAGCTGTCTTTATTAATTACCAGGAAATCATGTGGCTCCTTCCAACACAGAGAGCAAATGTTTTTGAACTGATCATAGCTAATACCGTCTCCTACAACATGATCGCTAAACACGTGTTTTAAGTTCAACTCGTCTAAAGAGAATAATTAGGTTTGCATTATCCCTAATCAGATGTTTCGGTATCTTGGCGTACGTTTGACCTAGATAAAAACAGTCGACGCCCTTATGCCTACCCATGCTAAAATATTTTTAGGCTATTTAGCTATTTAGGCTAGAAGAAGAATCAGAAAAAAGTATTAGGCAATGTTCATTGAATAGACTACCTGTTACATTTCATACCTTATTCGTCTCGATGAACATACAGTCAGCATACAGTTGATATCTTTCTGTCTTTACTTTACCTAGGTAAACCAATCCTAGAGACAGAGTTTTATTCGCTATCTTCTGGTTGAGATTGACCACTTTATCTTCAGTAAGTTTGTCGGTGAATCTTTTGGGTAGATTAATAATCTAATCTACGTCTTATGTACTAAATAAAATACAATTTCTCACAGATAAACTAAAAGCTATGCGAGGAAACGGTTGATGCAATAGCGACGGATGCTGCCACGCATTCAGGTTCCTACAATTAATCCAGCACGAGTTTCATAGATATCCTTTCCGATTTGTAAGTAATATTTGATCTGAATAACCTAGTGTCAGACTGTTTCCTGTAGAGAAATTCTGAGCGGTCCTTCTTCCTACGGTAAAACTAATGTTATGTTAGGTCTACTCATTAATGAAAACGGATTAAAATTTGGAATTATCTACCTATACGTCAGAAACTCATCCAGTTTTTGTAATTGATTGTTCAGAGCGGGTAGAGAGTTTTTAAAGATTCAACTGTAGATATTAGATTACAGCTTGAATCGGTCAAGCCATTTACTAATACAACTAAAGCATACTGCTTATTTTTGTTTAAAAATAGATTCGTAGAATAGCAGATTACTATTTTAAATTTAATAGATCATACGAATTATCTTACCCTGTTCTAAATGACTGCTTTGTATAAATTGTGCATTGTTTGTAAATGCTCTCTGAACTAAAATATTCATAGATGAGAGAAATGCTATATAAAAATTTCTAGATTTTAATACAACACTAGAATGCTAAATATTATTGTTCGTACTAAAGAGATTGTAATTATTTTTAAAATTCTATTGTTTTCGTCGAAATAGCTTAAGCTTGATTGCTTTTAGGGGTTACGATGCCTGTCTATTATACTATTTACATAACAGGGGAGAAATGTTTATTTTTAATCGTTTTGGTTCATATAGCCCTGAATATTAAAATATTTAACGAAACAATCTTTTGAAAACTGCGGCTTTTATTAAAAATATATAAGAAATACTAAACATGTATTATGTAATTTGTTATTAAGTTGTCATTTTTAGTTATTTTCCGAGCAATTAGAAAGGTTGTTTTTCTAATAATCTAATTTGGGGAACAGTATAAACGAGGTCGTTAATTGATTTTCATTAACAGCTCGGGGGTTACATCCTAAATTTTTTGTATGTATTTAAAAAAGTTTTGGTAAATCTTATCATGCTAATAATCTAATCTGGGCTATTTTTTATTGTAATAAATAAACCCTTTCACGATTGGCTCATATAAGGTTAATAATTGTCTCATCTCAATGACTCATGATAATAATCATAATTGGCTTATAATTGTCTTGTACGTAATTCACACATTAGTAATAATGATTGAAGTAAATGAGAATTTTAACTTTACTGAATATACGAAGAATACGTTTTAGGTATGTATTGAGATACATAACATTTCTGTCATATATGAATTTGTATACATCGATCTAGATCTTGCTACCGTATATGTTTAACGGATCCATTGGTTTTTATAAAAAATATAGCGGTAGATTTATTTTGAAATAAATTTATGAGAGAGAGATGAGATATCTAATGATACCGTGAATTAATTTAATTCGAGCATCCATATGAGAAATGATAAAATTATCAATTATGTTGCTCGGATGTATTTTATATCTATTTAGCTGATTCAATAAAAAATTCGTTATTTTTAAAATTCCTAAACTTTTTAAAACAATAATTTATGCCGCTTTTAAGATGATGATCTCTTAACAAATTATTTAGAAAATCTAAATTCCTTTCAGTCATTTGTAAGAACGTTTGTTTATTCATGGTTGAGATAAAGTTAGTCATATAACTCTGTATTTTAATTATAATTAAGTAAATAATTGTTTCAAAGTGATTTGAGATGCATTAAGAAAAATTGGACTTTCTTCACGATTAGCTCATATAAGACTGACTAATTGTCTTGTATGTAATTAGCACATTCGGATAATCTTAGAAAACATATTTAACCGAGCGTCAGTATTAAAATTTTATTTTATTTTTTAAGTTTTATTTAAATAAATCTTTAGGATTCAAAAAGCATTTTTCCTATTATTATTATTAGTGTACAATATTTATCAATATTTCAAGTAAATTATTTTTATTAAAATAATTTCCTTTTAAATAAATTGGATTTAATCAAATATACGTGAAAGCATTTTTATAAATAACTCGTATGCCGTAATTTAAAAGACAAGCTCCGTGGTCTCGGGGTTAAGTTTTATTTAAATAAATCTTTAGGATTCAAAAAGCATTTTTCCTATTATTATTATTATTAATGTACAATATTTATCAATATTTCAAGTAAATTATTTTTATTAAAATAATTTCCTTTTAAATAAATTGGATTTAATCAAATATACGTGAAAGCATTTTTATAAATAACTCGTATGCCGTAATTTAAAAGACAAGCTCCGTGGTCTCGGGGTTAAGCTATGGAGTTCTAATCAGATGGTTGAGCGTTCGAACCCCGGTTACTCCAAAATTGATTTTTATAAAAAAGTGTAACAGGTTGCCTATCTACAGGCGTATAGAAGTCTACTATACCGATCACAGGACGTTACCGATAGATGGCAGTTGAGACATTAGGAATTCAAATCTTTCAACGGGAAATATTGACAAGTTGGAAATGACAAGCGAGAGCGAGAGAAAGGGCGAGGGCTAGAGCCGAGAGAAAGGGCGAGGGCCAGAGCGAGAGAGAGAGCCAGAGCGAGAGAGAGGGCCAGAGCAAGAGCGAGAGAGAGGGCCAGAGCGAGAGCGAGAGAGAGGGCGAGAGCGAGATGCATATGACCCGCGAGATACAAAATGACAGATTCAAAATTGACAAATTCAAAATTGACAAATTCAAAATGACAGATACAAAATGGCGACCCAAGATGGCGATCCAAGATGGCGATTCAAGATGGCGATTCAAAATGGCGATTCCAAATGACGATCCAAAATGGCGATCCAAGATGGCGATTCAAAATGGCTATTCAAAATGGCTATTCAAAATGGCGATTCAAAATGGCTATTCAAAATGGCGATTCAAAATGGCTATTCAAAATGGCGATTCAAAATGGCTATTCAAAATGGCTATTCTAAATGGCTATTCAAAATGGCGATTCAAAATAGTAGACGTGTCGTCCAAGATGGCGAAGACAAATATATAGTTCCAAAACATTTAAAAAATCCCATATAATATCTGCAGAGCAGAGCAGGCAGCAAAGCTACCGTAGAAGCTTCTATGTCCGCTGAAGATAGTCATCTGAGTTGCAAGACAGAGGCCTACCAAAACGCCACTAGACAGAAACATGCATAAAAGTCCCTAGGTTCCACAGAGATACGTTCTAGATCGAAAGAGACCGGTGTCACCAGTCGCAACAGCCCGATTTAGCAAAGATCCGAACCTGCTAAGCAACAGCAGCACTATTACATGCATAGCAGAGTCTCGAACACTGCAAGAGTTACTAGCCTCCTCTATTAGCCCCTAGCAATTTAGCAGAATCCTGAACCAACACCTGTAATATAGAATCTTGACAAGTCCCTAGATTAGAGAGAGATCAACATAAAAAGTCCCTAGATTAGAGAGGGATCGACATAAAAAGACCCCAGATTCGACGTAAAATGACACTGACGCCATCTGTTTTCCCCTAGCAACGACGCTACCATTTAGCCGAGTGAGGAACCAAATGCCGGTAATACAGAATGTCGGTAATACAGATTCCGTACTTTACCACCTGACTGCATCCCTGTCAAAAACGTCTGCCTCAAGTGACCCTATACCTACTTTCATCTGATAACAGTATATGCGGAACTTCCCACGAGAGCTTATCAATCTTGATATCTACATCGGTACCTGCATCACCTGCGTCGCTTTTATAGCAATTAAAGTCGTTCTTGGCGCGAATTAAAACTAGCTGACTACTCATATGAGGTATTACTTTTCTATAATCGTCTGCAAATCCAAAGATATGTTTTAATGGTATTCTACACGTGAAATGAAAGACGTTATTCCCTTGGTTATGTAACAAATCATTATCGCTAGTAATCCCTAAGTTCCATGCATTGCAGGTTAAAGCTCTATCCTCGGCGCCATGTGAAACGAGACCTTTTATAGTGCTTGTAATGCCAGTCTGTTTACATACATCTATGAGTTGATTTGCGCCTAATATTAGTTGAATTTCATCAAACAGAAAGTGGGCGAAATTGTTTACCAGAAGGAATTGCTTGTTTGTATATAGCTGTCATACAAAGCTAAAACGTTATCGGAATTCTGTATGCTGATTCTAATGGTGTCGGAATGATTGGCATTTAACGTAAACGGCAGATAGGTATAAAAATCCTCTTTTATTATATCTGTATCGACGCGAGGCTTCCCAAATATGTTTAATTTATCAATGGTAAAGGTGTCGGTGTTAATATGCATTTTACTTCGTTTTGACATGCTGCTGCTGCTGTTATCGTACTTTAAAGCCTAAAGATTCAAGAAAAAGGCGACGAGCTTTAGTTAGTTTTAATGGAAGGTCTGCACTGGCCGACGTTCGACGGTGAATGACCTTTGATGGACATATGCTGATGTTTTTATAGCTAAAGTTTATTCCCATTTTTCACGTTTAAGTTCTAGACTGATGCTCGTGAAAGTGTCTTCAGACAGATTTATCAACTCTCCTCTCGCGTCTACCAGTCTAATGGTAATGTTGTCGATCTCGGTGACAGTGATGGGAAAGTAAATCACATGCGATGGCTCCTTTTCAATCAGATAACCTGGTGGTACGCAAACACCGAATTCGAAGATTGTATGTCCTGCTTGATTGTTTCTATATGAACCGCCTGTAATATTCGTGTCTACAAAGATGTTTGGAGTTGAAAGTATATCGACAATTCGATCTGATACGTGTCTACTACCTGGTTCTAGCACGCGCTTCTTAAATCCTAGTAGGGATCCTATGTTATTGGGCTTGGTAAAATCAATCAACTCGGTAGCTGATTCAATCTCACACTTTCCCGTATTAGTGTTAGCTTTGATTTGTATTAACAGATCTCCCTCTTCCGGATCACCACTAATTTGATTCTTTATATAGTTAACGATTTCAGCCAACTCGTAGCTACCCGGTTCAATAGTTATTACTTTTTCTCGGTAATAAAATTTATTTTTGCCAGGGTATATATTCCGTATAGTGTGACTTGTATATAAGCCTACTAAACCTAGTGAATATTCGTAACGCACGTGATCTAATGTTATAGGTGGATAAATACGATCTGTAGAAAGCCTGTTCCCTGTACCGTACACCGTGATGGTCCTAGCCATACTTAACCGATTTACACTTTCACCTCTCTTTTATACAAAAATCGTAGACACAGATGTCCGCAGTTGTATGTATTGAACTTTTGTTCTTGGGCTACGTTGTAGTATACGGTGCAGCGATGCCCTAAATATTTCACAAGTTCAGCTGGCGGTCTTAGGTCTCCGAAGGGGTCATAGTACAAAACCACGTTTCGATCCTTTCTATAGGCAACCCAATGAGTACCCGGTCCTCCAGCGTCGTCAAGATTAACAATAGCTCTTTAGAATTGCAAAGGTTTCGTTGCAGGTAGACTTGTTCTCATATACACCTCTAAAATAGGGAATGTCTTTAGCATGTTTTATTATATCTAGGTCTGTAAGTGGTCTCCGAGGCAAGTTATTCAGTTTTTTGACCGCCTGACATATGGTTTTAAGTACAATGCAGCTCCGCCAGCTCTATACGGCTTCAGGTAAAGGGCGTTCCCGTTATTACCGCCTAAAGCGATAGCTTCCATACTTTTATTATGCCGTGTTGTTTCTTCTAGCTGTCTCTTATTATTATTAGCAGTGTTAACAGCTTTTGCTACGCCCGACGCGCCTCCTATAATTGCACCGAGAGCCGAGAGGCCAGCAAAAATTGGAATGAGTGGTAAAATACCCCCTGTAGCTGTAGGCATTGGAATAATTCGGGGTACTTTAACGTATTTTCGATCGCCCACGTTTTGAATGATTCTTCTGGCAGCGCTCATGGCATGCTGTATTAAGTCTTTACCCGTGAGTCTCTCGCTTGCACGATTCACTACACCAACAAGCTTCTTTAAAACGCCACCTTTGAAAGTGACAGCTTTCTTCTTCATCTTTATAGCGAGACCCTTTTTCGCTGATGGTTTCTTTGTCTTTACGTCCATTCCCAACTTTCTTTTAGCCTTCATTATACCGGTTACAAACAGAGCTGATGCTTTTCCCTCTAATTTAGAGTCTTTAGCCTTAACACGCTTCCAAGCGGCTTCTTCTAATACACGATCTGCCCGGTGTCTACTGTTCAAATTGGAGTTTTGAGCGTACGAGATGTCGTGTTGCGTACACGCCTGGTCCAAAGGGTTTATACCTTTATCGCCACGTTGTAATCTTTTAGATAATTTAGTACCTGGTCCACAGTACTGATAGGAAGGAAGATGTAGTTCAATAGGCAAATTGTCTATGAGCTTGTTAACAAAGCCGTTACCCTCGAGAATTCTCTCGTTCTAACAATTACAAATATTGCTAGGTTAAGGATACAAAAATCTTTGTTAAAAAATCAGATACTGATAAAGCTGTTTACATAAAAAACGAAAATATTCTGAACAAACTGATGGCATAATCAAATTATTATATGTACTTAAGATTAGTGTAGTTTTATTGTTACCGTGATTGAATCATATCCTTAGTATATATTACCAAAATGTTAACGGACTTAATACTAAAACCGAGGAATTTTTAAAATCTGTCAGTTCCTGTGAATATGATGTCATCTGTATAACAGAGTCATGGATTCAAGATGGAGTTTCTAGTTCGGAGTTATTCCCTTCTACTTATGAAGTGTATCGTCGAGATCGTGACTTAGTGAATTCCACAAAAAAAAGTGGGGGTGGCTTGTTAATCGTGGTTAATAGTGCTCTAAAATCTTGTTCCGTCACCGATTGGTGTACAAATGGTGTAATTGAAGATTTATGGGTTTCACTGTCACTAACAGGTGGTTAGAAATTGCATATATGTTGTGTATATGTTCCACCATATGCCGTTTTAAATAACTTAATTTTGTATTTTCAAAAATTACGAGAAATACTTGATAACGAAAAAAATGATATTTATATAATAATTGGAGATTTCAATTTCTCTAATATCCAATGGCAATTTGATAAATCGATAAACTCATTTTCCCCTGTTGGTGCCAGTGATACCCTTAGTGAATACTTTGTGGATAGTTTGGCGTTTTTGGATCTAAAGCAATACTCAAGTATTAAAAATGGCCTTGACAAAAGTCTTGATCTTGTACTATCGCCTTCTTTACATATAACCGTTAATAGATGTGATCTTCCTTTTGTGTTTAAGGATAATCACCATCCCTCTTTAGATATAATTATAAATTTAAACTTACCTAAGTTAATGACTTGTAATACTTATTCTTATTACAAATCTACGAACGGTGATTACAATAGTATCAATCATGAATTAAATAATCATGATTGGAATGGGATTTTTCTGTCTCCGATGTCGACGTATGCCTTAATAGTTTTTATGAAATTATTGAGCAACAAATTCAGGCGCATGTACCGCAGAAAACATTCAAAAAATCTAAATTTCCTCCCTGGTTTACTCTTGAAACCATAAAATTAATAAAACAAAAAAAGAAATTTCATCATAAATGGAAAACTTATAAAAATGTTGATGATTATGTAATTTTTTCACGTTTACGTCGGGATATCAAAATTAACATCAATAGCGACTATAAAAACTATGTGAAAAGGGCTGAAGATAACATTAAGTTAGATACAAAATATTTTTGGTCTTTTGTAAATAATAAAAAATGCACAAAATCAATGTTTAAATATCATGATAATATAGCATCTGACTCGCAGTCCATATGCTCTCTTTTTTCTGAATACTTTCACAGCGTTTTTTAATCAAATACATCGCCAACTGTAATTGCAATAAATGAGAATAGTCCTAATACATTTTCTTTAAATTGTATAACTAGAGACGAAATTAGGAATGCTATTGAACACTTGGACTCAAAGAAAGGTCCGGGGCCAGACGCAATACCTCCATTGTTTATTAAATCCTGTATCAATTCACTTGTAGAACCTTTGTAAAAAAATTTTAATCTCTGCTTAGCCTCCGGTAAATTTCCAAAACGTTGGAAGATTGCACAGATTGTACCTGTATTTAAATCAGACAGCAAAAATGATATCACTAATTATTATAGACCGATTTCACTTCTCAGCCATTTTGGTAAAATCTTAGAATCCATAGTGAATAAAAATCTTTTCTTTCAAATCAAAACCTTTATAAACCCTTATCAACATGGTTTTTATAGTAGCAGATCCATCGTTACAAATCTTGTGCCATTCATTCAACAGACACTCGAAAATATGGAGAGAGGTTACCCCACCTGTGCCGTGTATACCGATTTTTCAAAAGATTTTGATAAAGTTCATCACTCATCGCTTATTGTTAAGCTTCGAAATTTCGGTGTCTATGGTAACTTACTCGATTTTCTCATTTCATATTTAAACGACAGATATCAGTACGTAGTGATAAATGGATCGAAATCAACAACATTACCGGTAACATCTGGAGTACCTCAAGGGTCTCATTTGGGACCCTTGCTTTTTAATATATTCTTGAATGATATAGGCGAATGTTTCAAAAATACTAATATTGCACTGTATGCAGATGATTTAAAAATATATAAAAATATAACTTCCTATAAAGATTATCATACTTTTCAAATTGATCTTGATACTTTTTCTGATTACTGCAAACTAAACAAGTTACATTTAAATCTTAGTAAATGCTATAAAATACTATTCTCACGTAATGTATCCCCATCTACTTCTATTTTATATTTATCTGGAGAACCTATCAATGAAACTAACTTGGTTAAAGACTTGGGAGTATTTTTAGATGCAAAATTACTCTTTGATACACACGTTGACAGAATAGTCAGAAAAGGTCTTAGAAATTAAGGCTTTATTTTAAGAACTACAAAAAACTTCTCAAAACCAGATGGTATAATTATACTTTACAACTCTATAGTTAGATCGACATTGGAATATTCATCTATTATCTGGAATCCTTATTACAATATTCACGCAAATCGCATTGAAAATGTTCAGAAGAGGCTTATTAATAGCCTTAACTTTAGATTTAATCGCCAACGCTATTATTTCACTTATGATCAAAATTTAACTTTTTATAAAATTGAAAATCTTAATATTACACGTCAACTTTTTGATATTTGTTTTATTTATAAGTTAGTCAATAATTATATTGATTCTCCATATTGTGTAAGCTACCTGCGCTTTAACTGTTCACCTTACAATGTGCGGAACAGATTGCTTCTTGTTACTGGGCATACATCAACTAATTATCTTTTAATTTCTCCAATGATTAGATGTATCAAATCTTTTAATTTAATTTTGGGTAATAACTTAAATTTAGATATATTTTCAATTACTTTAACTACCTTTAAAAAAAGGCTTAAAAAAATTCTGTTTATTAATGCTTAAATTTGTACATCCTAACAACTTAATTTCTTTAGCTTTGTTTGTTCTCTGATTATTTACTGATAACAACTCTTGAGTTTGACACCCGACATTTGTTTGTTTTTCTCTTCAACCAGTTTTACTTTTGTTATAGTTAAAACGTCATTAATCAAATGTATCAGCTTATGTATATTTCTTTTATTATTATGGGTAATTATTAAAATTTAGAAACTTTGCCATTGCTATAGATATTTATAAACCCTTAAGTATAGTTTGTGCTATATAATTATTGTTAAATACTCAAATTTTAAATTTACTTTGCTTTTTTAATACCCTCTTAATTATTATTCTGTTTATTATATAAATGGTACTTATATGTTTAAGTTTTCAAATGACATTTTTTTACCTACTTAGTTAGGCTTAGTTTTAATTTTACTAACAACCTTCACAAATGTATACTTTTTTTTGCTACGTTGTGCTAATCGTTAGTGGGTCCTATCAATACCCGTTGATTAGCCATTTCTGTAATAAATAAAACATCTTTTGAAAGTAATAAGCATACCTTTTTATAAAAAGGGTTTTCACATTGCTTTTCTTTCGGACTAGTACTTCGACGTGCGATAAAATCGATAATAATCTTGGGTCACTTTTACTCAGTCTGTGATTCAAGATTATTTTATTTGTAAATCCTCTTAATAGAAATATTTTTGGAAAAGGCAAACGTTAGGCAAATAATTTTTCCTTCTGATTTTTTTTGGTTTTTGTTTACTTTTCGAAAACAAATCCCCTTGGGAACTACCCAGGTAAAGATACCATAGCAACCAAATGTAAAGGTAGGTCAGCAAAAAATGAAAATGCTACACTCCCCCCCTAACAAAAAATGGTAGTCTACCATACTAGAACTATCTTTCACTAGCGAGATTTTCAGTTGTAAACTTAACAAGCCGTGTTAAGAGAAAACCGTCTTGATACCTATCGATCAGTTCCTTCCAATGATCCTTAAAGAACTGCCATGCCAATTCTCTACCTGGTCTAGTCATAGCTACTGGCATTATTACGAATACTGTATCTTGCGAACGCACCTCCTCCGACATGGCAAATTCTAATACTTTGGCAAGTAAACTTTCATCTTTGGTAGTACCAACAGCCCTGCTAATATGATCCTTTTCTTCATGCAAATCCGCAGACCGATACAACTTCAACATGGTATCATAAGTTTCTTTATCACCTGCTCTCAATACTGCGTTATAACAAGCGCTACGTAAATCTGCAGGCAGGCATGGACCATTGCTTATATGTTTGTCAAATCTGTTCTTTGCCTCGCTAACAGTGTTCTCGTCATCGAGCCAAGCCAATCGACCTAACACTAAATCTCTCAATAGCGTATCTAAGTGTTTTTCACCAGTAACTGTTTCCCAACCTAAACGATGATATACTTTTGATAAAAGTTTCTTTTCAAAATTTTTGAACGATTCTTCGCAATCTCTATGTGAAAGCCAAACTCCCAAGTTGGTTAAAATATTACTAATGGATGACGAAACGGTATAATCAGTCTCATCTTCATATGCTTGTAACAATTTAAGCGCTTCAACTGTACTGGTATGACCTGCTTGTACCATAGCAAACAAATCGTCTAATAAACCCAATCTATCTAATGGAGGTAAAGATTTATCCTGAACAGCAGGAACCAAACGTTCCAACATTTCTGGTGGATATTAAGTACGGTAAAATCCTATAGTACCTGGATTAATTTTAATCCAATCTTGTTCTCCTATTTCTGGGACCAAGATATCAGGCTGTTTTGTTTTTAAAGCAGTACTAACAACCTCCTTCTTAGGATTTTTCGAGGTAGATATTGAAATGGGGATCATCCACAGATATTCTTCACTTGATTGAACACCATCCGCACAAAACTTACTTTGTGTTAAAGTTAAGGCCACACCTTTGACTTCCTTCAAAGAACCGTCTGCGGTACTAACATTACCTAATGACGAATAATTCATCTTTAAACTGAATTGATGCAGTAGATTCAAACCTGCAGCGCCAACTACGGAAACCGTAGCTCCGGAATCAAATAAGACAGAGATTGCTTGGTCAAATAACTGTACTGTAATGTAGGGTCTGCAGTCACCCGACTTATAGGTAAACAATGTTGCGCCAAAGCGGGCTCTTTACAAAATCTAGATACGCTTGATAACCAAAGTTTCCAATCGTTAACGTCAAAATAATTTTAGCGGGTCATGAGCATCTTATTACGGAAAGTATGTCGACCATGGAACATACTCCCTGGAACTAGTTTTTTGAACAGTTAGGGCAGGAGGAAATTTTAACGTTATCGTACCCACATCGATAACAAAAGATACGCCTCTTAACCTTACATTCGGAATACCTGTGATTGGGTAAACGACAATTCCAGCATAGTTGTTTAGAAGAGGTACCCTTGGTTCTACTCTTATCAGAATTATACCTATTCTCTTTTGAGGGGTGGGCATTATTTTCTGAAGAGGGCTGTTTTAAATGGGTTTTATTGTCTGGCGTGTTTTTGCAATTGTTTTGATTAAAACTCATAGGTTTATTTTTCTTTAAAGGTTCATCATTTTGAATTTCTAAATGAAATACACAATTAGTGGGAGTATTTTTATTGACTACTTGACTAGCCTGTTCTAGTCTTCGGCAAAGTTTAATTAAATCACCAACGGTATTTATATCTGTAAGAGCCAACTGTCTAACATATTCCGGCAAAAGATTCTGCCGTAAGTATTTGACCTTGGATGACTCCGCGGGATGACGGGACAACCTATTGAACAAGTTACTAACATGAGCAATAAAAATAGCCACTGCTTCAAACATTGCAACACCAGAATCTGGTTACTTTGTTAGACATTTTCCATAACGAAGTTCAGGAAGCTATACCAATGACGATATTCTATTTGATAACGGAATTCTGTGACTATGATATTAGTTCATTAATTTCCGACAATCACTTGAAATTTAGTTTGGGAGAAATCAAGATGATTTTAAAACAGCTTTTCAATGGTCTGTGCTATATTCATAGCCGCAATGTAGTACACAGAGATTTGAATCCTACAGATATACTCATTACAAGAAAGGGTGTTTCAAAACTTTCAGACATGGGTATAACATCAACATTTAATTTGAATGGAATAAAGAGATACTACCTACGTACTATCAATTAATCTTTAAATACAAAGTTGGTTTGAATAATAACTTGGTTTGGGATTAAAGACAAATTGTAGCAATTCAGATTTTCTACGTAACCTCCGCCCCTCCTATGTTCAACACATTTACCCCAAAGTTTGTCTAATTTTGCAATTCTTTCCCGAAAACGGGTTTCTTGAAGTTTCACCAAAATAGCCGTTTACCGCATCTACTATTACTTCTTTAGTTATTCCAAATTGCTTATCAGCTAAAAGAAAACTTTCAAGTTTTGGGAACAAATGTAAGTGAGGGGGAGTCAAGTCAGGCGAATAAGGGGACTGAAAAACAAATGGCCAATGTCAAGGAACGGTGCTCGAATAAACCGGTATGTTGTCACGGTGCTACAGCACTTTTTTCTGACTATTGAGATACACTTTTCAACAATCGCTGCCTTTTACTTCTTCAGAAGTGTGGTCTAGTTTTCTCTGGTAACAGTTTTCCCTTCTGGAGATGATGAAGCAAAATAATTCCCTTCGCATCTCAAAAAACTGATACCACCACGTTCCCAACTGAAGATGTTTTCGCTTTCTTTGCAGCTGTTTCGACTCGTCCAGTTCACTGTTTTGATTGGATTTTGGATTCAGGGATGTAGTAGTGAATTGAACTTGCATCCATGGTTACAAATCGCCAGATAAAAAAGGTACTCGGTTCTTTTTAAACATTTCCAAACCGTTTGCGGAAGCACACGCTCGAATTTGTTTTTGCTCTGCACTTAACAAATGCGGCACCCATCCTGAGGGACGCTTCATCATGTTGAATTCTTTATGCAAAATAAAATGCGTTAGTTCAATTGAGATGCCTAGGGCTTGTGCAATCTCGCGCACTTTTACTCGCCGGTCAGATAAAGCCATATCGTGAATTTTGTACACAATTTCTGAGGTGTAGCGGTTTTAGGGCCTCCTGAGCGTAGCGCATCGTCAATGCTTGTTCTGTCCCTCTTGAACTTATTCACCCAAAGTCAAGTAGTGCACCAAACGTAGGAAACACCCTTTCGTGAATATCTTTTGGCGTTTTGTTCTCCAAATAAGAACTGCATTTACACCTTATATCGCAGTTTTATTATTTTTAAACTTCAAAAGACGTTACAACTGATAACTACCAAACAAAAAATATAAGACGGAATTTGATCAAACTTGACCTAGGTTATGAGAACTCATTAAACTATTAAACAACGAACATAACCGATCGGTAGTGCCACAGTAAATATGCGAACCAAGTTAATCCTCAAACCACCCTAGCATTTACGGCTCAATTTTCATAAAACAAACACCAAATTCCACAATATCTATAGTATTACTAAATAACGACTTCATTTGTTATAGGTATAATAATTTGATATAAAATAAAATGAAGTGATATTCACCCAGCGGCGGTTGCGGAATATTGTATTAACTAGCGGTATCATTGTATACGAAGGCAACCGGTTAATATGCTTGCCGTTCGCTAACAAAACATCCAAAAGGGTACGTAGTAACCGCTACTGTATTTACCTGACTTGTGATTCAAGAATTACTGGTATGGCTGATTTCAGGAAGACTATCCAGTAGGATGATCATGTAAGGGGAGTTGATGCGAACACGATTGTTAGCCTTTTACTCTAAGACAACCTAAATTGGTATAGACCGAATCTCTACTTTTATGATATTTGTATGACTGGTATTTCGGAAAATGAACGAAATGAAGTTTTAACTATTATTGTGTCGCTGATGCCTGGTACCGATGACTTAGGTTCTACGGTCTACATTCTTTATGATGGGTGAACGAGCTCTACTGTTTTCTCATGTTTGATCTGGAAAGATTTCGGATTTTTGTCGATTATTTTCTTTTTTATCGTTTCTTCCAGATTTATTTCATAGATTCCTTTCTGGCAGCAGATTTAGTTACATTATCTTCCCCAAGCGATGTTTCAGGTGAGAGAAAATGGGTTTGGAGTTGGAAGTTTTCTGGAAAAATATATAAATAATTAAAAAGAAATAACTAAAAATGACTGTGAGGCATCACCACGAACTGTCTTATTGTCTCTAGGACCTATCGATTTTCTAAGCTGTTTTTTAACTCTAAGCTCTAAGTAAATCCGATTTACATAAATTATCTTCAAAGCGTTAGCGGTTAAACCTAAGGCGTTGTTAATTAGATTATTTGTATGGTACTTGTATATTCTACAATTCTTCGTAATCCTATTGTCTTCAGTTCTTCATAAATTAAGCCTTAATTATTAACCACATTCTGTTTAATCCAGACTTGTAATAATTTATTATACTCGTTGCGCCCTTCGACCGTTTAATGATAATAAACTGTTATATTGTTTGGTCTAAGACTTGTATGATGTGTGCACGATCTCTTCTATGTTATCTTGATCTATGTGAGCATGTTTGTACATGGTTGAATTTCTTCGGTGACCGAAGAAATACTTAAGTTTTGCCGAATAACAAGTTTGGAACAAGGAGCATTCACCATTGACCTTAACACTTTGGGCTTGAAACCAGCCTTGGGTTTTTTTCCAGTTCAGTCGTCAATTCAAATCCATACCAAGGTACTTGACGTGCTCATCCTATAGTAGTAGTTTAGCATTAAGCAATACAGGCAAACTCTTCTCAACGTAAATCTCATTTTTGCTAATTTGCTTTCATTATCCTTTAATGCGCCATAAATATATTAAACCACGCTTCTAACTTTTGTAAATGATCGTGGGGATCGAAATGGAGGTGAAATAAAGCATTCAGGTCCACGTGCGATGAAAGTACTGTAGTATCGTCGGTAAATACCGGGTGAACCAAAATGATTGCGGGCGGTTTGAATTTAAGTTATTGTCACGTTGGCAACTCGAACACTTTTCAATCATTTTTTATCCTGCTTTTATTTTACAGTGAAGTTTCAAAATTAATACAGCTTATAAACTTCAATAATTTTAAATAATAAACTTACTTAATTATAAAATCGTCAAACAAACCGTAGTTCTAAAAAGAACTGTTTTGTAAAATAAGAAAACAAGCGAAGTAAAGCAAAAATTCAATGAAAAGACGGAACAATGTGGCAAAGCATAATCATGTAAACAAGAAAGTCACAAGTCGACGCAACACATTTCAATAGTGCTACACTAAAACCTATTGCGCGAGATTCAAACCGCCCTCACACATTTGGATCACACTGTACTCTTAATATTCGTAGAGTGATTAATTAGATCGTACTGGGTGATTTGCATGGCTTTATATCAGCTATAATTGTGGGCTTGATCTTAGCCTTGAAGTGTTTAATTGGTACACACACTTGTAAACAGATTCAAAGCTTTGAAGAATTTCTTCTTTTCGTAATCAAATGGGTTGGTTAAATACGGATTTTAAAATACTTCGCATAAACGAGAGCTTTTTCCTGATCGTTAGTAGCTCAAGTGTTATTCTCAAGCCGCAGGAGTGTTATATATTTCTGTTGTTGTTTTATTTTCTTCGTAACTTGCCAAAGAAGATATTGGGTTACTTGTTACTTCTCATGGTGACAAATGTTGCCGGTAATTTTGCACTGCTGTGTTTTTGATAGAAAAAAAGTTGTTTGAGTTTATGTTGTTACGTAATTGAGCCATTGTTTGTCATTCAGGTGCCTCGTTTGCGATCTTTGACGTAACCTACGTTTTTCAGAAATTTCCTCTTAATTAATAAAGCAGTTTGTTTTTGTGAATTCTGGTCTCTTGACCATAGTATTAGTAATAATAATACAGTATGCGTTGCTTATTAAAATCACGTTCGTACACGACGTTTTTGAGTCAATTAAGTGGCGATGCAATTAAGCGGCCCCTGTGTAAAATATATACTTATTGGATTTAAAAGGAATCTGTGAGAGTGATAATAATAGGTGGTATGTATTTATGGTCGATATGCGCAAAAAGACAACTGAAATTGATGTTCACGCACAACTTAATTACCTAACCCTTTACTGCCAATGTCACGTATAATATAATTTCTCGTATTTACAACAGAATTGGGGTGTTTTTTGCCACTCACAGCCTTGTGGTGTTAGCAACGTTTACTATCCCTAGTAGCACGGATACGTCATTTTGACGTCAAACAGACGTTTAATTCCTGATGTATCTGACGTCTCAGATGACGTCGAATCGACGTCGCACAGACGTCAATTTGTCCGGGCCCAAAGACGTCATTTTACGACGTCCGGCGGACGTTATACCTGACGTTACTGTAACGTCCTCAAGATGTACAGAAAAGGTACAAAAGACGTCATAATTTACGTTATTAACCCAAATGTGCCCAATGACCTATATGTAGTACACAACAAACAAGGCCCTACCTGCGTGTCTGAGTCACGAGGTGGCACAGTAATCACTCATTTCATTTCATTTATAGTGTGTTTTAGTAGTTGACGACGGCTGGTGTCATTGTTAATAAAAGTTTTTGAATTGAAACATTTATTTACTGCATAATTTGCAAAGATGGCAGAATACGGTGTGCGGTTTGAAAGGTAGGTTATGTTTTTCAACATCTACTAATTAAAACTCTTGTTTGTCCATGTTTTGTTTATATTAATGTTCTATAATGTATATCAGAGTTATTTCAGTATGCACTTATATCTAGTTTTTTTGTTTTTGGAGTTCAAATATTGGTGACCTACATGTAGGACATTGGGAATATAAATGTCTATTATTTTGTTTTTATTACAGGGGGTTTTCTTTGCATGAAGCTTTAACAATGCTAGAGGATGATGAGATAAATGCAGATACTATTACATTATTACCACCCAACAACGCATGTGATAATTTAACCGACGAAGATTCGGGACAAGAGGACAATCTTGACATAAACAATTTACCGGCATCGCAGATGCAAAGTGAAGTTGAACTATCTGCAAAATATAACTTAGATAGTGATAGTGACTGGGATTCCGAAGACGAAATCCCCCTTGCTCAAATCCAAAACGTACCATCGGTACATTTGAAAAAAACAGTAAAAAAAAGAAAAGTTTATGATTATATCCAACAAGATCTATCCAGAAGTGACGAGGTTTTTGAATATCCCGATAGCGACGACTTACCCGAACGGACTCCTGCATCTCTTTTTAGTCTATTTTTTGATGAAGAGCTATTGGAACTTATTACACAAGAGACTAATCGATATGCCTCGCAAAAAAACAGATCAGTACGTGTAGAAGTAAATGAGATAAAGTGTTTCATCGGCGTACTTCTTCTAAGTGGATATGTTTCTGTCCCCAGAAGAAGAATGTATTGGGAACGTTCTGAAGATTCTCACAGTGAATTAGTATCTAGGGCAATTTCAAGGAACAAATTCGAATATATTTTGTCTAATATTCATTTTCAAGACAATAATACTTTGGATAAGTCCGACAAATTTGCCAAGGTGAGGCCGCTCTTTAGTCACCTAAATAAAAAATTTTTGGAAAATTCTTACATCGAGGAAGAGCATAGTATAGATGAAGCGATGGTGCCATACACAGGTAGACATGGTTGTAAACAATATATCCATGGGAAGCCAATACGTTATGGATACAAGCTATGGGTAGGAACTACACGGAAAGGCTATATAAATTGGTTTGAGCCCTACCAAGGAGCTGCTACGAATATCAGCGCCATTTACAAAGACTTTGGTGTAGGAACTTCTGTTGTGCTTGAATACGCAGATGTCCTGAGAAGAAAATGGGATAATGTAAAGTTTCATTTGTTCTTTGACAATTTTTTTACATCTGTTGTTCTATTAGAACAACTGTTGGATAAGAATATGTTCGGAACTGGAACTATAAGAGAAAATCGTATCCCTGGTAGTACCCTTCGTGACTCTAAAGCTATGAAAAAAGATGAACGCGGTGTTTTTGACTACATCAAAATTAGAGATAGTGAAATAATATTTATCAAATGGCATGACAACAATATTGTCACTTTTGCTTCAAATGTAAGTGGGGTGTATCCTTTGCATTCCGTCAGAAGATACTCCCAAAAAGAAAAAAAATTCATTCAGGTTGACCAACCACATGTAGTCAAATTGTACAACAGAAGTATGGGAGGCGTCGATCGTTCCGACCAGAATATAAGTTTGTATAGAACAGCTGTACGAGGGAAAAAATGGTACTTTCCGCTTATAAGTCATTGTGTGGATATGGCAGTTCATAACGCATGGCAGATCCACCAAAAGTGCGGAGGAACAATGGATCAATTAGCATTTAGGAGAAGTATTGCAAATGTATTGCTTGTTCAAAATAGGAAGGAGTTTGCTTACCAAAAAGGACACTTATCGCAGAAAAAAGATGTGGAATTACGCTACGATCGATTAGATCATTTAGTGATCCCTCAAGAAAAGCAAACAAGATGCGGAATGTGCCATCAAAAAACCACTACCCGATGTCAAAAATGTGATGTTGGGGTACATGTTAAATGTTTTGTTTTATATCATACAAAGTAATTCGGTAGTATAATATGTACCCATTGTCCTATATATAGGACGCATTCAAAACGCAATTTCTAAATAAAATTTTTGTTTGCTTTAATGTAAATGTATTTAATAAGTGTCTTTTCATCAAACATATATGTAAAAATAAATAAAAAAACAATTACAAAAAATTTGGGCATATCTGGGTTAATGACGTTCTATTAACGTTATGAGTACGTCATTTTAATATTGTTAATGCTATAAAAATACATACATAAAGTAACTTTTTCTTTTAAATACTTACCAATAATATCATTGGCTCCACTGCATTCCACCTTCTTGTTATATTGGTTGTGGTACCAATGGTCAATTCACAATAAAATTTAAAATCTATATGCTTAAATCGATGCGACACTAAATTGTGAACACTCTTAAATAATAAGAATATTAATAATTGCTACAACCCATAATCTGGAAACCATGTGCAGGAGGGAGGGGGCGATTATTATTACGTAGGCCCAACGTGCGGCTGCAGCCGACTTACAGATGGAACAGCGCAAATCCCACATTTGTATCACAGCTAAGGAAAACTGCAGAAAATCTTAACCAGATCTTCCGGCACCGGGAGTTGATCTCGGGCCGCTTGGGTACAAGTCCAGCACGCTAGACTTTAGACTACCAAGGCTGTATTATGATGATTATTATTAGAAATTCTATGATTCAAGGGGGAATATGAAATGTACTTGCTATCTTTCCATTATTCGTTATGATATCGCGGTTTCACATTATGGTTTTAGAGAAGATCGATTAAATAGCATTTGTTGGCGTATTTTTTAATAAAGTCTAACTCGTTCAAATATGATCATTAAAAATAATAATAAAAATCAAAGATAACTTATTTTTGTTTTGATTTTGTCCTCCTATGTCTTACGTTGGCAAAATTTTTTAGTAGAAATTGTCCTACTTTCCTGTTTGGGATATTTGGTAACCCTAATTAAAAGAGGTTCACTACAAAAATGCTCCTAAGCAAAAATAAAAAATCGGATGATTTAAAAGTAAAAGTTTTATTTAGATAAACCAATAACATAACATATATAATAATACATCTATAAACTAATTTAGTTTTATGGAACAACATATAGTTTTATAAACAACAAAATAATAAAACATCACGGAAATTAATGAAGACCCTTATTCTGGCTTGTGAATAAGGGGAAATGATACCCAAGATGAGTTATTGTTATCTTCGTTATTAGGAAGAAGAAGGCATTTGGCAGATATATCTTTAATATCTTACAAATTGTGCTGTGAAGATAAGGCAGATACACTACAAATATTCAATATACCAGAGTTAAAAGGATAGTTATAAAAGTCAGTATATACAGAAAAGGATTTACCATACATAAAAGTTTTTGTTCGTTTGGTGCACCAGTATATTATAGATCCGTACAACACTACTTCCTTTTAAAAAATAGCAGTCAGCACTGTTATAAGAGTAAATCGAAAATGTAAAATTACTACTATACTTAAAATTACTTAATACTAGAACTATGAAAAAGAGGTAAGCCATCTATATTGAAACTGATTTCTATTACATTGTTTTTTATTTGAGACGCTTGTGATATAAATTCATTAAGAAACATTGAAAAACCTAAATAAATCAAATCACCATTTTCTAAATTCTTGATTTTTATTTGTTTAGGAGTCTTTAATAAACTTCGACTATCTAATGCTAACTCTGAATGGCATGATGATAATATTTTTAATAAATCATTTAGTGCTACATGTGTAATTTGATGATTAGTGGCCCATTGTTGTAACTGTTTTCGAATATCTGTATTACTGCTAATATCAGAAAGCAAGTTATGATGCAAACAGCTTCCAGGTTTACTCAACGATTCAATCGTACTAGCATCTACATTATCATCTTGGGTATCAATATTTTGGAAAAAATAATTATCTAGATCGCAAGAGCATTAATTAATAAAATTGCTTACATTGTCTATACTTTTGACTTGAAGAATATCATTAACACGTGTTGCAACTCTTTGTCGGGTCTGCCTTTCACCTACAACTTTCTTTTTCTTATATATAATTTTTTCAGCCATTTTCATGTTGCTCAGTCTCAGTACGTTTTTCTCCTCTCTTCTGATGTTTCTGTTTATTTCTTTCAGGAGCGTGCTTTAACCAAATTTTGATGGCATCTTCTATCTCTTTATCAGTAGAGGACACATCATTTAATTTAATGGCCCCTAAAATTAAAATTAAAACCATTTTTAACTTATCCAAACATACAAACATAGTATATTATATAAGATATCAGTGGCAGATCCAGAAAATGTCCGAGGGGACGAATTTCTGCTTTGTTTTTGGTAATGATAAATTATTTAAAGTAGAAAGGATATATTTGAAAACCATTTAATACGCAGTATAATGGCCTTTTTTACGTTTAAAAATGTTATTTTAGTTTGTTGTAAAATTTTAAGAGTTGATAAAAGAATATGGTCAAGGAGGGGCCAACTGCCCCTCCCATGAGTCTGTCACTGCAAGACACCTACACACTTATGTATAACCGCATGCTTTACTTACCAACAATTGCCTTTCGTAACTGCAATTCACAAAACGGTTTCTTACTTCGCTTTCCATAGAAATTGTATTTTTCTGCTACAGTGTCTGTTAAAATCTTTTTCAAAACCCTGTTTGTCTTGGATGGTACATCTTTACCTGCAATTTTTGATAAACAGTTTGACTAAAAAGCAAAGTAAATGAGCGTGAAGCAAAAGTAAAGGCAGATGAATGTTGTACTTTTAAAATTTGATGGATTTTTTAAAAATTCTTCAATTATCTCTAAATTATTTTCGTTCGCTATTGGAAGTTCAACTGGAAGATCTTTAGGGTTTAATGTACCATATGAATTTGATCTTTCTTTTAAAATGTTTAATATAATTTTATTTTGTTCAATGATTTGTGAATTTTGCTCTTTAATTTGAACTAGAAACCTAGCTATTTTTGCAGGGATTGCTGCTGAAAAAATATTATATTAAAGGCAAACATCATATTTATTAAAAAATCTAGTCTACCTAAATATCCACCGCTGGATGGAAATCTTTCAATGTTTTGCCTTGATGGTGTAAAATGAATTTCTGGAAATAGAATTTTAAGAATTTACCAAACATAAAAAACAAAAGAATTTTAGACCTACAAGAATATTTTAATGTAGATAAAATCTACCTGGCTAGGTTACTAGGTTACAGGTTACCTGGCCTAGTTATTAATTTACTCAATTTCACTTTTGGTGGACGAGGCAAGTTGCTCTCCTTGTCACTTTCACTTTCATATAACCTCTTCCTATTGATAATTCTTCTTTTTGTCGAGTATCCACAATCGCTCTCAGCTTGTAAGTCCGATGTTACTTCGGCTGCTTCATATCAAAATCATCTACAGTTTTACATTACAATAAAATAAAATTATTATAAGTAAAAAATCTCAATTTACCTGTTTCATAAAAAATACGTTGAATAGGGTAAATTGTCCAAGTATCATTAAGCGCTTCCTCGCCTTTTCTCAATACTTTATTAAATTTGGATTGTTCTCTATGAGGTGGCCAAAATACATGTTTTTTCGTGGTGTGCACCATTCGGATCATACAATCGCCAACTCCCGACCGCAATCATCGGCGACTTCTATTATTGAGAACATTTTTATCCTACAGTAAAAACAAAATACCTGTGTATACTTTGAGTCATGTTTAAAGAAAAAGTTAAGCAGAACACCATTTTAAATAATTTTTTTACAAAAGTTAGATTATAGTTAGTTTGTTTAGTAAAATTCTTACGACCATCCTAAAACTAGGTGCTCCTAACTCTTGTTGTGGAATAATATAAAATAGGTACATATAACAATTTTGCAATTTATTTATCATAATTCAACTTACTACCTACCTCAGAATTCAAAACAACGCAGTAAAAATTCCTGTGTTCGTTGCACTTGCACTAATCAATACTACGCAGTACGCCCAAAAGAAATCGTATAGCGCCATTTTCGAATTTTGCTATTGGATATGCATTTCTATTTTAAAATGTTTTTTTGTAAATAATCAATCTAACAAGCGTTTGTGAATACCGCCTATGCCTTTCCAAATTTAACATATCTTTTATAATAATTATTTGTAATTATTTTTGTAATTATTTGTAAATAATCAATCTAACAAGCGTTTGTGAATACCATCTATGCCTTACCAAATTTTACATATCGTTTATAATTATATCCATTTGACGGTAATTAGACCTTTATATGACGTTATAAGGACCGCATTTACTGACGTCCACATAACGTGCTAATATTGACGTCAAAAATACGTCCATAATTGGTCACCTGACGTCGGTGACATAAAATGACCTAGAAATCACGTCAGAGTGACGTGCCAGTGCTACTAGGGATTACATCATTGCCGATCACAACGAATAATATTGAAATGCCGTTTTGTCTATTTTTCTTCTAAATCGAGGGGTCATATAATCTTAACCGTTGTATTGCCTATTGCCCACCATGTTGCAAGGGCTATGCGACGACACAGCGTTTTATTATTAATTTGCCGTTCTAATTCCATTTTCAAGAACGGGATAGCTTACATAGCTTCCGGTAAAATAAGCCTATAGAAGTTCTTTATTTACTTATTCTATATTATCTGATAGTTTTTCTGCCATTTCTTCTTCTAGTTCTCTTTTTAAAGCTTTACAATTAAGTACGAAGGCCTAAACAAATCTTTGTTCAATTCACAATTGGTGACATTGCATCAAATTACGTATTGTACACATTGCAATTGGCAAGTTTGACTTCCTCAACCAAGGGGAAGTAATATTCAGAAGGCCTAAACAAATCTTTGTTCAATTCACAATTGGTGACATTGCATCAAATTACGTATTGTACACATTGCAATTGGCAAGTTTGACTTCCTCAACCAAGGGGAAGTAATATTCAGAAGGCCTAAACAAATCTTTGTTCAATTCACCATTGGTGACATTGCATCAAATTACGTATTCTACACCGACAATCAGTCTTTGCACATCTGATTAAAACAAGTCCAATGCCATATAAAAGTGTTCTGCAACAGCTTTGAATATAATGGACATAATTAGCACGTTCGACTGTTACTGCCTCTACCTAGGGGAAGTAATATTTTGAAAGCCTAAACAAATCTTTGTTTAATTTACAATTAGTAACATTGTCTGCTTTGAGGACTTATATGTACAGTGTCGTTTAAGAATCGGTCTTGTACATTGTTCGTGGTAGATACGTAACCGACGAACGGACGTCGACCATACCATACCGGTCGGCCGTCAGGTGGAATTCTAAATGATGGTCTAAACCTGGTTTTGTATTTTATAAAAAGTGAAATATTAAACTGGGGCACGTTGTACTATTCGCGGAAAGCTATCGCCCGTAAATCTATGATATTTAAGTTTAGCTTCTGTTTTCTGAATGGATGTGACAAGAGTTCGCAGCTAGGTATTTTAGCGGTAAAACCCTGACAAAAATACTGAGTAGATTATGTTGTGCAATATATACTTTATTTTTATTTCTATTGGTGTAACTTGGCTGAAATCAATATTTTTGATGAGATGGACCGTCCTTAGATCCGTCATTTTATTTTGTTTGAATTCCGCGCCATTAAAGTATGGTGTGTAGCCTATAATAGAGAGAGAGAGAAAAACTTGGAATTTTCCAACACAGACAGTATAATCAATGCTATAATTATGTTAATTTGGTGAGGGATACATATTCCAGAAGTATCAAAAATTGTAAGCTTATCAACTAAAGTTGTAAATTTGACGTACTTTTTAAGGTTCTTTTCTTGCTACTGACATTTTATCATTATTGATAATCTCAAAACTTTTTCGTGGTGGATTCTGTGAGCTACTTTTTATTTCTAAATTGCCAATTTGTTGTAGTTGGTTAAGTGGAGACTTTTTGTAGAACAGCAATTAGATCTTTCAGATGTTCATCTGTTATTACATCGATTTATTGTGGTTGGATATAATGGGTTTGAGAAGAATTTTCTGTTTTTTTCTCTTAATGACATCAGGGTCATTGCTTTCTATAACTTTAAAATACGGTGGCACCATCTTATTTAGATTATTTGCGCATTTAGATTAAAAATGCAGCCATTCAAAACAAACGTTAGTAAGTGAGCGATGAATCGCTAGAATCTGTCAGTCATCAAGACTATTTCACCAGATGAATAATTATTATGTTCGTATTAGATTGGTTCTACTTCTTAATTGTGAAGCTTTTATTAATAATAACTTTTCCACACATCTTATGTACACGATTTGTCAATTCAATATTAGTATCGATACACTCGGATGAATCTCCTGGGCGCCCTGACAGTTTTCTATGGCTGGCGTTTTCTGATGATATACCATGAAATGTTGGTCGCGTTAGCTATTCGAAAAGCGTAAACAAACAGTGGTGAGTGCACTAACGCTCTGTTATTGGTGCTGCTTTTAACCATGTTTACCGATTTTCAAAACAGCATGCCACGCAGAATTGCGGCCTTAATGGCGGCAAAGATGGCCTTGATCGACAAAATATTGAGTTTTTTACGGTTTTCGCATACATCACATTAATAAATTTAAAAATGTCGGTTTGAGTACCAGTTTTGACTATGTTGTAGAAAAAATGATTATTAAACAATTACAAAGTTATGTTTTTTAATGCCGATTATGAAATAATCAGACCGTTAAGATCAAGGAAAACTGAAAAATCGATGGTGCGTAAAGTAATTTGGCAGGACACTGTATATGCCTTAAGAACGGTTTTAAGCGTAGGTGGAAAAGAAAAACCAATTGCACCTCTAACCGACGGAGATGAAAAAATCCATTATTATGTCTGCTTCGAGGACTTATACAGTGTCGTTTAAGAATCGGTCTTGTACATTGTTCGTGGTAGATACGTAACCGGCGAATGGACGTCGACCATACCATACTGGTCGTCCGTCAGGTGGAATTCTAAATGATAAACTTGGGTTTGTATTTTTAAAAAGTGAAATATTAAACTGGGGCACGTTGTACTATTCGCGGAAAGCTATCGCCCGTAAATCTATGATATTTAAGTTTAGCTTCTGTTTTCTGAATGGATGTGACAAGAGTTCGCAGCTAGGTATTTTAGCGGTAAAACCCTGACAAAAATACTGAGTAGATTATGTTGTGCAATATATATATATATATATATATATATATATATATATATATATATATATATATATATATATATATATATATATATATATATATATATATATATATATATATATATAATAGTAATTGATTTGTAATAGCGTATGTAAGCCGCCAAGAGTAAATTTAAATTAATTAAATGTTGATATAATATGGAAAAATTATTTATCTCGGACCAGGAATCGAACCTGGGATCTTCTGCTATCCGGGCAGATGCTCTACCGCTGAGCTATCCAAGAACTGATTGCTGGGGAAATAACAATTTTTCCATATAAGTTGTTTTATGCATAAACACATGAAATGAATTAATGTGTAAATACAAGAAGAGAACTAATTATATTTTGTTGTAGAAAAGTAGGAAAACGCTATTTTGCGACGTTTAACCTACAATCACAACGAATTATATGGCATTCATTCAAAGTTATAAATCTAATTCGTTGTGATTGTAGGTTAAACGTCGCAAAATAGCGTCTTCCTACTTTTCTACAACAAAATATAATTAGTTCTCTTCTTGTATTTACACATTAATTCATTTCATGTGTTTATGCATAAAACAACTTATATGGAAAAATTGTTATTTCCCCAGCAATCAGTTCTTGGATAGCTCAGCGGTAGAGCATCTGCCCGGATAGCAGAAGATCCCAGGTTCGATTCCTGGTCCGAGATAAATAATTTTTCCATATTATATCAACATTTAATTAATTTAAATTTACTCTTGGCGGCTTACATACGCTATTACAAATCAATTACTATTATTACTCTGCTTATATGGCATTCATTCAAAGTTATAAATCTAATTCGTTGTGATTGTAGGTTAAACGTCGCAAAATAGCGTCTTCCTACTTTTCTACAACAAAATATAATTAGTTCTCTTCTTGTATTTACACATTAATTCATTTCATGTGTTTATGCATAAAACAACTTATATGGAAAAATTGTTATTTCCCCAGCAATCAGTTCTTGGATAGCTCAGCGGTAGAGTATCTGCCCGGATAGCAGAAGATCCCAGGTTCGATTCCTGGTCCGAGATAAATAATTTTTCCATATTATATCAACATTTAATTAATTTAAATATATATATATATATATATATATATATATATATATATATATATATATATATTGCTGTGGATGGTAGTTTCAAAATTTTGGAAAATTTTAAAAATTTTGTGAAAATATAAAATCTTTGTTAAATACTAACACTTTTGAAATATTTTTATCAACTTTTCCAGTTAAAAATAAATTTGAGGTATTTTACGGTGTGTCATCGATTACACAACCAATGTGCAGTTTTTAATAAGGTTAAATAATCCATATTTCTTTATTTATTATCAAATAGCTTACTCACCGATTACTTAAGTATACGTAACATCCAGTTGTTCGCAAGTTTGTTGTGATGTAATTCAATTTGTATAATTTTAATACCACAAGAAACCACATTCACCCTGAGATGAGTCTTTATTAAATTTAATTCTGTTATGTTAAGTTATTTAACTGGCGCCCAACTCTCTTACGTAAACTTGAGTTAGTCAAGAACTAACGTAACACTAATTTATATAACCATTGCATTATTAAATCTATTAAAAGGTATTTTCAAATCATATTAGATATTATAAAGAAGGAAGTTGAAAAGCATTTCCAAAGTACACAGTCTTTGTAAAATTTAATTTATTTATAAACCAATTATCTACGATCAAACGGCAATTATTCACAGTTTTAAAATATATTATACATTTTTTTAAAATAATTTATTATTTTTTTATTAACCAATATCACTGCATTATATATATGTCGCTCTCAACGCGGGGATTAGAAAATGATATTAAGATAAAGTTATTAATGAAAGATGAAAATAATGATAGGATATAAAAGTATATTAAATAATTATTTTATAAAAATGAAAGATTAATGAATAATGAGTAGATAAAGGATTAGGAGGTGAAGATAGATAGATTGATTATGATTAGTATAAATGTATTATTGAAAATAAAAATAAAAGTAGGATTGTGGTTAGATAAAAATGGAAATTATGATTGAAATTTGATATTGATGAGGAAAAGATTAGTAAATTTGTTAAGAGTACATTTATTAACGTAGATTTATTATCTTGCTTAACTTTAGCAAGTAATTTATCTTAAAGGTGGTTTTTTTTTATAACCATATACACTTTTACAATTTATACTTTTTACACCTTCGCCGTATTCAAATCACGAACTAACTTGTCTATTTTAAGACTAAACTATTTACAATTTTATAATATTATCAACCACGACTTTACTTTGTCGCTTGATTTACTAAATATCTTTACTCTTTCGTCGTTTAACAGTAAGTGTCTTTTATCTTACACGACTTTACACCGTCGCTTTCTATCAGTAAGTGTCTTAAAATTATTATTTTCTAAGCTTATATACTATTGACTATTTACATAATTATATTACACAATTTGACGTCACCTTATCATCTAATACAATGACCACACTATTTACAACATATAATACATAATAGCAGATTAATACTCTTTATAAAAGTGACACATCTATTATACAACACTTTTACGCAATAATAACAATCTATTTACATTAACAAAACCTTAAAGAATCACATAACCTGTCGATATACACATTTGAAATTATACATAAATGAATTAGATAATAACAATAACTTGCAAACAACTGGATGTTACGTACACTTAAGTAATCGGTGAGTAAGCTGTTTGATAATAAATAAAGAAACATGTTATTTAACCTTATTAAAAAGTATACACATTGATTTCAAAATCAATGACACACCATTAAATAACTTAAAATTATTTTTAACTGGAAAAGTTGATAAAAATATTTCAAAAGTGTTAGTATTTAACAAAGATTTTATATTTTCACAAAATTTTCAAAATTTTCCAAAATTTTGAAACTACCATCCACCGCAATATATATATATATATATATATATATATATATATATATATATATATATATATATATATATATATATATATATATATATATATATATATATATATATATATATATATATATATATATATATATACTTTATTTTTATTTCTATTGGTGTAACTTCCCTGAAATCAATATTTTTGATGAGATGGACCGTCCTTAGATCCGTCATTTTATTTTGTTTGAATTCCGCGCCATTAAAGTATGGTGTGTAGCCTGTAATAGAGAGAGAGAGAAAAACTTGGAATTTTCCAACACAGACAGTATAATCAATGCTATAATTATGTTAATTTGGTGAGGGATACATATTGCAGAAGTATCAAAAATTGTAAGCTTATCAACTAAAGTTGTAAATTTGACGTACTTTTTAAGGTTCTTTTCTTGCTACTGACATTTTATCATTATTGATAATCTCAAAACTTTTTCGTGGTGGATTCTGTAGGCTACTTTTTATTTCTAAATTGCCAATTTGTTGTAGTTGGTTAAGTGGAGACTTTTTGTAGAACAGCAAGTTGATCTTTCAGATGTTCATCTGTTATTACATCGATTCATTGTGGTTGGATATAATGGGTTTGAGAAGAATTTTCTGTTTTTTTCTCTTAATGACATCAGGGTCATTGCTTTCTATAACTTTAAAATACGGTGGCGCCATCTTATTCAGATTATTCGCGCATTCAGATTAAAAATACAGCCATTCAAAACAAACGTTAGTAAGTTAGCGATGAATCGCTAGAATCTAAGGTCAGTCATCAAGACTATTTCACCAGATGAATAATTATTATGTTCGTATTAGATTGGTTCTACTTCTTAATTGTGAAGCTTTTATTAATACTAACTTTTCCACACATCTTGTGTACACGATTTGTCAATTCAATATTAGTATCGATATGAATATCGATGAATCTATGAATATAATGAATCTCCTGGGCGCCCTGACAGTTTTCTACGGCTGGCGCCTTCTGATGATATATCATTAAATGTTGGTCGCGTTAGCTATTCGGAAAGCGTAAAAAACAGTGGTGAGTGCACTAGCGCTCTGTTATTGGTGCTGCTTTTAACCATGTTTACCGATTTTCAAAACAGCATGCCACGCAGAATTGCGGCCTTGATGGCGGCAAAGATGGGCTTGATCGACAAAATATTGAGTTTTAATCGACAGGCCGACTGAATTTCGCAGATAAAAATGATCTTCGATGGCATCAAATACTTTTAGACATAGGTCTTTTTTTTAATAAACTCTATTTTTTGTTCGTGCACAGTTATGCAGCAAACAGCAACATTCACTAGCAATACTTCAAAAAAATAATGTAGAGCGAGCGTTTTTCATTTGGTAGTGACGGGCGCTGTAGTTTTACATCCTTAAAAATAAAGAAAGGAATCCTCCTATCAAACCAGGTGGTGCCTATTTTGCGTATGTTGCGGTCTATTCACTAAACGTAATGTAAAATAAATATTTTACGAGCTTGTTCTTACAAAATAATGCAACTAAATAAGTTGTCTAAGGCATTACATAAGATTTTTGCATTGAATAATTATTAATGAGTTCTTTTTCCGCTCATTCAATTAAATCTCTACGGTCAGTAAATAAGGTTCATTGCGTATCTTAGCTTCCGTTCACACTTTTTCCAAGCAGAGATTTACTATAAAATATATGAAATTGTATGATGAGTTTTTTGTTTCTGCTTTTAAGATTTGCAGTTTGTTGTAGTATTTATTTAATAACCGAGAAGCCCACCCTTTTTCCATTTGTTATATAATGCATTATCTTGGACGCGTTCATATTCCTACACATAAATGAGACAAATTCGTATTTCATACATTTGCAATACTTACTTGAAAAAGTCCCAGGAGACAAAATCTGGGTAATCTGGTTTCAAAAAGAGACCATCAAATGGATTTGGTCCATCGATGGGTATATAATATTGCTGCTTGTAGTAGAGTGGTAAAGGCTGATTTTACGTTTTGTTGCAAAGATAGATTTCTATTAAACAAACCCCGCTTGTAGTCCTTCAGACTAGGGCAGCGGTGATTGGTAGGAATTTGGGTCAAGACGACTGCGGAATTGGTAAATTAAACCAACCTTTAGCCAACAATTAGTGACCTTCAAGATCTGCCGTTGACGGCATTAAACTGTATTTTGACCTTTAATACTGCCTAAATGGAAGAAAGTCTAGTACTAGCATCAGCAACAGCTTGATTTAACGGCGTTGAGGGCATTTGCTATGGCCATCGCTAAATTCTAAGATATCTTATCCAATTTTAAATTCCTTGCTATGGTTTTGGCCTAACAGAAAAACAAATTGTAATTATAAACTAGCACGCATTTAATGAATATAACTCCACAAATATTATAAAATCACCAAGTCCACTTCTAAGAAGAAAAACAAAAATAGATGTATTTGCTTACTGCCTTATATTCTTTACCTGCAAATATGTAAGTCAGAAAAAGATCTACTTAAGAAAACATTCAGTCATTCAGTTTGAAATAAAATCTTAATTATAATTTTTTATTAGATTCTGTAACTTATTAGTGAACAATCTTTGATAAAGCACTTGGACAAATCAACGTATCGATTATTTAACACACTATACAATTAAAACAAACTGCAAAAATACATATGAGATCCAAATAAAATAAAATACTTACCTGAAAAAGTCCCAGGAGACAAAATCTGGGTAATCTGGCCTCAAAAAGAGACCATCAAATGGATTTGGCCCATCGATGGGTATATAATATTGCTGCTTGTATTAGTTTGGTAAAGGCTGATTTTACGATTTGTTGCAAAGATAGATTTCTTGGTAATTAAACAAACCCCACTTGTAGACCTTCAAACAAGGGCAGCGGTGATTGGTTGGTATTTGGGTCAAGACGACTGCGGAATTGGTAAATTAAACTAACCTTTAGCCAACAATTAGTGATCTTCAAGATCTGCTGTTGATCGCATTAAACTATATTTTGACCTTTAATACTGCCTAAATGCTAGTTGTTAGTAAAAGAAAGTCTAGTACTAACATCAGCAACAACTTGATTTAACGGCGTTGAGGGCATTTGCTATGGCCATCGCTAAATCCTAAGATATCTTATCTAGTTTTGGTTGGCCCGTTTGTTAATTGTGATCATCTCTTTGTTAGACGTTTTTATGGGAAATAAATATTAATATTATCATTATCTGAGTCTCCTGTGATCACATGGTGAAAATTACTTACTCTATCCTTTTTCTGGTGTTATCTCTATTTTATTACTTCTATCTGATTAATTGGATGGATTATCTCTCCATATTCTTCAGAAATATGGTTAGGAAAAAATATTGGCTTCATGTACATTTCTAATCAATTTTTGTTAATATTCAACATCTGATTGTGCTCTTGGATGATTTAACAATGGTATTTTATTTAACATTGCTTTTATGGATGAATCTTGAATGGATTGTAATACATTTGATGATTTCTTAGGAGGTTATTTCCCGAAACAAATGTTGTTTATACTAATTGCAATTGGGGATTGCAATAACGTACATTCGTTTTTTCTTTCTTTTTTGGGCTAATGACAGTCATGTTTTCAGATTTTTGTCCAAGTTTAGTAAAACTGTCTAATGGTTTTTGAAGCATTTGAGTCTATGCAGTTATACAGTTATAAAACTGTTCTGCTATTAATTGATGTAGGATTAGATGTGTCAAAATCATTTTGATTTAATTTTGTGTGCTGGAAACTTCCTTGCTCGCGCTTTTTACTGTAGTTCGTAATGATGTTTGGTTTGATATGCTGTACTGTTTTGACATATTTTCAGGTTGACATTCACTTGTGAACTACTATTTATTTAACTTTGAATTGCTTCTTGCTAAAGTTTTTATTATTACCATTAATAATAAATAATATTTATTCCTATAATAAAAACATAAGTGTAAAACATAGTGCATAATATAGAACATCAAGGAGGGAATTCAACATAGTTGCTCTTCCATTCCCCCCTTGCAAAATTTAAACAAATTAAATAGTAATCGGAATAAGGATAAACATCCCACATAGCAAATAAAAATTGCAGTACACTTTCAAAAATTTGCCTTTGCAAACCATAATATTTGCAGAAAAGTTGTCTTTGCAAACATGAATATTTGCATAAAATTTTCGGAAAAGATTGAAGTTTCCCTTTGACAAACTTGCAACAAAGTTGTTCAAAATATTTGCAAAAAATGTGTCCCTGCAAACTTTCAGCAAATTATGAAAATAAAATTTGTTACAAATATTTACCAAAAATTTGTAATAAACTTGATTTTTATTTTTTTAATTTATAGAATTACGAAAACCGAAGTATTATCCATAGTTGCGAGTTTGGAGCAACGCTTATGGAAAAAACAAACAGCAAAAATTTATTTATAAATCGTATATTTATAGAATATATTATTATCATTTGTTGTTATCATCCGCGTGTCATACATTATTACCTCTACGTTGACTGTTTGCCTGGTGTCTGGTTCTCTGAAACACAAAATTGTAATGACTTATAATTCTTTTACTTACTTTGCTAGCGCTAGTAATGTACAACATATACTAATTTTGTGCACATGGACGAAAAAGAATTCAACAAGATTTATAAAATATCAATTTAACAAGATATACCTAATAATAATACACTTAAGCAAAAAGAATATTAACTAGGTAAGTAATAGAACAATCCGTAGTTACCAAAATCATTGAAAAGGGTTGTTTCACTTGTTCAATTGTTTTCACATTTCACCAGATAACGATAACCACAAATAATCACAATGTAAAATTGCGAATTACCGAGCACTAATGCCTGTTTGCAGCATGGGCAAACACTCAACTATCTTCGACGCGCGCATCTTTGTCGGGACAAGCGAAAAAAAATTTGCATCAAAATTGCTAACGCTAATTTATGTTCGCAATTGAAAGTTAAGCGAAAGGCAAATTTGCTGAAAACTTTCATGTTATCTGGGATAAGAATATAACATTAAAAAATAAAAATACAACTAAGCTAGTTGAAGGTTGAAAGTACAGTTAGAACCTGTAAATCCTTATTTAATAGGTTCGACGCATTTCCAATAGCTTTAGGTTGAAATGAATGGTATAACTGCGTATCATCTGCATACATGTGAATATTACAGCTCCCTACACATTTACAAATACCTCTGGTATACAAGGTGAACAGCAGAGGTACCAATATATATATATATATATATATATATATATATATATATATATATATATATATATATATATATATATATATATATATATATATATATATATATATATATATATATATATATATATCACTGCGGCACTCCTCTGTTAACAACAACAGGCATAAAGACATATGTAGGTCCCTTGACTCGTTGCGTTCTATTGTTTAAGTAATTTTGGATCAGACCAACTGCATCGTCACCAAGACCGTGAAAGTACAATATACTAAGTAATAGTTCGTGATTTATTGTATCAAACGCTTTGCTAAAGTCTAAACGAGTCGGTAGTGTACATTTTCCTTCATCGTGAACTTTTAAGATATGAAGCAAATCACTACTTTCTATTTTTGATATGGTGCTATCATCTACGAGATTAAAATTAAATATCCCAGCTTTATCTAATTTATTATTTTTACAAAAGTCAAGTACATGTAAGTAATAATAAAACATGATAGTAATACTGTCACACACTTGTAAACAGTATCAGAACTGATCTTGCAGTTAAAGATACTACCTTTAGGTAAGTTGAGTGTGCACAGAAGCATTAATTCTTAAAAGTCGTCTAGGCTTCACTTCTCTTCACTCCATCCTATCAGTTGACAACAATATTTTACTCTTAATCTTCCTTAGAAGCAGATTTTATTCGAATCTTCTCTTGGAATTAGTATGTACTTCTGAGAAATTCTAGAATGTATAAAGAAACGTATATATTTTAATAGTTTTAAGAAAATCTGTTGTATTTAAATGCTTTCAAATATTATGTAGAATGTCCTACACGTGTTTCGACTTTTTAGGCCTTTATCGAGAGTTGGCATAAAGAAACTTGGTAACAAAAGCTACTTAGTTGTTTTTGAGCAAGCTCTTGCTAACGACCTGAACAGTCGTAACAATAATATAATATTTAGAAGCATTTAATGACAACAGTTTTGCTTAAAATTATTTTACACAATGTTAATCTGTAATGTTAATCCTAAAGTTAATGATTGCAAGTTGGAAAGGTTTTGCGACTACCAGAAGCATTTTCTACAGATCTAACCATTCCCCGTAGCTGGGCATTTTTTGTGATTAATTTAGTAAGTAATCCAATAGTAAGGTGAAGCTGATCAGTATCATTATTTACAGGATACAGATGATCTTCAGTTACCTTCTCTGATTATAAGTCTCTCATTGCCTAAATGTGTACAGATGCGCCACAATGTGGTTCGCAAGCAAATAGTTCGGGCACTGCCGGGTTGTTACATATTCAGTACATTACTCTCCTGAAATGCTCAATCGACAAGTTAAACCAAAATTAACAATTTTTTTACATCTAAGGAACATACGCGAACGGTAAAAATGTACAGCTTTGGTAACTCGTCGAATACTGGTTATCTACACATCTTTTCATCGAACCATTCCACAATCTTCTAGTTTATTTAAAACGGTTCTTTCTATGTATTCGAAAACAATATAAAATCTTTTTGTATTTAAATTAATATAATTATTTACAGTTATTATTATTTACATACATCATTTACAGTACATTACAAGAAATTACATGTCCATGTCAACCTAAAATCCACAGCTTTGTTTACAGATATTTCTTAACAAGAGAAAGCACTTTCTAAAACCACCATTATTATAAAACAAGATTTCTACTTCAAAGAACTGTCCATATGGCAACTGTCCACAGTTATACCTAAATATTTCGCCTGATTGACAATACCTATTTCATAATCTTTAAGATTTAAATGGTTAACATTTCATTTCAATATTCGTTTGAGATGGTTTCGTTTGTTGATATATTTAATAAGACCAAAAGTTATTCGATTTTTACGTTTTCGTTTTACTTCTATTATTGTCTCCATATTTCCACGTTTTAATATTTTCAATAGCCTTATTTCTCTAATAAGTACCGTTTATCTCACGTTGACATTTCTCTGCTTCTAGATGTTTCTTAATGGCGGTTAATTTGTTCAGTTTTCTTATGTTTATACGTCATAACCAATCCATCATATTTTTGGTTTATGACGTTGTTCCTGTCTATCCATTTCTTATTTATTTATGGAATTTGAGAATAATTTTTTTACATACACATTTATACTTTGTTTTTGTGAATGTGAACTTTCTATCATTACTTTAGGCAGGTACATTTCTTGCTTTTTTTATAAATACCTTTCACCGTTTCAATAATAAATGTTCACATAATAGATTTAATAAATTAATGTTGTATGAAGGACACAAAGCAAAATACCTTGCCACCTCGAAGATTTCTAGTAAGGTTGTGGCTATTCTGCTGGTAGGGTCAGTAAAATACTTAAAAAGGACTGCTGTCAAATAATATTAAGTAGATTTTTCATCTTCATCACACCTTCATCTCATCGAAGAAATTCCTGAGTTTCCTGAAATGCATGAAGCTTATGTGATGCAACATCATCAAATATTGTTTTACAATCTTTACAATACAGATTCACATGATTCTTTATGTGGTACTGTAGATTTTTATGCCTTCAATAGGTTTTAGGACAAACAGGGCATTTGAAACGCTTGCTGAAATATGTTTTCTCCAGTTCTCCTTTCAATACTGTATCCGATAAATGTAAAGAGTAGCTAGTGCCATGTAAATTTGACTTAGAGTCTTCTTCACATTTTAAAAGTTGATTTTGTAACTTTTGATCAACCAATCTAATTTCTTGTACGAATGCAAAAGATTCATCGATACTTAGTTTGCAATATGAATAAACTGTTTTTGGCAGAAGATGCACATGATCAGAATTAATCTTAATTTTCGTACATTCAAAAAATTGGTTAATAAATTCATCGTTATCAATAATCCTGATTGTTCCTTGTGTTACTTGACAAAGACGACATAGATCTAGTATTTTTTTTAAAATTTGTAGTACACATCTTTTGTACTCTATAGAAAAATTTGTTTACAAATATAATTAATTTGAAATATAGGTTATATTTGTGGTTATATTATTACATTATTATTATAGTATTAGCAGCCAAGTTCTTTTCTTTGAGTCTGGAGTCAAACAGTTCAACTTTCTGCTTCGTTAAACCCAAATCCCTAACCAAATAATTTAGCTCGGCTTGAGTAAACAACTTAGGTTCTAAATTTTCTATACTGTAACAAGAGAGAAAAAGAAAGAACCTCTTCTTCACACAACAAATGGAATATTCTACAGCATTCGAGAGAATGACGCATCGCACCAAGTATGTAAACCAGACGCGGTTTATCTAGCGCCTTCGAGAAATACATAGTAGGTTCTAGCGGCTTCTGGTACGATTATATGAGGATATAAAATCGACTTCGCGGATAAAAGAGGATCAGTCAACAGCGAGTCATTAACTGTGTATCACGAAATAAATAGTACATGTAAAGATAAATGTTGTATTAGAAATTCATAGTCTGTAAATAATAGTTTTAATGGTTTATAATCATAGCGTTAATTTATAGTGTGTTCATTAGTGTTTGTAAATAAATATTTCTTATTAATAGACGATTTAAACAGCACTTTTGTTATTATTTTAAAAAGAACGTTACAGTGGTGTTACAGGTGTGAGGTTTTAAAATAAATAAAATCGCGTAATAATTAAATAAAGTGCTGTGAGAATAAATCTTTAGTGTTAAAAATAATTTCAACAAACATTTCAAATGGTGATGAAATTGTTAAAAGATCTCAAAGTAATAGACTTAAAACACGAACTTGAAGAACGAGATTTAGACACAACGGGCCTTAAAAACGTGTTAATAAATCGGCCAAGAGAATGGCTTTTGGAACAGCAAGAAGACCCTGAAAGTTTCCTCTTCGAATTACCTGGACCCGCAATTGATACTAATTTGTTATTAACTAAAATGGAAGAGAATTCTAGAATGTTAAAAGAGGAATTGCTGGAAAAGTCCGATGAAAATTCAAGAATGCTTAAAGAAGAATTACTTGAAAATACTAAAGCACTGGAAGAAAAAGTACTGGAAAAACACGAAGAGAATTCTAGAAGGTTTGCAGAATTACTAGAAAAGGCCGAAGAAAATGTTAGAATGCTAAAGGAAGAAATACTGGAGAATTTCAGGAAATCCGGAGACAGTTCTAGAAGGCTTAAAGAAGAATTGCAGGACAATGTTAAATCGTTGGAAGAAAAAGTTTTCGAGGAATTTTTGGAGAATGCCAGCGCGCTAGGACTATTGGAAGTCAGATTGGCGGAACAAGATAGGGTAATAAAAATGGTAGAAGAGAAAATAGCCCAAATGCAATTACCACCAACAACTAAGAAAGACGACATAACCGAAATGCTAGAAGATAGAATGAGGCAACTACGGTTTCCCTCAACTTCTGAGTTTAATGAAGTAAAGAAGCAATTTAAAGAAGAAAAGGGTCCTGCCGTAGGAATAAAAGTAAAACCACCCACGTTCGATGGAAAGATACCTTGGTCTACGTACTACAAACAATTTGAGGCAGCCGCTGGGGCCAACGGATGGACAGGCAAGGAGAAGGCCGTTTCTTTAACTGTGGCTTTGCGTGGAGACGCGTTGAACGTCCTGCAAACAATCCCAGCAGGACAGGAAAATGATTACTAATTGTTAGTGTCTAGATTGAAGATGAGATATGGAGACACGCATCTACAACAGGTTTATCACGTGCAAGTAAAGAATCGTGTCCAGAAGAATGGAGAAAGCCTTCAGGAGTTTGAAGCCGATGTTCCGCGGCTTGTCCGATTGGCGTACCCTACGGCACCCGATTCATTTCTGGGACAACTCGCTGTGCAGACCTTCATTGATGGGTTAAGAGACGGGGAAACACAACAATCATTGAGGCTGGCACGACCAAGAACAACTGATGATGCGCTCGCTCACGCCTTAGAATTTGAAGCTGCAAAACAAGCGTCCCGAGGTCACGGGCGTGTTCGGACCGTTGTGGAAGAAGATGAAGGTTCTAAAGATCGTCTAGAAGAATTATTAATGAGAGTTCTTCAGAAGGAAGAGAACCGTAAAAAGAATTCTCAAGAAGTTCGAGGACCCCGTTGCTGGAACTGCGGTGAACAAGGGCACATACGACGCCGCTGCCCTAAACCCAAAATAAGGGAAGTACAACCGTCGGAAAAGTTAAAGGGGGCTGGCAAGAGGGGGCGAACGTTGACCATGAGTGAAGAAACCCCGGAGATCACCATCCATGCCGTAACATCAAAGAACAGTACCAGCAGTTTGTTCGTAGATGGGAAGATTGTTGATCGAACTGTCTCCCTACTCATTGATACGGGGGCGACAACATCAATTATACGCCCTGACGTTCTACGAAGAAGCATTAAGTTGTTACCGACAACTACTCAACTCCGTACAGCAACAGGTGAAGTGATACCAACACGCGGAGTGGTGAAGATGAAGATTGGCATTGGAAGTGAAGAACGTGATCATGAGGTGCTGGTAGCCGATATCACTGATGACTTCATCTTGGGAATGGACCTCCTGAGAAAATTTGGTTTTACATTGGACTTGAAGGAGGGTGTTTTGAAGGTTGGTAGTGAAGAACTTCCGTTGCACCCACGAGAAGATCCTGTCGTAAGGGTTTTGCTGAAAGAAGATGTGATATTGCCGGGTCAAAGCGAGATGGTTGTCGAGGCAGGTTTGGATGGAGATCTTCGGGTAGGATGTGTGCGAATGATGGAGCCTGTTTGTGATAAGAAGATCCATAGTGGCATACTGGTGGGAAAAGCGCTGATCAAGGTTGGAAAGACAGTACCGGTGAGGCTTATGAACGTTAATGTGGATCCGGTGACATTGAAGAAGAGTACCCTTGTGGGACAGTGTGTGCCAGTACTCCGAGTAGCCAGGTGTATGGCTGATGTTCCAAAACCAGCGCCCAAAGACCATGGTGGAAAATTAGTGGGTATGGTTACTAGTTCGTGCGAAGACCTTAACAGAACGGAAGTGAAAGAGGTACAGGGTTTGGTTCACCGATACCAAGATATCTTCGCTCTTGACGATAGCCAGAAGGGACGAACAAATATAGTAAAACATAAAATCTATACAGGCAACTCTATGCCTGTCCGTCAGCAGCCGAGGCGTCTACCTCTAGCAAGGCGAGCAGAAGCCGAAAAGATTATTACCGATATGGAAGAACAAGGGGTCATCGAGCCATCCAGCAGTCATCAGTCATGGGCATCACCGGTGGTCCTGGTCAGTAAGAAGGACGGGTCAACGAGATTTTGTGTGGACTATCGGCAGCTCAATAACGTGACCAAGAAAGACAGCTATCCCTTACCACGCATCGACGACACGTTAGATACCCTATCTGGTTCACGATGGTTTTCGACTTTGGATTTGAAGAGTGGTTATTGGCAAGTTGAAATGGAACCTGAAGACCGGGAGAAGACCGCGTTCACTATTGGTTCCGGACTATGGCAGTTTACAGTTATGCCTTTGGGTCTATGTAACACTCCGGCCACCTTTGAGCGTCTAATGGAGACCATCCTGAGAGGGCTGTTGTGGAAGACCTGCCTGGTATACCTAGATGATGTGATTGTAGTCGGAAAATCATTCAACGAACATTTGAAAAATCTAGAGGAAGTGTTCCGAAGACTACGTGGAGCCTAATCTGAAACTGAGTCCAAAAAAGTACCACATATTCAGAAAGGAAGTGAAATATCTCGGGCACGTCGTATCACAAAATGGAGTGGCAGCCGACCCCGATAAGATTCGTGCAGTTCAAGAGTGGCCAACACCGAAAGATAAACACCAAGTTCGTAGTTTTCTTGGGTTATGTACCTACTACAGGCGTTTCGTTCCTGGGTTTGCCAATATAGCGAAACCTCTGACAAGGTTAACTGAAGATGGGCTCGAGTATGTTTGGAGCGGAGACCGTGAAACAGCTTTCCAACAGTTGAAGCGTGCCCTGACAACAGCACCAATATTGAGCTATCCACGGACAGAAGGGAAATTCATACTTGACACAGATGCAAGTAATCTGGCCATTGGGGGTGTACTTTCTCAGATACAGCATGGACAAGAAAAGGCCATCGGCTATTTTAGTAAGGTTTTGTCGAAAGCCGAAAGGAATTATTGTGTGACCAGAAAAGAACTATTGGCCGTCGTGAAGTCCGTTGAGCACTTCTACAAATACTTGTACGGACGGAAGTTTTTATTGAGGACGGACCATGCAGCGTTGAAATGGCTTCTACAATTCCGTAATCCTGAAGGCCAGGTCGCAAGGTGGATCGAGCGATTACAAGGATACGACTTTGACACAGAACATAGAGCGGGCACTAGTCATCGAAATGCCGATGCTCTTTCAAGAAGACCCTGTCCAACGGATTGCCAAATTTTTATTATAATTGCATAAAGTTGGGTACTTATAGGTTTTTAGGGTCGTAGATTACGAATCCGGGGTCTAAATTGGTCCAAAGTGCTAAATGGCGACTACAAAATTGCCGCCGGTGTCAAAACTTTAATATATGAAATTTCGATGCAAAATCGTACCAGGGGATTTTTAAAGTTGCAAATTGTGATGTTTAGCTAAAAAATGACCCAGATACAAAATGCCGGTAACAAAATGGCCACCGAAACTAAATATGATTAAAATTCAAAATGTTTAATCTCTCCTTCATGTTTGACCCTAGAAACCTATAAGCACCCAACTTTATTCAATTTTAATAAAAATTTGATGAAATTATTTAATTATTAATTAGCCCCTTATGGAAAAAGTAATAATTTGTTAATAACAATTAAACAGTAATTTTCAAACCTTTGACAGTACAGACTTTACCAATTAAATATTTTAGTTTGAAAGAAAATGACAAGAACAAAATTACAGTTTTCAATTAAATTAATATAAATAAAAATATTATTTCTAAAAAAAAGAGAAATCAATATTAGACGGTTTCCTAGAAAAAAATACCTGGGAATTCGCCTTTTGGGCACCGATTTTAGTGATTTTTTTTAAATAGTAGGTAATCGAATATGTTTCAAAGTCTAAATTTTCGATTTGTCCGCTAATGCCCTGTTTAATTGTTATTAACAAATTATTATTTTTTCCATAGGGGGTTAATTAATAATTACATCATTTCATCAAATTTTTATTATAATTGAATAAAGTTGGGTACTTATAGGTTTTTAGGGTCGTAGATTACGAATCCGGGGTCCAAATTGGTCTAAAATCCAAAATGGCGGCTACAAAATGGCCGCCGGTGTCAAAACTTTAATATATGGAATTTTGAATGAAAAATCGTACCAAGGGGTTTTTAAAGTAGCAAATTGTGCTGTTAAGCTAAAAAATGACCCAGATGTAAAATGCTTGTCACAAAATGGCCACCGAAACTAAATGTGATTAAAATTCAAAATGTTTAATCTCTACTGTATGTTTGTTTAAGATGGATTAATATAGTAGTTAACACAATTTTAAGATTGTTGCAATTATTATTTATTTAAAATTCAAATTGATAGAATGGAGTTATTCCGTATGAATAGTGTTAAAATAAATTAATACTCCATAATTTAACCAGATTCCGTTTAAGTCTGAAACTTTATTTATCGTCAGATTTAAATAAAGGATATTGTCTTAATTATTATTTACTTGTGTTTAAGCGTTGTTAGTTGTGTTAATGTAAAGCACTGTTAGTTTCTGCAGCTACTTCTGGCAACGTAAAAAAAGAATGTGCTCTTTACATTTTGAAAACTGATTAGTAAGCTTTTTTGGGAAGAATAAATTCTTTTTTACATGCTCTTACTGGTTGCGACACTTCATCAGCGTTTTTCGGCAAAGGGAAAAATAAATTTTTCAAAACTTTTGAATGCAAAATTTTATAGGTGTTTTTATAATTTTTAGAAATAGTTAGGGTTACTAAAGACAAGATAAAATATATAGAAAATAAATAAAATGGAACTTTTTTATTAGAAATTGCATGAAAATACAACTAAAAGAAATTGATTTAATTTTATTTTATTTGACAAATCCCATATTGTAGAATATCATCTTCAGAGTCATTGCGTTCTGTTTCTTCTTCTTGTTATTTTGAAAAGCGTTCTTCATCAGAGAAATTTTCATCTAAAACTTCTTTTTCATTAATGTGTCCTACGTTTGGACATTTCCAAAACTTTAAAAGATTTGAAGATTTGAGTTTTGTTTTCGACTATGCTTAAAAGTTGGCTATAAGTGGATTCGAAGATGCCAAAAATAAGTTGAGAATTTTCTCATTAGTTTCTTCTCTGGAAGATTTGCATGGATGACCTCTTCTAAATTAACTAATCAACTTTATTTATGTCTTCTAAATAGCTTGAAATCTTTTTTCTCGCTTCTTCGCTAGTCGTTCATCTGTATCTTTTTGATGGACCAGCATGCCTCGAAGGTTAGTTAGAGTACCGTAGGTACATTTTACTAAAACATTTTCTGCAGCTTTTCTGGTTGAATGGTCTTGAACTTTTCAACATTTATTTCATATCCACATCCAACTGTTTGCATAATATCAAATCTATTAATAAATTATCTCTGACTTAATTTCTGTAATTTCTGCAGAAGTCGCAAGCGCTTTGAAAAAGCACCTTGCTTCATATTTTCTTTGTTTTTAAAACTGTAAACTATGTGGGAAAAAATCGTGAATCTGTGTATCAAACAATAAACAAGTAACTGTGATTCACTGGCAAACATTTTAAGAAAAAAATGAATGAACTGGGTGTTTTGCAAACCTTACTGAGCTGAAAACATGTGAATACATGTCTGAGATACCTATTAGAGACCGCTAGTTTAGCCGTTTAATTCTTTCGACATTTTGTCAGCTTTTGAAGCAAAATCCCGTTACATGAGACGGTGGAATAGTCAAAATTTTTGACAGTATTGCCTTTTTGTCCGTTCCGAGTTTTGATGACCTTCGGATTTAGATTGATTTATTATGATATGAGCTTTCAATCAGTAAAGGTTTCATCTTGTAAATCCGTTTCCCCAAAAAAGAACGACCTAAAAAAATCCACAAACTGACAGAAGAACTAAGGGAAGACCGATAGATAGGTGCCCAGTTCGTGTTATGTTATTCATTAACCATGTACAGTGCCGCCCATTTGAAAGTGCACGACTCTTTATATGTAATATTCCAAAATGACATCGTGTAAGTCAGGATTCCATGGGCTGTGTTTATAACAGCTGCAGCAGAATGAAAGGTTTATTATTATTTTCAAATACTTGTTTAAAATAATTTATCAGCTTAGAGTAAGTTATAGAAAACATAACCGAGGTAAATCGGGTCTATCGTGTACTTTCAAATGGGCGGCAGTGTACCTCTAAGTTGCTATTTAATAATTCATAAAGAATTATGATATGACTTTTAAATTATTAGTCCAAGAACAAGAGCAAAAAAGTAGGTTCATAATGCAATGAACTACAGAATTGATTTTCTTGTTCGAAAATGTTCGGGAGTGTCCCCTGAATGTAACGTCAAGTTGGCGGGTCGATGGTGAGGAGGGTTGAGCGTTATCCGCCATCTTGGAGAACACGTTTTATCAAATATCTCGTGAACCGTGCATCGTACGACAAAAAAACTACAGATCGTTTTCGTAGACAATAACATTTTCTACAACTTTTATTACAAACTTTTTTCTGTATAGTGCATAGCTTTATATTTAAAGCGCGCCAAACTTTCTCCAACATGGTTATTGCTAAATATATAGTTAACGGTTGATGATACATTAAAAATGGTAATAACCAAATTTGTAGAACACAAAATTTCTTATAGAATTTATTTGAAGTTTTTTCTACAAAATTGATACTTTGAGAGCTATAGGTTGGTAAACTATTGCACCGCATGAATTATCAGTGGTAATGTTGGTCATAGTACACGGTAAGCATTTCATAACACATAAAACGGCGAAAAGTGTTCAGAAAAATGAAGTACTGTGTAGTGTGTAGTGAATCTAATGTATTAATCTTATAAATAGTGCCAAGAAGTACTCATAATTTATAGATCTTTCTTAACTTGCATGGGTAGAACGTATTATCATAAAAAAAAATAATGATGATGATAATAATAATCATGAGAAGGGAAAGGTGGAGAAAAGGATAACAGAGTTCAAAGAATGCAAATTAATTTTTTGAAATAAAAAACGGATTAAAACATTTATTTATACAAAAAGTGGCAAATTATTTTTCGTCATAAGTCTCATCTGTTTCGATGATGAAGGAAGTCACTCATCGTCTTCCACATCCTTGTTTTCTGCTACCGCTATGTCCGTAGGATGTGAATCGAAAATTTCATTTTCATCGACTTCGTATTCGATGGCATCCAATATATCTGGCACATTGTCCTATGTGCATCCACCACAATTCGAACAAATAATGGAACATTTTAAGCCAGCTTTTCGGCATCCACAGGCAGCCCCGCAATTGTTTGTGCATTTGCAAGATATTATTTGCAGCAAACTTGAGGGTGCTGGAGCCATAGTAGTTCGAATTGGTTGAAGTCCATTTGTAGTCCGCTTCCAATCCCATTCTTCAGGATCATGGTAAAATCCAAGCCAAGTTTGAACCTGGTGATAGGTTCTAAAACAATGGTAACGTGCCGTATCTTGGATTGGAGGTAGAAGTGAGAGGTTTAGTTTGGTGTTATTCGCCAAATTTGCGAAGCATTTTTAGCGAAGAGAGTTAATGGACACATTGAGAGGCGCATGATTATATATAGTGTATAATTTCGTGGCTATTGTGCGTGAACTCGGCATTTACAGCGTTATATGTCTTAAAGTATCAATTTTATAGAAAAAAACTTCAAATAAATTTTATCGGAAATTTTGTGTTCTACAAATTTATCATCAACCGTTAACTATATATTTAGCAATAACCATATTGAAAAAAGTTTGGCGCGCTATAAATATAAACTTATGCACTATACAGAAAAAAGTTTCAAATAAAAGTTGTAGAAAATGTTGTTATCTACGAAAACGATTTTTTTACTATTTTTGTGGCACGATGCACAGTCACGAGATATTTGATAAAACGTGTTTTCCAAGATGGCTGTTAATATTCATCTCTCCCGTCCCGCCAACTAGACGTTACATTCAGGGGACACCTACGGACATTTTCCAACAAGAAAATCGATTCTGTAGAAGATTGCAGAAATAAATTACCCGGTTACTGGCCGATATTATTTATTTTCCAACTTGTTTACATGCAGGTTACTAACATTATTCCATTGTTATTTCTAAACTACTACTATTTAGTAAGCATTAATCCTACAGTTCGGACATCTTTTTTAAGGAATTCTCTCGTGTAAAACAGCCAGCCTTCGCATTCAAATGAGACAGTGTTAAGATCTGCAGATGAGAACAACTTTGTTCTATTTCTTTCACCTAATGTAACTGCTATCACTCAACCAACGGACCAAGAATATATAAGAAACACCTAAGAGATTTTACAGACGTACCGTTTCGATTAATTTCTTGGAAACATTTGATATGATGCTATTTTGAAGGTTCTCTAATATCAAAGATGCAATTTTTGCTTTCGCTATTGCATGGATCAATGTTAAACAACTGAAATCGAGAAAACGTTTTTTACAATTATGAATAATGGAAAAGAAGTTAAAGGCGAAGATGTTACTGAAGACGTGATTTGCTCTAAAGGTATTGGTAGTTTGGCAAATCAGAGCGAGGATATGAAAGAGATAGAAGAGTCCGACATTGAAGCTTAAATTCACTGTGATCGTAAAGAACAAGGTTACCAAGTACTGACAGGAGATGCAATAATGGAGGAAGGGGAAATTCTACGCGACACCTCTCAAGTAGATCAAGAAATTCTAAGTGATGGTGATGATGATTTAAACATGAAGAAAGTACTTTATGGACAAACTGCTGAAGCCATAGGTGTGTCATTAAATTTTTTTGAACAACATAAGCATTCCTGATGTAATACATATTTTACACTGGCAAAATATGAAACAAATGATAAAAAATAACACGGTACGCACAGAAGAAATTTTCAGATTTTCATATAGCTTTTCTAGAACTTTTTGGTATGAAGATTACGAATCTGATGTTGGTTGTTTCCAATCAGGTCAAATGTTGTTGTTTCGAATTTCATTCGTACGCCATGCAGCCAACCCATACCTGCCTCATGAATTTAACTCAAACCGGGTTTCTCAGGAATTGCTTTTTACCTTACGAATGCAAAACGCCAATAGAAGAATAGCATGCATACACCACATAAACAGGGTTGACAATTTTGGCGTTTCTTAATTCTACAGCTTTTTTGCTTTGACGCTTGGTGCGTAAATTTTGATATTATTTTTTAGCTTTGCATCGCGTTTGACTATTATTGCATAATAAGTAGCGTGCCCCAACTTGACCTAACGATAGAAAAAATGTCAGTCGAGGCATCTGTGACTCTCGTTCAGAATTGAACTGGTCTAGTGCCCTCATATCTCTGTGATTTGTGATTGCGCATTAAGTCTGGTTCCGTTACGGATAAACTAGCTAGACATATGTTTCCGAACTATCGTTCTCAGATAGTTACGTCAAGGAACTTCAACGCTTTCTTGGATTAATTACTTATTTATCTAAGTTCATTAAGAACTTATCAAAATTATCAGCTCCACTTAGAGTGCCGTTAGAAAAAGATGATGAATGGACATGGGAGAATGAACAAAAAGAAGCATTCTGTAAATTAAAAGAAATATTAAAAAACCCTCCAGTATTTGGTTATTTTAACCCAAATTTACCTATTTTATTATCTGTAGATGCTACTAGTACTGCATATGGTGGGGCATTAATTCAGAATGGTCACCCAATAGCTTATTACTCCAAATCTTTAACTAAGACGCAGATCAATTATAGTCAAATTGAAAAAGAAGCATTGGCCATATTACTGGCTTGCAAGAAATTTCCTGTTTATATATGGGGAAACAAAAATCTGATAGTAGAATCAGATCATAAGCCGTTAGAAACCATATTCAGGAAGCCATTGACTGAAGCGCCTTCTAGGCTACAGAGAATCCTACTTGAAATACTGCCATATCCCACAATTGTGTACAAAAAAGGAACGATGTTGTACATAGCTAATATACTGAGCAGAGACTGCGCAAGAAATGTTCATGATGACGAGGATGAAAACTCATTTGAGACATGTGTAATAATACCAATGAGTAAAACGAGATTGCAGCAGTTAAAACAAGAGACAAATACAGATATAGAATTGGTGGAATTAAAACAGCAAATACTTGTAGGATGGCCCGACAGAATAAGCGAAGTTCCGGCTTCTCTAAGAAAATACTGGTCTTACAGGCACGAACTAGCAACTTATGAAGATATCATATTCAAAAATGATAAAATAATGATACCTCCGAGACTACAAGAAGTTGTTCTCAAATGTTGTCACTTTAGCCACAAAGGTATCACTGGTACTCTCTGATTGGCCAGAGATTTTGCGTATTTTGGCCAAGAATGTCTGTAGACATTATTAAATTGGTGCAAAACTGCAAGATTGGTGCGAAGGAACAAAAAGAGAATCCTAAAGAAAAAATTTTACTTCAAGAGTATCCAGAACGGCCATGGCAAATATTCGCTTCTGATATTTATCATTTGAAGGACAAGGAATACTTGGTAATGGCAGATAGCTATTCAGGTTATTTTGACTTCGTGCAATTATCAAGCTTAACCAGCAGGTCAATAACTCGAGCATTTAGATGTTGGTTTGCTACATTTGGAATACCTGATATTCTTCGTACAGATGGAGGAAAACAATATGTATCTGAAGAATTTAAAGAATTTGCTAGAAGATGGAGGTTTGAACATAGAGTTTCCAGTCCACAGTTTCCCAGACCAAATGGCTTAGCAGAGCGATATGTACAAGAAGCAAAATCGATACTAGATAAATGTATAGAAGAAGGTTCAGATATAAGGGCTAACTGGATAGCCCTTTTACATCACAGAAACACACCAAGAGACACCCTAGGTTCTCCAATGCAAAAATTAATGGGTCGAAGAACTAAAACGTTCATTCCCATTAATACAAAGTTATTATTACCTGAAACAGTTAAATGTTTCTGAAAAGTTGAAAAATATTAAACTAAAAGAGAAGAAATGTGCAGATAGAGCAAAAGCAAATTTACCAGAATTTTAAAATGATGAAAAAGTATTAATTAGAAAGAGATACAAGGAATGGACTCCTGCAACAGTTGTAAAGAAGGCAGAAGAACCAAGCTCATGGATTGTACAATAGGGTGGCCCAACAAAAAAAGCAAAGTCGGAAATCTTATGTTCTCACCCCCTAGGATTATTGTATATCGAAAAAAAAAGTACCCCTATTTTTTATTTTGAAATCGGACGATGTTTAGGTGTGCCTCAAAGCCCTTAAAGGTTCCAAGGTATTTTATATGGGAAAAAACACTTTTTCATAGGTTTGGTATAGAATTTTAGAAAATCAATATTTTTTAAAGGGGACTACTCTGTTTCTCTTCAGAAGTGTTCAGAAAATGACATCCAAGAATTTATTTATCAAAATATTTTATATTAAAAAATAGTAATAAATATTTTTTAACGATTTTTCTGTTTCATTTATAGGGTTTTTTGCGGGTCTGTAAAAAATAGTTGATATAAAAAATTTAACAAATAAATTATTGGATGTCATTCTCTAAACATTTCTGAAGAGAAACAGAGTAGTCCGGTTGAAAAATATAGATTTTCTAGGATTCTATGCCAAATCTACGAAAACGTGTTTTTTTCTGATATAAAATACATGGGAAACTTTAAGGGCTTTGAGGCACCCCTAAACATCGTTCGATTTAAAAATAAAAAAATAGGGGTACTTCTTTTTTCGATATACAATAATCCTAGGAGGTGAGAGCATAGGATTTCCGACTTTGCTTTTTTGTTGGACCACCCTATTGTACAAACACCAGATGGTACACAATATCGAAGAAATTCATGGTTCATCAAAAGAAATCACTCAGAGCCACCAGATAAATAAATCATGGCGATGATGTTAATAAAGAAGAATTTCTTAAAATTTCTGTGATGAAGAATGCTTTTCAAAATAATAATAAGAAGAAACAGTTTTGCATTCAATTTTGCATTCAAAAGTTTTTTTTTTAGGGGCAAAGGGAAAAATTTATTTTTCCCTTTGCCAAAAAACACTGATAAAGTGTCGCAACTAGTCAGAGCACGTAAAAAAGAATTTAGTCTTCCAAAAAAAAAACTTACTAATCAGTTTTCAAAAATTAAAGAGCACATTCTTTTTTTACGTTGACAGAAGTAGATGAAGAAACTAACAGTGCTTTACAAGAAACACAAGTAAATAATAATTAATACAATATTCTTTATTTAAATCTGACGATAAATAAAGTTTTAGACTTAAACGGAATCTGGTTAAATTATGGAATTCCATTCCATCAATTTGACTTAACTAAATAATAATTTGAAATATATTCGATTACCTACAATTTAAAAAAAATCATCAAAATCGGTGGCCAAAAGGCGAATTCCGAGGTATTTTTTTCTAGGAAACCGTCTAATATTGATTTCTCTTTTTTTAGAAATAATATTTTTATTTATATTAATTTTATTGAAAACTGTAATTTTGTTCGTGTCATTTTCTTTCAAACTAAAATATTTAATTGGTAAAGTCTGTACTGTCAAAGGTTTGAAAATTACTGTTTAATTGTTATTAACAAATTATTACTTTTTCCATAAGGGGCTAATTAATAATTAAATAATTTTATTATTATTATCAAATTTTTATTAAAATTGAATAATCTTGTTTATTGTTTCCAGCCTTACTTTGTGGAACTCCATAATCATGAAATAAATAAAGATTATTAAAAGTTTCACAGTTTTATTAAAATACAACCTGACAATATTAAAAATCGTACCCCCTGGTACGATTTTTCATACGAAATTTCAAATATTAAGCTTTGACGCCGGTGGCCATTTTATAGCCACCATTTTGCACTTTGGACCAATTTGGACCACGGATTCGTAATCTACGACCCTAAAAACCTATAAGTAGCCAACTTTATTCAATTATAATAAAAAATATTTAATTATTAATTAGCCCCTTATGGAACAAATAAAAATTTGTTAATAACAATTAAACAGGGCATTAGCGGACAAATCTAACATTTAGACTTTGAAATATAGTCGATTACCTACAATTTAAAAAAAAATCATCAAAATCGCAAAAGGCGAATTCCGAGGTAACTTAATATTCATTTAATTACGCATGGAGAACATGATCTGAAATCTAAAATGTAATTAATGCGAATAAGATGTGGCAAAAGCTTTTATTTTACTATACATACATCTATTTTATTCTTAATAATTAAAAATCATAACTGTTATCATTAACTGTTATAGTAAAAACACCTTGCATTTTATTAACATGACCCATTATTTTGTTATCAATCTTTGAAACAAATTGCGTGTAGTTTCTTCAAATTTATTTCATAATTACCCATTTATCAATTTTCATAAATTATCAGGTATTTTTTTCAAATAAATACATTTCAATCTTCACTTTATTATTTAAAAAGTTAATTACAGCGAAAAACCTACGTAGCTAATTATAACTAATTATTGTAGAATTCTTACAAAAAGCCTGCATCACCCTGTTTTATGAGAGATATTGTTCAAGAAATAAAATATGTACCTAATATCACCAAAAATGAACGAAAATATAAAATGTATAATTAGAAATTTTAAAAATTCCCTATCTGCAACTACAAATACTATAGTGTGGGTTTTGTTTTTATAATAAATAGCTATACAAACTACCAAATTAATATAATAATAAATTAAACATTTTCATGAAGAAACGGAAACTTAGGAAATAATTTTAAAGAAAATACAAGTTTGTTACAAAAATCAATATTAAATGTGTGCAAATGTACAAATATGCAGGAAACGAATTTGCGCGGGAACCAGTCCCCCTACATACGTTAACCACTCTTATGGTATAAAAATATGTAAAGTTATAGAAAAATCAATAATCCAAACACTTGACTTTCAAGCCCCATTGCCAGATCGCTGGGACTCGTATAATGCGTGTAATTTGCATCGCGCGTAAGGTCAGTTGAATGTCTACAGTATATATACAACACCGATCGTTGGCCCCCTATATTTATTTCGCTTGAACTAAAGTGTGTATTTTGAGATATATGAAGGACTTTACCCGCCATTTCGAAAATCGAGATTCCGCATCTCCTGATGATGCTTAATCAAGAAAACACTATTATACACATAAAATTTACGAAGCCCAGAACCGGGCTGCGTAAGTTGGTGGTGGGCTTCGTATAGATAGGAGAACACTGCGGCACTCCTCTGTTAACAACAACAGGCATAAAGACATATGTAGGTCCCTTGACTCGTTGCGTTCTATTGTTTAAGTAATTTTGGATCAGACCAACTGCATCGTCACCAAGACCGTGAAAGTACAATATACTAAGTAATAGTTCGTGATTTATTGTATCAAACACTTTGTTAAAGTCTAAAAGAGTCGGTAGTGTACATTTTCCTTCATCGTGAACTTTTAAGATATGAAGCAAATCACTACTTTCTATTTTTGATATGGTGCTATCATCTACGAGATTAAAATTAAATATCCCAGCTTTATCTAATTTATTATTTTTACAAAAGTCAAGTACATGTAAGTAATAATAAAACATGATAGTAATACTGTCACACACTTGTAAACAGTATCAGAACTGACCTTGCAGTTAAAAATACTACCTTTAGGTAAGTTGAGTGTGCACAGAAGCATTAATTCTTGAAAGTCGTCTAGGCTTTACTTCTCTTCACTCCATCCTATCAGTTGACAACAATATTTTACTCTTAATCTTCCTTAGAAGCAGATTTTTATTCGAATCTTCTCTTGGAATTAGTATGTACTTCTGAGAAATTCTAGAATGTATAAAGAAACGTATATATTTTAATAGTTTTAAGAAAATCTGTTGTATTTAAATGCTTTCAAATATTATGTAGAATGTCCTACACGTGTTTCGACTTTTTAGGCCTTTATCGAGAGTTGGCATAAAGAAACTTGGTAACAAAAGCTACTTAGTTGTTTTTGAGCAAGCTCTTGCTAACGACCTGAACAGTCGTAACAATAATATAATATTTAGAAGCATTTAATGACAACAGTTTTGCTTAAAATTATTTTACACAATGTTAATCTGTAATGTTAATCCTAAAGTTAATGATTGCAAGTTGGAAAGGTTTTGCGACTACCAGAAGCATTTGCTACTGATCTAACCATTCCCCGTAGCTGGGTTTTGTGATTAATTTAGTAAGTAATCCAATAGTAAGGTGAAGCTGATCAGTATCATTATTTACAGGATACAGATGATCTTCAGTTACCTTCTCTGATTATAAGTTTCTCATTGCCTAAATGTGTACAGATGCGCCACAATGTGGTTCGCAAGCAAATAGTTCGGGCACTGCCGGGTTGTTACATATTCAGTACATTACTCTCCTGAAATGCTCAATCGACAAGTTAAACCAAAATTAACAATTTTTTTACATCTAAGGAACATACGCGAACGGTAAAAATGTACAGCTTTGGTAACTCGTCGAATACTGGTTATCTACACATCTTTTCATCGAACCATTCCACAATCTTCTAGTTTATTTAAAACGGTTCTTTCTATGTATTCGAAAACAATATAAAATCTTTTTGTATTTAAATTAATATAATTATTTACAGTTATTATTATTTACATACATCATTTACAGTACATTACAAGAAATTACATGTGCATGTCAACCTAAAATCCACAGCTTTGTTTACAGATATTTCTTAACAAGAGAAAGCACTTTCTAAAAATCACCATTATTATAAAACAAGATTTCTACTTCAAAGAACTGTCCATGTGGCAACTGTCCACAGTTATACCTAAATATTTCGCCTGATTGACAATACTTATTTCATAATCTTTAAGATTTAAATGGTTAACATTTCATTTCAATATTCGTTTGAGATGGTTTCGTTTGTTGATACATTTAATAAGACCAAAAGTTATTCAATTTTTACGTTTTCGTTTTACTTCTATCATTGTCTCCATATTTCCACGTTTTAATATTTTCAATAGCCTTATTTCTCTAATAAGTACCGTTTATCTCACATTGACATTTCTCTGCTTCTAGATGTTTCTTAATGGCGGTTAATTTGTTCAGTTTTTTTATGTATATACGTCATAACCAATCCATCATATCTTTGGTTTATGACGTTGTTCGTATCTATCCATTTCTTATTTATTTATGGAATTTGAGAATAATTTTTTTACATACACATTTATACTTTCTTTTTGTGAATGTGAACTTTCTATCATTACTTTAGGCAGGTACGTTTCTTGCTTTTTTTATAAATACCTTTCACCGTTTCAATAATAAATGTTCACATAATAGATTTAATAAATTAATGTTGTATGAAAGACACAAGAGCAAAATACTTTGCCACCTCGAAGATTCCTAGTAAGGTTGTGGCTATTCTGCTGGTAGGGTCAGTAAAAACACTTAAAAAGGACTGCTGTCAAATAATATTAAGTAGATTTTTCATCTTCATCACACCTTCATCTCATCGAAGAAATTCCTGAGTTTCCTGAAATGCATGAAGCTTATGTGATGCAACATCATCAAATATTGTTTTACAATCTTTACAATACAGATTCACATGATTCTTTTTATGGTACTGTAGATTTTTATGCCTTGCATAGGTTTTAGGACAAACAGGGCATTTGAAACGCTTGCTGAAATATGTTTTCTCCAGTTCTCCTTTCAATACTGTATCCGATAAATGTAAAGAGTGCCATGTAAATTTGACTTAGAGTCTTCTTCACATTTTAAAAGTTGATTTTGTAACTTTTGATCAACCAATCTAATTTCTTGTACGAATGCAAACGATTCATCGATACTTAGTTTGCAATATGAATAAACTGTCTTTGGCAGAAGATGCACATGATCAGAATTAATCTTAATTTTCGTACATTCAAAAAATTGGTTAATAAATTCATCGTTATCAATAATCCTGATTGTTCCTTGTGTTACTTGACAAAGACGACATAGATCTAGTATTTTTTTTTAAATTTGTAGTACACATCTTTTGTACTCTATAGAAAAATTTGTTTACAAATATAATTAATTTGAAATATAGGTTATATTTGTGGTTATATTATTACATTATTATTATATTATTAGCAGCCAAGTTCTTTTCTTTGAGTCTGGAGTCAAACAGTTCAACTTTCTGCTTCGTTAAACCCAAATCCCTAACCAAATAATTTAGCTCGGCTTGAGTAAACAACTTAGGTTCTAAATTTTCTATACATTGAAACTCATCATCTGCATCAGACTGGGCATCACTAGACATATTCAGGATAACTTCATCCAAAATCTCTGGTGGTTTAGAAGGAAGGAAGCTCTGAACCATGCCCGAATGGCAGACGGAAGGTTAGGGTACCTTATTACTTTCTTATTTTTTGAGTTATAACCAGTAACATCGGCACTACAAAAGTAACAATCATTACAGTGATTTCTTGTCTCCATCTATATCATTGAAACACAAATCTAAAGGCTTGGTTTTCCTTTTTTTTACCATTTTCTAAGTTATTCAACACATATATGGCATACATTATGCGGCGTCCAAGACTTATCCTGATCACCAAGTTGAGTTCCAATGTATGAAAAGTACGCTTCTTTAACGAACTCTGTAATGTTTTTAAATCACGAACTCGCCACAAATATAACAAAAGATCAGGAAAGTTCTTACAACCACGACTAGCCATTGTTCAACGTCTCTTCGAGACAAATCAGTATCTGCCGCGCGAATTAGATCACATGACCTAGAGCAGGTGCGAACGACAAGTTTATGTATCATATGCATGTTCTTGGCGAAGTAGCTCCGTTAAGCTGCGTTAAATTCGCTAAAATTCTCATTTCTTTAATAATGATTGTTGAAATATGAAAAAATCGTAGGTGGTGAGGCTTTATCATTGTCATATTCGAAATTCAGCACACTAAAAACCACAATAATAAGGCAAATTCATTCAAAACGTTTTTTCATCGTTGATCTGTGTAATGAAAAAGGCTTTACTGAGCTTCAGTCACCTTGTTTGTTTCATTTGGAGTTTTCCAAAAATAATTTTTATGATAACCCTCGCAGAAAATGCAAACTCCGCCAGTAGCAATGGCATGTGTCGAAGTTTACTGTTAATTGCCTCTAACAACTTATAACGATCAAGTAGAAAATCAGTCAACGTTAGAAGAAGGTGGAAATTTCTCGTATTCAACGTTCATTTCCCATTCCCTTTTTGTAGGAACATCTAGTTTTGAAAGTAACAAATATAGAAGGATGGTATTCTTAAAATCATCAATAGGCTCACCAAAGTTTTTGAGAATCCTATAATGTTTTTGGAAATTATCTAAAAAATTTCTTAAAAATCAAATGAATCTTTAACGTTGGCGTCTGACATGGGAAGTTACAAATTCTGGTTGAGGGTTACGCGGCGGTAGAATTTTATCAATTTATTCTTTCGTTCATGTTTGCCTCGACAGTTTGGCAAATAAGCCTCACCGCCTATAAACTCCATTACTTTAGAGAAAGTGGCAGGTACGTCATCAATTCTTCGCGATTATGGCGGATATAGTTCAGCTGTTGCCAGAGGCGTATTAGCTTTGAATGCCTTAGCTTAGAAGTAATTTAAAAAAATTAAAAATGCGAAAAACTTTCGTTATACAGCTTATATAGTATTAAATAGTATATCTACAATTATTGCAGCTGTTATAAATAAATACGATGAATAATTGATGAATGAATGGTTAATTGATTATACTGTTATTTTTAATGTTTTATGTTTAATTTACTTTTATGTTTAATTTAAGTATAAGGTCACAGATACTTATTTAATTGTGTACAGAATATTTCCTAATTTTAGGTTTAACCTGTGAGGAAATAAACAATTATTATTATTATTAATATTATTATTAAAAGGCAAAAAGAATAATAAATTGAATATCATAGAAGATTATTTTTATAGATAGAAATGAAAGGGTAACTGGATGTTGTTTTCGTTAGTTTACAGTATTTCCTAACAATCAAATATTTTTGAAATTTGATACCTTTATTCCTTATCGTACTGCTTGGAAATAATAATAACAGGAACAGATAAGAAGACGAAAACAATAAAATTATGGGTGCAAAAGCTTCAAACTAAAATCACAGCATACAGAATAAGAGCACTAGTACACATACATTTATCGCTTATCAACTATTTTTTTAGATCAAAATATTATCTTAGAATATATATTTATCTTATCTAGAATAAATAGTTGGTGTAGTATCGCAAATATTTTCAGTGGCCTTGTATCTTCGGGCAGTTGGCAGACTATGGAACAACAGTTATATTATTACCTGCATACGATGACGATCGACAACCCTCGGCGAACTGATCGTGGTGTGTGCGTGTGTGCGATATTCGAAACTATATCAGATGTACCGATAATAAAGTGAATCTGTTGTTTAATTTTTTGTACTGTATTAAAATAAAAACAGTTTTTAAGGTTTGCTAGAGGTAGAAATGTGGCACATATGACACAATAAGTTATTTTTGATATATTTCCCCATGTAACGCAACTATTAGAAGAATATTTTCGATTATATTCCTGAGAATCGGAAATGTACATATCGTCGGATTACTGCAAAAACCAGATAAGTCACATATTTATAAGTTTGAAATATCAGAGATTAAAGTTTTAAGAAGAATTTGTTATCACTTCTTGCTTTCTTCATCGTCGGGATCAACTTTTCTTTTGTTTAAAACCTCATGTGTATATATAGTCTTCCTCCATGTTCTAAATACACAATACAATAATTTTGTGTAAAACACAAATGCATTTGTCTTGTTTTAGCTGATTTCAGTATGATCATAGTGAACTTGAACTATTTTTAGCATATGCTTGTTTACCTTTTGCACTTGTAAAAGATTTTTCTTGTTTTAAGAGTATACTCTTAAACAATTTTTAAGCATAGAACTACACCTAACTCAAAAACGCAAAAAAGGTTGCACTCAACTGCATTAAAACTGCAATTAAACAATGGAGATACGCTCATATTAACCGACATGTGCTCATGGTAATTAGTTTCGTGCAAAAATTTGAGCTGACATGTGTTACAGTTGTATGTGCCGTCAGTATTCATTTGCTCATGTTTTTCTGAAGTAGTGAACAGTTTTTGTTCAACATCAAGGTATGTTTTAATTTTATTTGGGATACTGGTTGTATTTTGATATTGATTTCATTTTTGCCTAATCGTAGTCCATTGTGTCTTAGTAGCCTAGACTATAGTACCCTTAAGAAAACGTTTTATGTAGGAAAAGCGTTTGCCTATCGAAAAAAGACACCTGTTGTATGGATTTGATTTAAAATATAAACAGAGTAAACATTTCCAACCAGTAGCTGATCCAGAATTTTATGAAGAAGGGGACCCAACTTTTCCAGTTAGGTTAGGTTAGGTTAAATGTTTTTAGCAGAACGTTTTAGCGTTCGCAACGTTTGCTGTTACATCATTGTCGTTCACAACGAAAAATAATTATTTTATTTAACAAGGAATTCCTACCTTATCTTCAAATCAAACTTCTTCGTCATAACCGTTATGAGCCACCTTTTTCTTAAAAATCCTGATATGAAGAAGGCAAACAAGATTCCTAAGCACCCCGAATGATTATATTTAAATAAGCTTTTCATGGTTGTCGTTTTATTGCCATTTTAGTTCTATATACTTTGTAGGATTATTTATCTGTGAAAAACGTAACATTCTAAATTTCCATAATGAAATGCAATTTTATCTATATTTTTCTTCTGAGTCACGTTGTAATATAATCTTAGATGTTGTATTGTCTGTTACCCATCATGATGCAAGGGGTATTACCAGGACACAGCTCTTTATTATTAATTTGCCGTTCTAATTTTATTTTCAAGAACGGGATACCTTCCTGTAAAATAAGCGTATAGAAGTTCTTTATTAAATTATTTTATATTGTCTGGTAATTCTTCTGTCATTTCTTCTGCTAGTTCTCTTTTTAAAGATGCTGACAATTAGGTACTGATACTATCGTGAGTACGAGGTGTATTACAATATTTATTTGTAATAAATAATAATTCACCATTATACAACTTTAGCATTTGTTGGTCGACTGTTTGAGTTGGACGTCCAATCGTCAAAAACTCACTTTTTAGATTGGCTCTGAGCGTTTTATACTAGTATAGAGAGCGAGGACCCTCTGTCTGCCCGTCCGTCTGTCATTCTACTTAGTTCTTTAGTAACGTTGTTATTTTGCAAAAGAAATTGTAATATAGCTGACCTGGTTTCATTCTTCAAATTTGGTTTTGCCATGTACGCTGAAGAATGCTATCAATAAATCAATAAAATAATAAAAAATAACCGCTACACCAGCGTACAGCTTCCAGCTTTTCTTTATAACGTATTACCAAAAGCAATAAATCAATAAGCTTTTTAAGTATTTTTCTAAATAGTTTTTGGTTTTCTTCATAAAGTTTAATATGTTTTTGACGTACAATGAATTCTTCTTTCGATTGATACCAAAATCTTTGCTTACATTTGCAAGGGTACAAATTTAGGAGGAAAATGATAAAATTCCATTGGATTTCCTATATTACCGTTTACGAAAAACAGTCTGTATAATAATAGCCATGCAGTTCCGATGTCAGATGTCCACCGAAATATATCTTGAAAACTACGAGACTTAGTAAGCTGGAATTTTACAGGCATGTGGACCTTACCCCAAAGAGGTACATGAGTATATTTTTAATCCTAAAAACCCTAGGGGGCCAGGGGGAGACATTTCTTCACCAATCATTATGGCTATATTTCTCTTGAATGACTTAAGCTACAATCTTCAAATTTTCACAGATTAAACTTGAAGCAATTCTAAAGGTAATGAACAACCAGCGTTTTATTCAGGGGGGAGTAAGACAACATTCCAGGGGAAAAGAGTTTTCTGAGATAATAATCATTAAAGAAACCTTAATTGTGAGTGATCTGTAAAAGATACATATATGCTACCACGAACTTTTTTGTAGATCTTTTTGAGACCTACAGTTCGTTCGCTTACAGTTTGCCTTTATCTGTTACCGTTTTCGCAGCGTAAGGCATTTTGTGTTTGTTTTGCAAATTTTATTATTTCTTTTACATGTTGCTCATTATACGACTGAAATACTTTTTGACCAATCTTTATATAACTAAACATTCTCCAAGAAACAAGCTATCGTATGGTGAAAACGATATTAAAATCGATTCAGTAATTTTTAAAATTTAAAAAACAGCTTATGGAGACATAGGTTAATTGTAATTATTTGAGTGCGTGTGCACCTACAAATCGTGCGGGGTATGTGGTACGCAGGTAGATTGCCCGCGGAGCGACGGAGTTACCAACAGCTCAACTTTTGTAAATCGATCTCTTTGACTGTATTGATAGCTGGAGCGACCAGAAACGTGTTCGTTGATTTTTCAACGGCGGTTATGCTAGTTATTAATAAAACTCAAACACACTTAAAAGTTTTGAAACGAACCGAAACCCTTTCCAGGTAGTCGAGAAAGTTGGTTCTGTAAAAGCATAGTTAACACCTTATAGGGGGTCATTAGCTTGTTATCCCATTGTAAATCATCTACCCGATCCACGATTTTTCGATGCACAAGTGATGTTTGTTGCTTTTATTCTTTTTAAATATAAAGATTTGATTACTTTGATCAAAAAAATAAAGTCAACTCGAGCTAGGCCGTTTAGGCCGCTTAACTATTTATAATATTTTAATACTTACTTTCTAAGTTTTAGAAAACCAAAGAGTATAATAAATGTATATCTATATATTCACATCCAAAAAATGCAACCAACTTGTCACCAATAAACAATAATATAGTGTTATGTATAATTAATTAATATTATGGCAGTGAAATCAAGCTATAATACTACTGTACAGTTATAACATGGATATAAAGAAAACTAAACGAAACTAGGGTGCCAGTAAAAGAACTAGCAACCAATTTAAAAAACGTGCAGGTACAATATCTATACATTATAAGTACAATATTTACAATGCATCTCTTACAGTTACAAATCTTTTGCCATTTGGTGCTATGGTAACATTGTTAGGAATGGGACTTAGCAGTTCATTTTGGTAAACATAGGAATGTACGCTTCCACCCACACTAACTTCATAACCATGTACATGTTCACAGAAACCTAAGTTTTCAAGATGTTCAAATTTAAATATTACAGTTGATTGTCCCACAAGAAACATGTCCACTACAATAACAAACAGTGGTTCTGCTTCCTCCGTCACTCTAAGAGATGGAACATTTTTTTAGAATATGTTGTTCCTTTTACAATTGCCCAAGACACCATATACAGAGGTTGCTCATACTTTTCTAAAGAAAAAACCTGCAAATATCATTCTCAACTGCTCTGATAGGTTTTATGTTTTTCCCTACCTAACTAATGATCATATCTTGTTCTGCACTGAAAAGCTTCACCAACTGCAGCTGGTGCTTTATGGCCAACGATTTTGTAACATTGCGTTTGTTAAAAGAAGCTCTAGCATACATTTTCGATAGCCTGTGTTTTGCTTCGTATCTCATAGAACATAAATTACTAAGAAAACAAAACTTCTCTGCCATTCTTGGATAATGTACAAAAAAATGGAATTTGGGCTTCAATCTTTCCTTAGATAGTTTCAAAGAGAGCTTATTATGTTCAAAAATTAAAGTTTTAAGTAGATCAGTATGATCACGTGAGGTTATACGACACAGGAGGATATATAAAATCTTTCTTAATGTCAAATACAGGGGCCAGGTTGGTTCATTAGTAGGAATAAGATCACCAACAAGCAACCCAAAATATCTAACAAATATTAACATTTCAGATGCCGATTGTTTAAGAATACCTTGCTTCAAGTGTTCTATAGTCAAAGCGCAAGGTTTGCTTCCTTGATCTGGACCAAAATCAAAAGCAAGTAACCGTTCATTTAATATCTCCAATGAAAATAGCTTCAAAATATTTACAAAATGGTCAATGAGAAATGACATACGTATTTGGCAGACCCTTCTAAAATATCATGCATGATGTCTACACCTGTCCCATTAAATATATCAAAACTCTCGATCTGATGCCAAACACTCTCCTCTTTTACACCATATACCCAATTACTTTGCTTTATTGCCTCTATAACTTTTCAAGTCCCGCAGCAGCGCTTCATCTTCACAGCACATTGTTCCTAATTTCTGCTTTTCAATTGTACAAATTCTACATGAATAGATTGCTGAAAAGCTTTCAACAAATCCAGTTATTTGATGCAATCCAAGATTATCACCTACTATTATTCCTAGTTCAAAATATATTGTTCTTGAAAAATCAGGCAGGTCAAATTGAATCCCTTCCTTCACCAACAAATTTAATTCATCAATTACTGGTTGGAAAGTTACAGCGTTACCAAACTTTGTTCTATCAGATGAATGAAAAAGTAAAACCAAAAAAATGTATTGCAGGCAGGAGGTGTAATGAGGAGGCAGGCATGCTATAGAAATGTAAACTGCACCTAGTTTATGCAAGCCAGCGTGAATACCAAGGACATTTCCAGTTTCATAGTCATCAAAAAACAATATCAATGGGAAGACTAGTTTTTCGCCATGCTTCATTCTTCTGCTTTTCCAAACAGAACCTTGCACAAAATTTGTGATCAAATAATGACTTGATTCCAACTCTTTGACATAGTTTATAGTTTCCACTAGCAGGTTTGGAATGGAGAAAAAACGCTTCGGGGTTTTTCGAAGAGGCGCAAATTGTTCATAACTGTTACATGTTCTGAACAATTTGCGACTCTGTCTCAAGCCTGTTGGCTTGAGACTGAGAGTCGCACCCTGCCTGATCTCATTTAATATTTGACCAATTATAACATTCATAGGTGGGATATACCAGCCCAGTGACTCAAAATATTGCAAACGCTTGAATTCAGTGTCTAAGCAGTGGAAAGGATTTTGTAAAAGGTCATGCACAAGCTTCCATGTTGAGGAATCAACTGAGCCTTCCACCAGAATGTTTGAAATGGTGGAAGAAATTTCATCAGAAATTAGAGATGTGACGTCATCCACTACATATTGAATGGTTTGGCGAGGAACAAGAGGATTTGCATAAAGGTTCGACAAAAACTCAATAGGAAGTTTTACAGTGCTGACGATGGTGCTAACCGAAATGCAAGGAGAATGAGAAAACAGTGGTGAGGTCTGAGATGAGACCTCTGGAAAGGGCACATCATTGTTTGAATTTGAAGGACTGCTCATAACTGACTCATGAATGAACATATGTTTACGGAATGGATTTCGTAATTGAAAAGTTATTGAACAGTTAGCTTGTGCACATTGAAAGCTGGTAAAACTTCCTCGTAGATGGCGACTGGTTATATGTTTTAAAAGTTTTTGGGTAGAGTTTTCTCTGCAACTGCAAAGGAAACAAAACATCATTTAAACTATTTATAACAAGAGCAAACTATTTACTCTTTTTCTCCCTAATCCCTAGCTCCGAAAGGAAACTGGTGTATGAGGTATATCGCTTGTCATACAGGGTTTTTATTTCATAAAATCCCTTCTGTATGAATGACCATATGACGGAAGATTCACAAGGGTATTCAGCATTTAAATGAATTATTATTTTAGTCTTATTATTAGTAGATAGTCTTCAACAAATAGTAAACATCATCAATTACAACAAAGAAGGATTTAATTTCACCAACAGTAGGGCCTACAGCAATAATAAGTGGTTGGAGGGTTATACCTAGATTTTCTAGTTTAATTTTTCTCCTGGTCACAGCTTCTTCGATGAATCCGTCACTGGTGACCAAGGTTACAAAGCTTTCCAGTGATTCAGCTTTGCTTTGTCTCCAAGTCCCCTTCTTCTTTCTGAGAGTGGTTGTAGAGATTAAGTATGGCAAACAGAGGAGGCTCCCCAAATTCGAAGTATCTTCAAAACCTGAAAAACGACGTTTTTCAGTTCGTTTTTAATACGGTACGTGTTTGCAAAAAAAAAATACATTCTGTAATTGTGATTCTGTGATATTTTTTTAGTTTGTCAATTTTTAGTTTACAAGAAATTTACTTAAAATCTTTTTATAAAAGAAAACGTTCTTTGAAGTTAGACCTTGCTTTTTTTGTCCAACAAAGAGCAATTGATCGAAATCCATGCAAATATTAAATAATGATAATCATGCAACTGTCTGAATGCCTTTTAAATAGGAAAGTTTTATATCAAAGGTAACCAGTCAAGGCCGTATTCAAGGGGGGTGGGGTTAACTTTCTTTCCTCGCTTGACAGACGTTTTCTCTTGTGACTTTGTTAAATTTTGCATTATTTGTGTAAACGAACATAATAAAAGCTTCATTAGGTGGGGCGCCCGTGGGATCAAGTTCTTTATAACTGCTTCAGGATTTAAATGAATACTTCCACTAGCAGTAAATCCAGCTTTAATTCTAAGTTCACCATTGTGCCAACAATTTTGGAAATTCTGTTTTAGGAACAACGTCTTTATGTTTTATTTTCCAGGCAGAAAGAATCTTGCGCCAAGCTCCTTTGAGCGGGCGAAATACAACGACATCAAATGGCTGACACACATGTGTAATGCTAGGGAGCAAGAAGCAGAAACTTATGTCATTTTCTTGACAGTTGGTAATAACAGTGTATGACAGGTGACTACCAAGGTTGTCTCCCAACAATACTTTTTTCCTGGCGGCACATTTTCAATTTCTCTTTTTAACCTATTGAAAGAATCTACAATAATCTCCGGTCTTAACTCTGCTTTACACCTCTTCATTTTCTGAGACGATCTTTTAGTGAGCCTCATTGTTATATGAACTATAATATATTATATAACAGATTTATATAATATGTTATATAAAATTATATAACCAATTCTCACCCGGTTTATTGTTATTGAAGGATGTTACAACTACACCTTTTTTGTTTAAATATTGTTGAATAAATAGAGGCAACTGCGATTTAGTATGAGGATATCCATAATAGACAGTAGTGGTAAGGGCTTAAGCCATTTTCTTTTCTTCGGCCACACGCCAAATTTAAAAACCAAAATGTATATTCGATTTTTTGTAAAATACTTACGAACTTCGAATGAAACATGTACCGCTTTTCCCATAAACAGTTGGAATTTGCGAATCTAGTACAATATTTGTTTTGCTTGCCAATACCATTATTATTACAATATTAACACCATATTACAATACAATTTACCAACATTAACACAATACGGTGGTTTTTAAAAATTGCATGATCGTTCCATTCATAGTCGGATGTTCCATATACACCAAATGTACGTTACTATAGCATACGATATTTTCAGAACCGTTACATAAATCTTATCAATTGGATTTGTTTCTTAAGATACACTTTACCTGCAACCCGACGAATAAATTAGATATATTTTGTGACTATACACCGGTCGTCTATTACCCTGCATTTTTCAACACCGGCGCCTGCGTAGAAACGTTTAGGTACAGATAATAAAGTTTTTTAAATTTTAAGCAACTTCTACGAATAGAAAGTGCTCTTTTGTCGCGTTTTACAATGTATAGTAAATTTTTGCCATAACTTTAGGGCTCTTAAAGAAAAAAACATTATTGTATAAATATCTTTCAACATTATCTACAATGGAGTTTGTTAAATGCTGCCTACATGAATTTTGACTTCCGCAATGGAAGAACAAACTTTGTTTTCCCATATTCTACCATTTGATGTTATGTACTACACAACAGACCCATTTGACGTAGGATGATGGATGCATTTTGAGAGACCATTAATAAAGGATCAGGTTCTATTTTCCCAAATTCTGTCTGATTCTATCGTTTACTGTCAATCTCAAATTTCAAGCTATAAAAGAATTTATAAGAGCAGCTTGCCTCTAGGATGTGTTCAGCGTATCAATTTTTTTGTAATATATAGTGTTGTTCCTACAAATGTTCATTTTGCCGTACTATTCTCACCGGCAGGCTAATCTCCACGTAATCATGGTCTTAATAATACCTTTGAGTCTACGATCTTTTAATATCCTTGGAGATAGAGTTTTAGTTAATTACCATTGTTATTACAATATTAACACAATGTTACAATACATTATTAACACAATACGGCGGTAAATTTTAAAAATTGCATGATCGTTCCGTATATAGTCGGATGTTACATATACACCACATGTATGTTACTATATCATACGATATTTTCAAAACTCTTACAGAAATTTTATCATTTGGATTTGTTTCTTAAGATACACTTTACCTGCAACAAGACGTATAAATTAAATATATTTTGTGTCTATACGCCGATCGTCTATTACCTTGCATTTTCCAACACCGGCGCCTGCGCGAAAACGTTTTGGTACAGATAATAAACTTTTTTTAAATCTTAAGCATCTTCTAATCATGGAAAGTGCCCTTTCTACCATTTGATGGTATGTTCTACACAACAGGCCCACTTGTAACGGGTACATTTTCACCGGTATTTAGTACATAGAATTTTGTATTAATTCTGGTTAAAAATCCTAAGTTTGGTCCTGTGGACGTCGCTTAATTTAAACTAGCCTGTCATCAAATAAACATTTTAAATAAAAAGCATTTATAGGAAGGGAATGTTTAATATTTGCTATAATGAAATAATGTAACGTCATATTAATGTCGTTTTTTGTATCTTGCAACCTGGCATTTTAAAAAATAATATTAATTTCTTCAAAAAGAAACCTTGAAAAGAAACCATGAGAAGCGCTTCGTCATCTCATTTAAATGTTTCGGTAAATATTTTAAGTGTATACGATTCGTAAATACACTTTCCTTTGTCTGTTATTTGCGTTTTAAAAATTTTAAGTCAATGCGGCGTAGAAATTCTCGTCTCGACAGTAGCAGTATTGCACACGTGCTTTTCCAGCGGGAAAGAATTTTGGTACTATTTTTTACACGTAAGGTCTAAAATCCTATAGTAGGGCAAGCAACAAGCACCCTTGCCGTCTAAAAACAGATGTTGAGACGCGGAGTAGCTTGAATCGAAGTTTATAAAAAGGCTTCGCTCGGTTCTGAACGAACATAAACAGACAGATTTTTGAGACGGGGAGTTTTGTGAACAGCACCCTGCAAGCGAACGGTCGATATTATGCTTCGACCTGGGTGCGCGGTTATATTATTGATCAATAATGATTGATTGCTTTTAAATTAGTGCCAATGGATTACAGTTCTTTAATCCTAAAGAATTGCGAGAAATTCTATTTACCGTTCCGTATAGTTTTACCGATTTTTTGTGACTTGTGAAAGTTTTAAAGTTAAATACGTTTCACGTTATAGGAAGAATTATTTAAAGAAATCCTAAATGTAGTGACCGATTCCTGTGCTTTTGTGAAATTAAAATTCCTCTTAAAGAATTTGAGTGCAGTTAATGCAATCAGTGAATTAATATAACTGGATGCTTCAGAACAGTTCCATTAGTTTTTCTGGGTGAAAATTAAAGACGTTATTAACTAAGCACAAATTAAAATGTTGGTTATTTTTCGTGCTTGACTTTACTGGTTTATGAAACTATATGAGCTGTTATTATCAATTAAGATTGGATCACGTTTTGGTATGCAGAACCTATACTTCGATGCAACGCCGAGATTTTTCACAATTTCCTCAAATGAAAAGCGAATTTCCAATTTCTACTGGACTTGATGTATGGTATTCTATGAGTTTAATTAAGGAAAATGCAAGGTACTGTAATATTAAATAGGTATTTGTTTGTAATTCAAGTATTAAGAATGTCATGGTAATGAATTTTCTTTAGGGAGAGCTCTCCTTGATAGTTAAAAATCTTTAAGCTTTAACTTAATTGCAATTCATTTATATTGATACTGTTGAACTGATATAATTTGCTTAATCTCCTTTAGAGATTTGTTTATAAATTTTTGTCCAGGAAAAGCTCAGTCAATACAAAGGTTAATATTTAAATTAAGGTGTTTTTAACAATTTTATGGTCAATCCAATAAGTTTTCCTGTTTGTTTTCTTTATTAAATGAAAAGTTCTTGGTGAATTTTTTTATTGATTAACTGTTGGACATAATTATAATCCAATAAATTTAGATTGGATTAGTAATAAATATACAAGGTGTGTTTTATTTGTTTATCTTTGTATGTGTATTTTATCCCTTCTGTTCATAATAAATGTTACTATTGCAAACTTGATGGATCTATAAAACGGAACCATATTGGTTATGAAAGCTTAGTTTCATTTCTTCAACAATTGTAATAAACAAAATTTTTTTGTTCCAACTAAATATTTTATTCATTTTCTGGTTAATGGATTTAGTAAATTTTAATGCTTATTCAAAATAACATCTTTGATTGGTTAATTTATAATTAATTTAAAGCATCAGAACCAGATGGCGCCCTTTTTGAGTTTTTAATTGTGTTTAAAACCCTTATCTATTCCTTTTCACAATTCATACAGCTGTGGAACCAATACCTACGACTTGAATAATTAATTTGTAAGAGTTTAAATCTCAAGCTGAGGCAGACATATGAGTTTTTAGTTACAGTAAGTATGAGTGTATTTTCATAAATTTTTACAGCTTTTATAGTTATTTTTTCTTGGCGAAAAAAGCTTTGTTTCACTGGCGCCCAATCGCGGGGCCATTTTATAGTTCTGTTCTCGTGCAGATAAACGTTTGTTTCACTGGCTATGCCAACGTGTGGCTCGAATAAAATATTGTTTCCACAGTTTAAGAAAAGGTTTGAGATATTGGTTGATGAATATTTTGAGGATTTTAGGTGTTTGTGTATTGTGTTTCCAGATAAGGATTCTTGTATTGGAATCCATAATATTGTAGGATTTCTGTAAAGAAATTGGAAAGCCTAATTACAGTTATCGCTTATTTGTGGCGAAAAAGTAAGTTTTATTGTTACGGTATTTTTTTTTCAAAATGGAAGTTAACCATTTGAAAGGTGATGAATTGAAGTTTGAGATTCTCTGTCGAGGCCTAAAGCCTGTAAGTAATTATTTGCAACGTCGAGCACTTTTGAGAGGCAGTTTAGCCAAAGAAAAAACGTTAAAGTCGGTTTCACTCAAACAGCCATATGATTTCAAAACCAATGTAGCACAAATTAAGGAATCATTTGTTAATATCGAAAAAATATTTGGGAATTCAGAGGAATTAACGGAGGATTTGGGTGATGTAGTTTATTCTAGGCTTTTGCATTTAGAGAACCGTATAAACTTATTAGAAGTAAGTGAGAATGTTTCACGTGCAGGCCTTATGGGTAAAGAAAAGAAAGTTAGCTTTCCTTTTCAGTTAATTAGTATGGATTTGTTAGGTCCGTTGCCGCGAAGTAAGTCTGGTAATCAGTACTTGTTTGTTGTTACCGATTGGTTTACCAAGTATGTCTTAATACAGCCATTACGTAAAGCTACTACCAAGCCCATGATAAAGTTCCTGAAGGAACAAGTTTTCTCTATATTTGGCGTACCCCAGACCGTTATGTTTGATAATGGGTCGCAATTTATTTCTAAAGAATTTCGAGATTTTCTGGATAGCGTTAAAATACAGAATGTTTGGTTGAATGCTCGTTATCATCCTCAAGTTAACCCTACAGAACGAGTTAATCGAGTTCTGGTTACAGCTATTTCCTCATATATCAAAGATTCTCATCAAGAATGGGATAAACATATTTTCGATATTGCCCAGGCAATACGTCTTGCTAGTCATGATTCGACTCAAGTTCCTCCCTCTTTCTTGGTCTTTGGTCGACATGTTCCAGTTAGTGGAGATTTTTATAGTCCTATTGATCCCAATAAACCTTTAGAGATTGCAAATAAACTCTTTTGGACCCGTGAGCTAACTCAGCTTCCCGAATTGTATGAGGATGTTAAGTCCAGATTACATAAAGCTTATGAGCAGAATTCTCGTCAGTATAATTTACGAAAACGTCCGCTCAAATTTTCTGTTGGAGATATAGTCTGGAAGCGAAATTTTACTTTGTCTGATGCTTCTAAAGATTACTCTAAGAAGTTAGCCCCTAAATATATTCCCTGTAAAGTTACCAAAGTTTTGTCCCCACTTGTTTACCATTTACAAGATTTAGATGGACATTCTGTTGGCAATTTCCATGTCAAAGATTTAAAGGAAAATCATTGTGATTTTTCTAAGCAATAAATTTCTAATTCTTAAATAATAGTATAGGTCTCGTCCAACTTACGACCTTTATCATGTTTACTTTTGCCATCTTTTCTAAATACATGTTTTAACCTTATTCTTGGTTTGGTGAATACACTTGGTATGATTGAATGTGAATGTGGCACTGAAAGTCGATAAATGATTTCGTTAGTACGTAAGAGGAGTCTATTCGCCATTCTAATAAAATAATATTGACTAAACTTCTGTTGGTATAATATTCCTTCATGGTTCTGTCAGGTCAGTACTGTTGTGTTCTTATTCTCTTTTAGTTGTGGGAGTTACATAAAACAATGATTGCGTGATTTGTTGAGTGCCCTCTTCTTATTTGAGTGACTGAATATCCTCTTGGAAATCCTGTTTGGATTTGTGTTGGCGTAGAGTACCGCAGGGATATTTTATCCCTTGGGTGTTTCTTGGTAGGTTGGTCGGAAATCACGCAGGGTGTAAGACAATTTTTCCCTATTGTGTCCAGTATATATTTACCGATTTTGACAGTTCTGTCTATTTAGAAATTTGTGTGAAGTTATTACTTCATTTTGAATATTCAGAAACATAATAATCTGTTGGGATTTTGAATCCTTGTGCATTTTAAGTTCGTTGAACTTCTATGAGCTTTTTCTAAAAGCTAAATTATAAACCTGTTTGAGATCTTTTAGGTCTTGTGGTTTTGAACCATTTTGAAGTTAGGTGTGTAAGGTTTTGGTGATGCCGTTCTGTTCTCATTTATACCGTTGGCATCCACCATTTACCGATTTTTGTATCGTTTGTGATACAGTTTGTAGTACAGTTCCGTGCCGTACTGCACTTTGGGAGACAGTTTCTGTCTTATTATCGTATCGTTGGCATGTGCCATTTACCGTTCCGTGCCGTTCAGGCAATATCGTATCGTACCGTTTTGCAGTGCCGCTTAGTACTGTGTTTTTGGAGGCATTATGGTCTCTGTTCCGTACCGTTTGGTGATTTTGATCACCGCCATTACCGTCTTGCTTTTTGAAGTATATGGTGCTTCGTATGTACCGTTCGGTATCGTTACAGTTCGCTGTGACAATCCAGTATGAGTGTTCCTGGTTGGAATTTGTATGATATTTGAGAATTTGTGAAGGTCTTAGTGATCTTATGGTGTTCAGCTTTGTGTTATCGTATCGAGTTTTGAGGTCGTGTTCTTTTCAGAACAAGCTTTCGGGTTTTGACTTCTTCTGTTTTAGACTTTGTCTATTATAGCGCGGTGGGAGGCGCTTTAGAAATTCCTTCACCGATGGCGGGTTCCGGTAAGAGTCCGGTAAAGCATCTGTGGTCCTTCCTACCATCCTTTGACCACTCCTCCGCTAAGGACTTCTGGTCCTTCGAGTCACTTTGTTGACCAATTCAAATTTGTATGTTTCTTTTGCGAAATATTCTTTCCCTCTTGAGAGGCTTGTATTTCTCCAACTTTTTGTTTAGACTTTGTCTATTATAGCGCGGTGGGAGGCGCTTTAGAAATTCCTTCACCGATGACGGGTTCCGGTAAGAGTCCGGTAAAGTATCTGTGGTTCTTTTTACCATCTTTTGGCCACTTTTCTCCCTAAGGACTTCTGGTCCTTCAGGTCACTTCGTTGACCAAGTTAAATTTGATGTTTCTTTTTTGAAACTGTTTCCCCTCTTATAGAAATTTATATTTCTTTAGACCTTCTGTTTTAGACCTTGTCTATTATAGCGCGGTGGGATGCGCTCTAGAAATTCCTTCACCGATGTCGGGTTCCAGTAAAAGTCTGGTAAAGCTGAGGTAGTTCTTTCCGTTACCATCCTTCGACTACCTTCTTTGAGGACTTTTTGTCCTAACGGTCTATGTTGACCATCCAATCTGTCGGTTCTGTTTGGGAACCATGCTCTTAGTGAGACCTTTTGTTTTATGCGCGGTTTGTGTCATCTCTTGGGAGGTTCTGGTTTTGTGGGATTTTGACCCACTACCCGACCTTTTTTGTGGGATTTTGACCCACTACCCGACCTTTTTTGTGGGATTTTGACCCACTACCGTATCCTTTTAGTGGGATTTTTGTGTTACAGTTGTTTGTAACGTCTTGCATTTTAGTGCATTTTGCGCTCTATTCTAATGTCGTTCTAAGGGACGAACTAGTAATGTTGGAATCTGTTCTTTTTAGAACAAAGCACTATTGTGCTTCCTTCTTTCTCCATTTCAGTAGAGCTGATACAATTTTTGAGCCAGATAATACGGAAAGGGTTATTAACCTTTAACCATCTATTTTATAGTTACATTCAGTAAGCTCTTTGAAAAGGTTTTCAACCTTCAGCTATATTGTCCTTCGTTGAAGTTAACGGACTTCAATTATTATGAATAGGTTTATTAACCTTATTTCTTTCAGCTAATAGCTACGACCCAATATACTTTGGAGACTATATGAAAAGGTTCTAGTAACTTTAAGTCGTCCAATCGTTGGTTAAGATTTAGCATGTTTCACTGGTAAATATGAGGGTTTGTTAACCTTAATTTATCCACTTGTAAATATTTAATTCCGAAGAGGTTTATTAACCTTGATTCTTTAGCTTGCAGTTATTGCGTCATATGAAAAGGTTTATTAACCTTAACTTTTTAGCTTGTAGTACAGTCTGATGACTTTTCAGTAAGAATAAGATGAGGTTTCTATATAACCTGAGGTGTGTAATTGGGAGAGGTTTTATCAACCTTAAGTTCTTAGCTTATAGTTATGACTAACCTATTTTGGGCTTGAATTCAATAGTAGTTTTAGTAACTTCATATCGTTTGAATTTTAGTTATAGGCAACCTATTTTACGTTAGAATTTGAAAAGGAGTTTTGGTAACTCTATTATTCCGTTTAATTTTCAGTTATGATTTACGTCATTTCGTTCAAGTATTGAGCTTGAATTTTACTTTTGGTATATCGTTTGGTATATACTTACCTTGTATAGGTATTCAGAGTGCATGTAGTGATGAATGGGTAGTGTTGACTACTTTCTTAGTTTAGTGACGCTCTTCTGGTGGCGGTTAGTGCTTTGTTTTGGTAGTGGTTGGGCTTGAACCTTTCCTGACGGTAGAAGGAGGTCCTAACGCTGGACGGTGGGTGTTTTGTGGGGGAATTGGTTCTTGTTCTGGCTTCTGCTGAAGTGAAGTATTATCTGTGTAGGTTTCCTTTTCCAGCTTTGTGTACTATTCTTTTATTTCTTTCTCTTCCTTCTTTCTTCTCGATCTGTGAAGGCTCAGTCAGTGCCATATCGGACTACTGTAGACCTGAGATCTCGGGGTGTTGCCGTTTGGTACCCTAAGCGGCACCTTGCTGTTGCACTCTCTTGTGCGAATACTAGAATCAGTATAGGTAGCTTGTGCTACAAGTTATGATGTTGGTGAGTGTTTTTGAGATTGACTTTCCTAGTATATGACTGTTGGGGTCCCCGTTGGTGCGTCTGGCATCTCCAACACCTTCGGTTTTGCTTGAATGTTCGGTGAGGACATTTTTTTAGGGTGGCTTCCTTTCAGCTCTATTCGGCGTTCCTTACCTTTGTTCCTTTCTATTTTCCTAGCCGGGTAGCCCCTTTCCTTTCCTCTTTCCTTTTTTGAATGTTTAGACACTTTTGGTCTTATAGATTTGGGCGTTAAGCACTTTTGGGTGTGTTCTGGTTTTGATACCGGTACGGTATCTTCGTAGGCCTTTGGCATTTCGTTAGTTTCAAGTATAAAAACAAGATGGGCTTCATAGCTTTTCTTTTTTTATTGTTTTTTTCTTTTTCATTGACGAGTGGGCGAGTGTAACGGGTACATTTTCACCGGTATTTAGTACATAGAATTTTGTATTAATTCTGGTTAAAAATCCTAAGTTCGGTCCTGTGGACGTCGCTTAATTTAAACTAGCCTGTCATCAAATAAACATTTTAAATAAAAAGCATTTATAGGAAGGGAATGTTTAATATTTGCTATAATGAAATAATGTAACGTCATATTAATGTCGTTTTTTGTATCTTGCAACCTGGCATTTTAAAAAATAATATTAATTTCTTCAAAAAGAAACCTTGAAAAGAAACCATGAGAAGCGCTTCGTCATCTCATTTAAATGTTTCGGTAAATATTTTAAGTGTATACGATTCGTAAATACACTTTCCTTTGTCTGTTATTTGCGTTTTAAAAATTTTAAGTCAATGCGGCGTAGAAATTCTCGTCTCGACAGTAGCAGTATTGCACACGTGCTTTTCCAGCGGGAAAGAATTTTGGTACTATTTTTTACACGTAAGGTCTAAAATCCTATAGTAGGGCAAGCAACAAGCACCCTTGCCGTCTAAAAACAGATGTTGAGACGCGGAGTAGCTTGAATCGAAGTTTATAAAAAGGCTTCGCTCGGTTCTGAACGAACATAAACAGACAGATTTTTGAGACGGGGAGTTTTGTGAACAGCACCCTGCAAGCGAACGGTCGATATTATGATTCGACCTGGGTGCGCGGTTATATTATCGATCAATAATGATTGATTGCTTTTAAATTAGTGCCAATGGATTACAGTTCTTTAATCCTAAAGAATTGCGAGAAATTCTATTTACCGTTCCGTATAGTTTTACCGATTTTTTGTGACTTGTGAAAGTTTTAAAGTTAAATACGTTTCACGTTATAGGAAGAATTATTTAAAGAAATCCTAAATGTAGTGACCGATTCCTGTGCTTTTGTGAAATTAAAATTCCTCTTAAAGAATTTGAGTGCAGTTAATGCAATCAGTGAATTAATATAACTGGATGCTTCAGAACAGTTCCATTAGTTTTTCTGGGTGAAAATTAAAGACGTTATTAACTAAGCACAAATTAAAATGTTGGTTATTTTTCGTGCTTGACTTTACTGGTTTATGAAACTATATGAGCTGTTATTATCAATTAAGATTGGATCACGTTTTGGTATGCAGAACCTATACTTCGATGCAACGCCGAGATTTTTCACAATTTCCTCAAATGAAAAGCGAATTTCCAATTTCTACTGGACTTGATGTATGGTATTCTATGAGTTTAATTAAGGAAAATGCAAGGTACTGTAATATTAAATAGGTATTTGTTTGTAATTCAAGTATTAAGAATGTCATGGTAATGAATTTTCTTTAGGGAGAGCTCTCCTTGATAGTTAAAAATCTTTAAGCTTTAACTTAATTGCAATTCATTTATATTGATACTGTTGAACTGATATAATTTGCTTAATCTCCTTTAGAGATTTGTTTATAAATTTTTGTCCAGGAAAAGCTCAGTCAATACAAAGGTTAATATTTAAATTAAGGTGTTTTTAACAATTTTATGGTCAATCCAATAAGTTTTCCTGTTTGTTTTCTTTATTAAATGAAAAGTTCTTGGTGAATTTTTTTATTGATTAACTGTTGGACATAATTATAATCCAATAAATTTAGATTGGATTAGTAATAAATATACAAGGTGTGTTTTATTTGTTTATCTTTGTATGTGTATTTTATCCCTTCTGTTCATAATAAATGTTACTATTGCAAACTTGATGGATCTATAAAACGGAACCATATTGGTTATGAAAGCTTAGTTTCATTTCTTCAACAATTGTAATAAACAAAATTTTTTTGTTCCAACTAAATATTTTATTCATTTTCTGGTTAATGGATTTAGTAAATTTTAATGCTTATTCAAAATAACATCTTTGATTGGTTAATTTATAATTAATTTAAAGCATCAGAACCAGATGACCCCCTTTTTGAGTTTTTAATTGTGTTTAAAACCCTTATCTATTCCTTTTCACAATTCATACAGCTGTGGAACCAATACCTACGACTTGAATAATTAATTTGTAAGAAAGAGTTTAAATCTCAAGCTGAGGCAGACATATGAGTTTTTAGTTACAGTAAGTATGAGTGTATTTTCATAAATTTTTACAGCTTTTATAGTTATTTTTTCTTGGCGAAAAAAGCTTTGTTTCACTGGCGCCCAATCGCGGGGCCATTTTATAGTTCTGTTCTCGTGCAGATAAACGTTTGTTTCACACTTTGACGTAGGATGGTGGGTGCATTTTGAGAGGCCATTAATAAAGGATCAGGTTCTGTTTTCCCAAATTCTGTCTGATTCTAGCGTTTACTGTTAATGGCAAATTTAAAGCTATAAAAGAATTTACAAGATCAACTTGCTTCTAGGTTGTGTTTAGCGTATCTATTTTTGTAACATATAGTTCTGTTCCTACAAATGTTCATTTTGCCGTACTATTCTCACCGGCAGGCTAATCTCCGTTATCCTAGCCTTAATGATACATTTGAGTCTACGATCTTTTAATATTCAGTCAAGAATATTAAAAGATCGTTTCAGTTTATTACCATTATTATTACAATACTAACACAATATTACAATACAATGTTAACACAATACATTGGTAGATTTTAAAAATTGCATGATCGTTCCATTCTTAGTCGGATGTTATATATACACCACATCTACGTTACTATAGCATACGATATTTTCAGAACTCTTACAGAAACCTTATAATTTGGATTTATTTCGTAAGATACACTTTACCTGGAACCAGACGAATAAATTAAATATATTTAGTGTCTATACACCGATCGTCTATTACCCTGTATTTTCCAACACCGGCGCCTGCATAGAAACGTTTTTTGGTACAGATAATAAACTTTATCTTTCAACTTTATCTACAATGGAGTTTTTTAAATGGAACCTCCATGAATTCTAACTCCCGAGATGGAAGAAGAAACTTTGTTTCCCTATATTCTACCAGTTGATGGTATGTACTACACAACAGGCCCACTTTGACGTAGGATGGTGGATGCATTTGAGAGACCATTAATAGAGGATTAGGTTCTGTTTTCACAAATTCTGTCTGATTCTAGCGTTACTGCTAATGGAAAATTTCAAGCTATAAAAGATTTTATAAGAGCAACTTGCCCCCAGGTTGTGTTCAGCGTATCTATTTATTTGTAACATATAGTCCTGTTCCTACAAATGTTCATTTCGCCGTACTATTCTCACTGGTAGGCTAATCTCCACATTATCCTGATCTTAATGATACATTTGAGTCTACGATATTTTAACATTCTTGATTGTTTCAGTTTATTATCATTCTTGTTACAATATTACAAACAATGTTACCAATATTAACACAATACGGGGGTAAATTTTAAAAATTGTATAATCGTTCCATACATAGTTGGATGTTACATATACACCACATGTAGTACATTACGATATTTTCAAAACTCTTACAGAAATTTTACCTGCAACCAGACGAATAAATTAAATATATTTTGTGTCTATATACCGATCGTCTATTGCCCTGAATCTTCCAACACCGGCGCCAGGCGCGGATCCAGACTTTTGTTTTGGGGGGGGGTCACTCTCAAACACGCAACCAGACTTTTTCTCCGGACCGGGGCGGGGGAGGGTGTGTCATTAAAAGTACATTGGGCAGAGGAGTTTCTACTGTAATGTTTTCTACTGCGGGATCTTGTTCCAAAATAATTGAACAAGAGTGATATATTTGAACAAAAATCATATATTACAATACTTTTTCCATGACAAGTTTTACAGTATAATTAACTATAATCACAATGTATGTATAAATAAACTATAAATATAAATAAACTGTAGAAGTACAACTGATGTAGTTACAGATGTAGTGCTAATTACACAATTTTTTTATCGTTTACCATATCAGTTTATTCTCCTGAAAAAATTGTGTTTTGTTCATCATTGGGGGGGGGGTCATGACCCCCGTGACCCCCCCTGGATCCGCACCTGACCGGCGCCTGCGTGAAAACGTTTTGGTGCAGAGAATAAACTTTTTTTTAATCTTAAGCAACTTCTAATCATGGAAAGTGCCCTTTTGTTTGCTTTGTTTCCGTATATTCTACCATTTGATGGTATGTTCTACACAATAGGCCCACTTTGACGTAGGATGGTGGATGGATTTTGAAAGGCCATTAATAAAGGATCAAGTTCTGTTTTCCAAAATTCTGTCTGATTCTTGCGTTTATTGTTAATGGCAAATTTCAAGCTGTAGAAGAATTTATAACATACAATGTTTTCAGAACTTTTGCAGAAATCTTATCATTTGGATTTATTTCTTAAGATACACTTTACCTGCAATCAGCCGAATAAATTAAATATATTTTGTTTCTATACACCGGTCGTCTATTACCCTGCATTTTCCAACATCGGCGGGCGCCTGCATAAAAACGATTTGATACAGATAAACTTTTTTTAAATCTTAAGCAACTTCTAAGCATGGAAAGTGTCCCTTTTTCGCGTTTTACAATGTGCAGTAAATTTTTGCCATAACTTTAGGGTTCTTAAAGAAAAAAGCATAATTGTTTTAATATCTTTCCATTTTATCTACAATGGAGTTTGTTAAATGCTGCCTACGTGAATTTTGACTCCCGCAATGGAAGAACAAACTTTGTTTCCCCATATTCTACCATTTGATGTTATGTACTACACAACAGACCTACTTTGATTCAGGATGTGGATGCATTTTGAGAGGCCATGAATAAAGGGTCAGGTTCTGTTTTCCCAAATTCTAGCATTAGATGTTTAATGAAAAAGTAACCCATTTGAGTCTACGATCTTTGAATATTCATGAAGATAGAGTTTCAGTTTATTATTACAATATTAACACAATATTACACAATACGGCGGTAAATTTTAAAAATTGCATCATAGTTCCATATATAGTACAGCAAAACACACATAAGTTTGCGGGTCAGTTGCGCACAAGATAGACAGAGAGGAGGGTCGAGCAACAAAGATAGTCCCTAAGGTCACAAGCACGTGTTGTCCCTATACTCTGCGCCACAGTAACAGTGAGTACCTCTGCAGTGCGTTAATAAATAAATTGTGAAAGGTACACACACTTTGCGCTTTCTTTATCTGAAACTGAATAATTCCGTAGACACATTATTTTTATACAATAATATTATGATACAGCTCGTTTTATCTTATAGCTGTCAGTATTTTGACATTTTGATTGTTGATATTATTTCATATGCACACTCTACAAATCTAAATCAGGTACAATAGTTATTTTTGTTTGACTACTTGGTAGTGTTTTATAGAACAAATCTCGTAAACGATCGACTGTAATGAATTCCACTCTAAGTGGACTTGGAATGAATGTCCTTTCCAAATATGACTTTACTATTGCACTACGTGGCAGATTATTATTTACTATTATGTATTATTGCTACATACAAATCACAAAAAGATCGATTTGGTCATTTTGACATTCCATGAAATTCTATTTAAACTTCTTTGTTACCAAATTAAATTATTAATATTTATTACTTTCCGTCCTAATAAGTGTTCTTACAGAAAATAAAAAGGCACTGGTGTTTATAAATATTAATATAATTTATTAATATAAAAGTAAAACATAAGCTGACAAATCTTATGAATTGATCTTATTTAAAACCCGTATATATTTTATTTTAAGCAAATACATTTATTTATATTATATGAGAACAAACATTAGTAAAATCCGAAATTACCAGGCAAACCTTTAGGCAAGTACTTAATTAAATCATTTAACACATTTTACAATAAAACAATAAAGGCAATAATACTAACGAAACGAATAATCATAACGAAACGAATAACAAATAACAATAACAAATACGAATTAAATACATCAAACACAAAACAACTTGATAGTTTTTCGCCGACTATACAGTTCTTACGCACTCGAAAGCAAAGTAAGAAATGAGTTCCCTTCTTTACCCTCTGAATTTGCTACTGCGCATCCTACGGCCTGCCGCACCGTTGTATGTGTTTAACTGTAGGATGTTACATCATATACATCACATGTAGTACGTTACTATAGCATACGATATTTTCAAAACTTACAGAACTCTATCTTTTGGATTTGTTTCTTAAGATACACTTTACCTGCAAACAGACGAATAAATTAAATATATTTTGTGTCAATACACCGGTCGTCTATTACCCTGCATTTTCCAACACCGTCGTATACGTAGAAACGTTTTGGTACAGATATTTAAGTTTTTTAAATCTTAAGTAACTTCTAATAGTAATATAGTACATTTTTTCATAAGTTAAGGGTTCTTAAAGAAAAAAGTATAATTGCTGCCGTGCAATATGTTTTGGTATTAAGGTCATGCTTTATTTTGGTGGCAACTCGATCTATCTGCTCAACTGTAGAGTGTTGTCATCAAAAGCCGAATTGATATATGTGACGATAATATGATTTTTAAAAAATCTTTTAACGATAACGATTTTAACGTCTTTGGTCTTCTCTCTTTTTTGTATTGTCATCATAGAGCAAAGAAACTAGTATACATTTATTAGTACAAAGTCACTTATTATCACAGGCATTTTTAATTGAACGATAGATTCATCACAATATTCTTCTTCAGAAAGCTCTTTGTCCGAGATTTCAGTCTCGTCAGTTTCTTGTTCACATGGAATAGGAATAGCAGATGAAGTTCAAAAGAAATTCCCTGTCCTGGAGGTACATTGACCTTCTTTCCTCGCTTGACAGATGTTTTCTCTTGTGACTTTCTTAAACTTTGCATTATTTGTGTAAACGAACATAATAAAAGCTTCATTAGGTGGAGCGCTCTGTCCGTTCTGTATAACTGCTTGAGGATTTAAAGAAATACCTCCACTAACAGTAAATCTAGCTTTAATGTTAATCGAAATGTTGGGTCGAAATGTGTTAATTTCACCATTAAATGTGCCAACAGTTTTGGAAACTTTGTTTTAGGAACAACATCTTTATGTTTTATTTTTCAGGCAGAAAGAATTTTGCGCCATGCTCCTTTGAGGGGGCGCAATACAGCGACATCAAGTGTCTGACACACATGTGTACTGTGAAGGGGCAAGAAGTCGAAACTCATGTCACTTCTTGACACTTCACACGTAATAACAGTATACGACAGGCGACTACTAAGGTTGTCTCCTAACAATACTTTTTCCTGGCGGCACATTTTCAATTTCTCTTTTTAACCAATTGAAAGAATCTACAGTAATCTCCGGTCTTAACTCTGCTTTACACCTCTTCATACTCTCAGACCATTCTTTAGTGAGGCTCGTTATTATATGAACTATAATATATTATATAACATATTTATACAATATGTTATATAAAATTATATAACCAATTCTCACCCGGTTTATTGTTATTGAAGGCTGTTACAACTATACCTTTCTGTTTAAATTTGTAACGGTCTTTTTAAAGTAATAACAAAAATGCTGTTGAATCGTCTATTAACAAGAGAAATATTATTTACATATACTAATGTAATCTTAACTAATTATTTAACACTATAATTATAAACTGTTAACGAACTTAAATGCTAGATATTTACAAACTTATTTGAGGACTATTTATTATTACAACATTTATTAAACAGTTATTTATTCACTAACATTTGACTACTAATTACACAAAGCATATTTATTCTATTCACCGGTTGAACACTAATTGATTCTCTTCTATTCGCAACCACGATTGATATAAACGTTCTAGGAAACTCTGGAACATACTCGTGTATTGTACCTCGTCTAGCCGGCCGCCGATGTGTTATGACACATCGGCGGCCATTTTCCAAATTTCCGGTCCATCTACAATGTTCGAGATATATGTATCCCGAACATTGTAGATGGACCGGGAATCTTCTAGCATGTTCGCCGCGACGTAAAGGGGGTTTTCCCATTCTTTACACTGCCCCCCTCTTCAAGTGTGTTCTGTCCCAGAACAAGTCTTATTCTCTGGTTCCTGTAGAAAGGGTCGTGACGATATCGACAAGTCTTCACCTCGACTACACGTTCCATTACTGTAGAAGTAACAGTCCATACTATTATGCTTTTTTATGCTTCTGGATAAATTTTTTAAATCATTATAACCCGTAGTATTCCACACATTTTTAATAGTTCCCAGCAAAAGGCAAGGCCAACAATATAATCTGCAGCTGTAACTACTGCCACATAGCCACTATGCATTTCATACCACGAATTTTGAAAAGTTCGATTTGTAACTTGTCAACAGACATAAAATCGATTTTTGGAGTCGGACGTTGATCTAAAATTTGCCGCTGTTCTTCTTCATTACGCCTTAAAAAAGGTGTTTCTAATAAACACATCACACGGTCGTGCTGTGGATTCATTTTTCTAGTATCTAAAACAAAGATTTGTTACTATTTAGCTGCTCAATTAAAATTCCCGACTTTTTCACTAATCTAGGTACCTAATTGTTCCCGCGAATGCTCTTTAAAAACACCTATTTAACTAAGCGTACATAACACACGAGTGAATCACATTCAAGTATGCTTTGAAAAGTAAAACAAAACATGAAGGAAATGGCTTCGGTAGAATTCGACAGAAGTCGCAACGGTAAAATAACATATTATTCGAATCTTGATCTTTCATTGATTCATGCAGCTATGAAATCTCAGCCTCATTGCTTCCTATAGGAAGAGTATACAACTAAATAAGTTGTCTAAGGTGCACAAGAATTACATTAGAATCATTGATGAGTAGCTTAACTTGTAAAAGAAGAATATGGTCCTATCTCACCTACAGCAAAACAAAAGACAAAAATGGTAGCGCATTAAACACGAGTTACATATAGCTCTAATTTCTATTACATTAAGTCACTTTTTACTTAAACTACCTATAAATATTTTATGCACTCGAATATACTGCAATTTATTCTGAAGAATATTTCATTTAATGTAACTGTTAAGTCCGTTCTGGAGTGCCAAGGTCTTCCGACCTGAGCACAATCTAAATATAGCCACGTTTATCAAGTCACATACGCTATGCATTTCTACTTGCGCCCACGGACGTTCCTGGAATCTTATGGAAGTCGAAGCAAGGACAGGAGCAAACAAACAAACCCATACCCAAGAAGCACCAGCTATAAAGGCAGGTTCCAGCGGTAACCTTGTTAGAAACAATCCGTCAGCGAGCAGCAACGTACAAGACCACCAAGCCAGCGATAAGTGTAGTGTTAGTAAGACGTAGTCAAATTTGTCGATTTAGACTTATTTGTGTATTTATCAATAAATACTTCTATTAAATTCTGGGCTCCAAATTATTTAATTATAATTGGCGACGAGGATGGGATACCGTAATTTGGACTCAAAGAAACATTCGATGAAAAAATTCTGAGCCCAGATTGATTTTTAAATCTTCATACGGCATCACGAACATTTTGGCACCCCAGAACCATCTACGTGGCAAGATCCAAAAGGGAAACACCTTTCTACAACGACAATTCTGTGGAAACGTCGAACGCAACGTAGAAGGAACCAAATTAGTGACGACGCCCAAGGCAATGCCCTAATTAGCAGGTCATTAGCGAAGCGAACGCCTCTACCGAAGATCAGCTGCCGTTCCCTGGACTCCATGCCGACATCAAGCGACTCGTTTTCATGCTGTGGTCCCTGCTTCGAATTATCTCTCCTTTGGCCTAAAATCCAACGAATTTTGGACAGCGAGGTCATCGTATCGTGAGGTAACTTTTAACATATTTTAAGGTGAAGAGGTAAAAATTCCTTTGCAAATTTATTAAAATAAAATTTCTCTTTTTAACATAATATTTTTAAATATATATATATATATATATATATATATATATATATATATATATATATATATATATATATATATTGGTTTAATCGACGTTGTCGGACCCGCTATATGGTAGGGTCGTTAGTAGACCCGCATTTTTGATTTTTAAAATGTGTATATTTTACATAATATTGATCTATTTCTGATAAGCAATATTTAAGATCCTCGAGGGGTAAAAATATATGAAAAAAAATATTGGTGATATTTGACAGTCGTTCTTGGACCCGATACATATTACAGTGTTTACAGACCCATTTGTATAATTTTAAGCAAGCCTACGTACCCTACCGAACCCAGCAATGTTGCCGAATGTATCAGAGATAAAATTACGATTGACGTAATGATTTCGGGATGCTAAGCACATAAGTGATCTTTATTTTTGTAGATTTGTTCGTAAATTCCATAAATAACCTTAAACGCAGAAAAATTACCGTTTTCCGTAAAACGATGTAACTCTGAAAATTATTATTAACATGAGAAAATAGCATTGAGCCTCTTTTGTTCTAAAATACATAAGGTTTATGCAAATAATTGTTTTTTAATAATTTGCTTTTAAATCATTTATTTTAACATGATTATTTTTGTTTACAAGAATACAATTAAAAGTTTCGAAGACACGTCATGTATATGTGTTTTGAAAAAATAAATGTTATAGCCAAATCTTTTGACCTCATGAATATTTTACTGTTATGTTTTTAGCACAAATGAACAGTTTCTAATATATGTATATTTTAATGCCACGGTAACAGTTCGGTAACAGGACTTCACCCATTTTACATGTAGGATATCTCGAGCAGACGATGCCAATTCCTGAGGGTCAATGCATTTGATCAAAATAGGCCATTAAGCACAACATATCTATGTTCAAAAATGAAATGTTACAAAGCTATAGATCTTCAAAATAAAAAAGTCAAAAATGCAATTTGGATAAAATTTTGTTTTCAAGGACAGTTGTTATTAGAACATACATTAGTGTTATTTTGTGCTTGTGGTAGCTGTAGCGTACACGCTACCGCTAGATACGGAATTCTGTGCCAGTGATATGTTTAATGAATACACCATTGAATGTAAAATTTAATTCTTCACAAAACAGGTATACTTGACCCAAGTCGAATAGTGACAAGTCAAATAATGCTCTATAAAATGCAGAAAGAAAATAAAGGTAAAACGTCATGCAGTATGACGTACAAACGAAGTAAGAAAGATTTCAAAACAAGGTGAAATGCCCTATACATTTTGGTTTCTATAAAATAATTTTCCAGTACAGTAGGGTATTCTCCTAAAGATATTCTTTGTACTGCAAAATTATCATAATACTACAACCAACAATAACAACAACATCGCTTCATGAATTTGGCAGAAGTGATGCTAAGGTTGCACTGCGAACTCAACATTTTTTTTTCTTAGCTAAGTACTTGATGACGAATACAAGATCGCAATAAGTTATGTTCTGAAGTTGCTCCGTCAAATGTATTGGTAGAAATTGTTGGTCTACATACAGGATGTTTTACTCAACTTTCGTATAAATTGCATGTGTGATAGTATTCATCAATAGGAATAAAAAACTCTTTTTGTTTTTACGCAAATCAACAAAAATTTGCTAAAAATGTCAACTTTTGGAAACTGCTGGAAATTATAGTCAAAACAAACTGCGACATCACCTAGCAGCTGCTGCGTCAATGTATCAGATAGGCACATCCAGCTCCAAGTGTGATTCTTAGACCAGTGACCTGCTACCCACTTTTCAAAAACCATTATTTTTTCGGTTATTATGAAAGATAGACACTAATGATTTTCAGCTTTTTTGTTGCATTTTATGTGTACTACCACCTATTCAGATGATACGAATCTTAAGTGAAACAACCTGTATGATATATATTCATGCGCCAATTAAATAAGCTTTATTTTATCTAACCCACTTAACAACCAGTCCATAAACCTAACAGTTTTTGAAAATAAAACGACAAAATCCATCTGAAGGCGTGGTTTAATATTGATATTTTACAAAGTTCAGGATATTATCTACTCGTAAACATGAACAAATCAAGCATAAAGTCATTTTCAAGTTTAGTTGACCAAAATAGACTACATTTGATTAGTTTAACCTAGATTAAAAAATAGCAGTTTCTATTTTTACTGTGCGTTTGTACAGTTACAAAAAAATTATGGAATGCTCGATCCCTACTTTCTGTTTAATGAATTTGAAGGTACAAAACAGTATACACTATATGGTGGTTAAGTGCCTTTAACAGAAACGTCGAAAGGTAACGAAGAAAAGAAGAAGTTTTTCAAACCTTGCCTAATTCCGTTATATTGCACTTGTACTAAGTTAAAGATCAATTTTTATTGTATTCTGAAATAGCTATTTGTGAATTGGAATATGTATTATATTCTTAGTGACGAATTGTACACCAGAGATTTTCTGATTACATTTGAAATATATGTAGTTCTAAATATACCAGGCGCAAATCATATTAGTCCACCCAGTTTCATTTTTGTTAAAGAACGTCCCACAGAGTTTATTCCGTTTATCTTTTGTTCTATGAGGTGGCCGTTTCTTGTTGCTATAGTGAAGTGCTGCTACTGCATCTACCCATACCAATGTTCATGAAATTCAATTGGGGGTTGCAACATACACTGCCCCTCCGAACCTTTTGAGTGCCCTGTTTCCATTAAAAGTTCCATTAAGTAATCTTACAAATTACAGACGAGAAAGTTTTCCTTCAGCGTTTTAGCAAAAAAGTCACAAATGATGCTCAACTTAGTTCGCCCATTTTAATTTTTGATAAAGAACACCTCACGATTTATACCCTGAATGGTCTACGACGTTGTTATTTATTGGTGGTATATAGTACATATCGTCGCCGTTAATGCATATGAACTTAATTCTTTGAAATGTTGTAACTAGCAATGTTGCTAGTTGCGATTTCAAAGAATTCATCATGCCATCTGTAACAAAGTTTTTATAAGCATTTAAACTGCGCTCCTGGAAAATTGCTAGAAAATAGTTCCGCTAGTATGCATTAACGTCGACGATATGTATGAGTGAGTACTGTGATCCAGTGATATGTATGTGTGCGTGTAGTATCCAATGCAACGAATATAAACAAGGAGTCAGGAAATAATTCAGAAACCAAATAGTTCAAGCATTCATTCTCTGATCTTAACAGTAAAAGAATAAAGCATTCATTAACCACAAGCAGTCTTTCAAACAAACAAACACAGAGGATATTACATGTGGTGACCGCCGACTTTAATTGAACACGCAACAATCTGTCAAGAAACTTACTCTTGCTAGCATACCATTCAAGATACCAGGATCCTATTTATGAAGCAGATGTCGAGAAATCAATTAGCATAATTCCAGTAGAGGATCAATACTCTCTCAGCACCACCACTACCAGTACATGGAGAAGTTCCATCGCTGAAGTCATAATCTATCTGAAGTCACGGTTGTATAAAGTTTTTTCTGTTCTAAATTTTTCTGCCATCAAAGCAGACTATCTACAGCATTTAAAGAAAGTATTTCAACGCCTATATCATTACGGTTAACTATCAAATTAAAAAAGAAACAATCTTTGAAGCCAAAGAACTAACTTGTCTCGACCACACAGTGAACAGTGATGGAGTTACGCCGCAAGTTTCAAAAGGAGAAGCTATTCATAACTTTCCAATCCTTAGAATGCAACAAGAATTATCCCATTTCGTTGGCATAGATTGTCGACTTAAACCTGAGCTAAACCTATTTATTTCAGAAAAAGTTTCAGAACCCTACAAGATACCCACACAACAGTGTGTCGCAGAACGTATAATTACAAATCGGTTGTTGTGAACTTCAATAAACGGTCGTACCAAAAATTCGTTACTTCGTATGATCGGCCACGCTGGGAATACATAGCAGATAAACTCGGATGCAGCCCATTACAAATCCTTCTTATCTTTTTTTGTACCGTTTATGTATAGAACGTTCGCAATTACTTTTTGTTACCTGTTAGACATATTTGTGTACATAAATTTACTATTTTCCTTTTATGTTGCATATACGATTATGATCCAACTAACAACCTACAAGTCCAACAGTATCCTCATACGTTCCTCTTAGGTTAAGTTTTGTAGTTTTTAGTTATTTACATTTTGCAACGAGCCCTAAAATTAAGAATCTGCTGTCTTAATTTTAACCGTTTTCAATTATCTCATTCGATTATTAGCTCATTTCTATAGGTTAAGTTCTTATCATTGTAACGAACATTAACATTAAGAACCTTGTACTAACTTTAATCAATTGTAAAACCAGCCAAAGAAAAAAACGCGGTATTTTACGTATCTATCAAGTTACTTTACAATCACAACCGCATCTTATGCGTACATTCACTAGTTCTTTTCAATCCTGTCCTCAAGCAAACTGATGGAGACTTTTTCTGCTGGAAAAATTCTAAAAAACAAGGGAGCAATAAATGTGATGATCACCGTTGCCTTGGATACTTTGTAGTAGAATGTTGTAGAATGTAAACGAGGGATCAGAAAATAATTCAGAAACCAAATAGTTCAAGCATTCATTCTCTCATCTTAACAGTAAAAGAATAAAGCATTCATTAACCACAAACAATCCTTCAAACAAACATACAAAGAATATATTACAGTACTTTTATACTAAAAAATTTAATCAAGTTCTTGAAATTTATCGTTACTACGGAACATGACATATGTACTTTTCCACCTTATTTGGAAACCATCCACTTTCCCCAGAAATTAACTTTTCCGTATTATGTTGCGTTGTCTCACTTGTTCGAAAATCCTGTTAACCTTACTCTAATCATTTATATAAAAAATGAATTCAGTTATAAAGTCCTACTTAAAGATACCATTGATATGAACACATGGATTGTAGGTACAAATATAACTTTATAAATTTATATCACTCTCCAAACTCTAGTGATGCTCAATTTCTAATAAAACTTGAAAATTTGTTTGATGTATATGCTAGTAGATCAGAGAACTTACTAATTATCGGAGACTTTAATATTGACCTATTAAAGGATTCATTTTATGAAAATAGGCTGAGAACTTTAATTAAAAATAATGGACTACATCATATTATCGACCAACCTACAAGAATCACTAAGGACAGTGCTACACTCATAGATCTTATTGTATCTAATGAAAAATCTATTGATGCCAGGTACACCATGTTCCAAAAATAACCGATCACTCAATAATAACTGTAAATGCAAAAGTGAAAGAAAAATATGAAGAATATACAATACAACACAGAGACATGAGCAACTTCAATGAAATGCAATTTCAATTAGATTTAATGGATCAACCATGGAATCCGGACTGTACAAAACACCAATCAACTAGCAGAAACATTAGTTAAAACCATAATGAACACACTAAACAGGCATGCTCCAACTGTTAAAAAACCATTAAATGTCAATGGAGTTGTAAGCGTTGGTGGACCCCAGAAATAGCCTTGGAAATTGAAGAAAGGGACAGATTATATAAAAGAGCAATCTTTACACAAGACGAAAGTGATATGAATAGGTATAGACAACAAAGAAATGGAATTGTTAGTTTGATCAGGAACCACAAGACAAATTATTATCAAGAAAACTAGATGATATGAAAAATAACTCAACAAAAATGTGTAAAACAGTTAAATAATTAATTAAAGGAGGCCATAACAGACAAAAAAAAGGAAGGTATTATTTTTGACAATGAGTTAGAAAAAAAGGAAAATCAAATTGCAGAAAAATTCAATATTTACTTTATTAACAGCATACAACAAATTATTACATTAACAAATTTAACCCAAATTGAAACTGATTTAAGCCACATTAATGTACATCAATGCAAGTTCGAAAAAGTTTTACCAATAGAGTTTTTGGAGTTAAAAAAATTTATAAACAATTTACCTAATAAGAATAGTAGTGTCGATGGTATTACAGTAAAGATTCTTAAATTAGCTTTCAATGTAATAGGACAGAGATTTTTGCATCTAATTCAAATGAGTCTAGAAAGTGGATCCTTCCCAGAAACCTTGAAGACATCCCATATTATCTCTATTGAGAAGATAACCAACACTAACAAATGTGAAGAATACAGACCGATCAACATGGTGCCAACTTATGAAAAATTATTAGAGCCGTCGTAAATATCCAGTTTCGTGACTACATTGAAGTGAACAAACTGTTGACACCTTTTCAATCAGGGTTTCGGAAAAATAATTCATGTGAAAGTGCAATACAATCAGTTCTTTTGAAATGGAAAAATGCTATTTACAAGAAGAAGGTGATAGGTGTAGTTTTTCTAGACTTTAGACGTGCTTTTGAGACTATTAACAGAGATCTATTATTATTGAAATTAAAAAGATATGGGTTCGGCCCAATAGTTATACAATGGTTTAGTGAATATCTCAAAAACATATTTCAAAAAACTAGATGCTTTAATAGTACATCTTCAGCTAAAAAAAAACTACCTTTGGCGTTCCACAAGGAACTGTATTAGGCCCTGATTTATTTGTACTATGCATAAATGATATTGTTAATGTGATTAAAAAATGTAACATTATTATTTGCAGATGACACTTTAATATATTTTATAGGAGATGATGTTGAAAAAGTAATAAATATCATCAATGATGAATTAGTAAATGTATATAACTGGTTAGATAAAAATAGTTTTTCTTTAAATGTAAATAAAACAAAATTCATGATAATAAAAAATAAGTTTAACGAAATTGATACATCTAGTCATGTGGGAATACAAATTAATAGTCAAAAAATAGAACAAGTTTATGAGTGAAAGTACTTAGGCGTAATAATAGATTGTCACTTAACATTTTCTAGTCATTCAAACTATGTTATCAGTAAAGTTGCAAAAAAAGTAAATTTCATGGGTAGAATAAGCCAAAATCTTAGCAAGTGGTCTAAATTATTACTATATAAAACAATAATACTTCCCCATTTGAATTATTGTGCTAGTATACTTTACCTCCTAAATAATACTGAAATTAACAATCTTCGAAAAAAACAAAATTAAGCATTAAGAATAATATTAAAATGTAGTAGGTATACTAGCATAAGAAGAATGTTGCAACTTACATCTTCGTTAAGTGTTAAGCAAAATATATTTTATAATACGATGACATTAATATTTAAAATAAAAAACCGAATATATCCAGAGCACATTTTAAATGAATTACTATTCGTAGAAGATGTTCATGATCATAATACTAGAAGTAGAAATAATTTTTATGTTCATACAGTAACAACAAATATAGGACAAAATAATCTGTTTCATAAAGGTTTAGTTGAATATAATTCACTTCCAGCTAATGTAAAAAACTGTACATCTTTAACATTATTTAAGAAACAGTGTAAAAAATATGTAATAAATTACATTAATATTTAAGAAATTATAATGTATTATATGGAATTTATCTAGTTATATGCTATAAATAAAGTATATTATTATTATTAACAAATATTAAAACCTTCAATTTTTCAAAGCCAGAGAGTTATTTACAAATTTGAAAAGAACTCGCATACGAGCTGATGTAATTCTTACGTCACTTTTCTCCATCAAATATTAAATGCGAGCTATTATAACCAAACGTTTATAAAACAAAGCTTAACATATGCGTCATGGCAATGTTGCCAGATTCAGGGCTTAGGAAGACTGTAGAACATAGCGGGTTTGATAGCGTCTTGTATAAAAATATACGATATACACTTGAGAAAGGCGCGACGCCCCCTATAGTTCATTGTGATGAACTACGATTGTATAAAACTTTTTACAGACCCTACTTTTCCAAACCCAAATTGTATATTTTTTTATTGCAGTTTTAAGTAAACATTATCCTGTAGACCTCGAAAATATAGGAGAACGTTGCCAGACCCAAGCCCGGGTCTGAGAGCGTCGAAAATGGTCCGACAAGTCGGTAGAATATAGCGAAACGGGTGTGTATAAGCGGTTTGACAAATATATATATATATATATATATATATATATATATAGATATATATATATATATATATATATATATATATATATATATATATATATATATATATATATATATATATATATATATATATATATATATATATATATCTATTGAGGCCTACCATGCGTCTGGACCAAAAGCGTAGCGCCCAGCGTCCGGCGTATATAAGTGTATATAAATGATGGTATCAGTCAGCGTCTTTTGCAAGCTATAGGTTTATTCAGCGTCTGTTTATTTTATGCAAGCTATAGGTTTATACAGTGTCCATTTATTTTTTCAGTATTGGCCAGCCTGCTTGAATTCCTTTGCCTGTCTGCGGTGTCGAGTTACTCTCTGCATTTCTGAGTAAAGATTGCGTCATTTAAACTGGCAAAAATAATTCTATTTTATTAACGCTATGTAATAAATACTTTTAGTTTCGTTTCTGTATGTGTATGAATTTTATTTAAAAGGCTTTCAGATTTAAAATATTATATGCATAAAAACATCATAAAACTTGAAATATTATTGGATTTGTATGAAATTTTCTACAAAGGGGTTTTTCAGGTCGCTGATTTCAAATTTGATGTCAACGTTTGCAAATTTTAAAGGGCGGATGAAATATGGCGGCCATAATAATTAAAATTTGATTTATTTGCATAAAACTTAACATCTGTGAGTATATTCGAAATAGCGGGTATGATATAGCTCTCTGCGTTGCCAAAGTACTATGTGTATTTCTCAGTAAGGATTGTGTCATTTAAAGCGACAAGAATAATTATATTTTATTACAGCTACTTAATAAATCTTATTTATCTATATCCAAATTATTTAATTATAATTGGCGACGAGGATGGGATACCGTAATTTGGACTCAAAGAAACATTCGATGAAAAAATTCTGAGCCCAGATTGATTTTTAAATCTTCATACGGCATCACGAACATGTTGGCACCCCAGAACCATCTACGTGGCAAGATCCAAAAGGGAAACACCTTTCTACAACGACAATTCTGTGGAAACGTCGAACGCAACGTAGAAGGAACCAAATTAGTGACGACGCCCAAGGCAATGCCCTAATTAGCAGGTCATTAGCGAAGCGAACGCCTCTACCGAAGATCAGCTGCCGTTCCCTGGACTCCATGCCGACATCAAGCGACTCGTTTTCATGCTCCTGCTTCGAATTATCTCTCCTTTGGCCTAAAATCCAATGAATTTTGGACAGCGAGGTCATCGTATCGTGAGGTAACTTTTAACATATTTTAAGGTGAAGAGGTAAAAATTCCTTTGCAAATTTATTAAAATAAAATTTCTCTTTTTAACATAATATTTTTAAATATATATATATATATATATATATATATATATATATATA